>CM072153.1:23563719-23603878 GCA_036850595.1 Rhyacichthys aspro
GGTTCAGTCTTGTTTTAGTCCACGTTCAGTCTTGTTTTAGTCCTGGTTCAGTCTTGTTTTAGTCCACGTTCAGTCTTGTTTTAGTCCTGGTTCAGTCTTGTTTTGGTCCAGGTTCAGTCTTGTTTTAGTCCACGTTCAGTCTTGTTTTAGTCCACGTTCAGTCTTGTTTTAGTCCTGGTTCAGTCTTGTTTTGGTCCAGGTTCAGTCTTCCTGATTTTTTAGTCCCGTTTAGACCTGGTTTTAGTCCAGGTTCAGTCTTGTTTTAGTCCAGGTTCAGTCTTGTTTTGGTCCTGGTTCAGTCTTGTTTTAGTCCAGGTTCAGTCTTGTTTTAGTCCTGGTTCAGTCTTGTTTTAGTCCACGTTCAGTCTTGTTTTAGTCTTGGTTCAGTCTTGGTTTGGTCCAGGTTCAGTCTTGGTTTGGTCCAGGTTCAGTCTTGTTTTGGTCCAGGTTCAGTCTTGTTTTGGTCCAGGTTCAGTCTTGTTTTGGTCCAGGTTCAGTCTTGTTTTAGTCCTGGTTCAGTCTTGTTTTAGTCCAGGTTCAGTCTTGGTTTGGTCCAGGTTCAGTCTTGTTTTAGTCCAGGTTCAGTCTTGTTTTAGTCCAGGTTCAGTCTTGTTTTAGTCCAGGTTCAGTCTTGTTTTAGTCCAGGTTCAGTCTTGTTTTAGTCCAGGTTCAGTCTTGTTTTAGTCCAGGTTCAGTCTTGTTTTAGTCCAGGTTCAGTCTTGTTTTAGTCCAGACTCAGTCTTGTTTTGGTCCAGGTTCAGTCTTGGTTTGGTCTCACTGTAGCTCGTGATGCTAACCCCTGCTGAGATAACAGTTTTTAACCTGTTTTCTGCGATTTTGCAAGAATTTCAGCATCATTCTGACATCATTCTATCTTTATTTTATCTCCTGAACTTTAACAAACTCTGAAAAGATGTGATTTAGAAAATGAACAGATGAATACTCTTTTCCCTTCTCTTGAGCTCAGAGCATCAGTGACGAGAGGTTGTCCTGTTTTCACTGTGTTTTCTGGATTTGACTCTAAAACATAATGGAGTCAAGTCTCACGTAGGATCATGTTATTAAACCATATTAAATCCCATTCTTCTGACTCTGACTCAGACCCAGGACAGACAGAGGCTGTAGAGTTTTTATGGTGTTGTTGTATAAAAGTGAGGCTTGTGGCTGTAACTGCAGTGCATTGTGGTCCTGAAAGAGCAGCCGGAGCGTCGCGGTGGTCTCTGTGTAAACCCCCTTCAGTCTGGAGCTGTGTCTATTGTTCAGAGTGAGACGCGCTGCATGTGTTTGTCCTTTTTATGAGCCGTTAAACAAACTCTTTTTCTGTCCCACAGACGGCGGAAGTGCCTCAGGTACGGCTCCAACTCTCTCTGTCGTCATTTACTCTGTATTTTTCTATTAATACATGAGCTTTTTCATTCATTCTCTGTGTCTCGAGGCTTTTACGTCTGTGCTGGTGTTTTGTGTTGTATTTGAGCTTAACTTGAGCTGGAAAAGTAACATGTCCTTCATTTATTTGTCACAAAAAAGACAAGCTGCTTCTTGTGTGATTTTTTATTTAAAAAGGGCCACACCAGGATTTTACCAACGGGACAAATGGAATAAACTATGAAATTAAAACCATTTTATAAATAAACAAAGACACATTATAATAAACTCTTTGTGCATTTACTGCCTCCAATGTCAAAGCCTGAATGAAGCAAACCTGAACTAAACCAGGAGTAAAAGTGTGAAAATGTGGAAATATATGCATTAACATAATTTTATTTCTATTTATTAAACTGAATGGGATTTATGTTTGATTAAATCTTGCTATGATAGAAAATCCAAAACAAATAAATCCTTCAAAATCAATACAAGATTAGACTAGATTATTTTAATAATGACAGTTTAATGTTGTCTGAACTGATCCATGGCGCAAGAAAAAAAGACAAATACTGAATACTTGAATACTTATTTACTTCAGTTGATATTTACTTTATGTCGTATGTATTTTTTGTGAAAGAAGAGCTGCTGAACGTGATGTGTTCTATCGGCTCGTATTATTCAAACTGAAGTGATATAAACGATGATAAAATCTCACTAACCAGAAATAAAACTGTGCAGTTTATTAAACAAACTTTATCAAAATAAAACATTGTCTTTTATTTAATTTTTATTTAATCTAAAAAGCTCACCTTAAGCCACTCTTCCTTATCTTTGTTCCGTGCATTGTGGGTAATTTGGAATGAGGCCTGGCCATGGAGGATCCAGGTGCATCTTGGGTATTTTGAACAAACAGAGGATCAGTTCTTTTGAGGAGATGAGGTTTGGAACCATTTGGAACAAACCTTCAGCAGGTTTCCTCCAGAGACTCTTCACAAAGAAGGATCCTGGAACCTGCTTTACTTTTTCTTCCTTTTCAATCCGGAAAGTTACATAAACAATGGAACATAGCGCCACTTACTGGCTGGAGGAAGCATGACAGTCCCTGAAACAGGCCTAACCCTCATGGTTCATTTGCTTATACAACACATAACATGGAAATGATGCTGATTACACCATAAATATATCACTTTTAGCTGTAATCCTTAAGTTTCCTGGATAGCTCTTGTCTTTAAGTGAATTTGTCTTCGTCTGAACGTAAACTGAGGCAGACTAATGATGAAGCTGTCTCTCTCGCTGACTAACCTCTGACCCCGTGTCGTTTCCAGGACTTCGCTCAGTTCCCGGAGAAGGATAAGACTCACCTGGTGGAGGGCGGCGTGACTCTGAGCGGAGGTCAAAGGGCGCGCGTGGGTCTGGCCAGGTACTTCCTGCTGGAGCTGTCAGCGTTCGGTCGTCCGCTGCAGATCTGTCCTCACTCAGCGGCTCAGGGTTTATTAAAGCGACGAGTCACAGGCAGCGCTTTGTGGAAGGAGTTACTGGAACAAAACTGGCTTAAAATAGGTTTATGAACTGAACACTTTGATCTCTGGAGAAAACATCCACTCACTGCTTTTACATTTATAGAAAACATGGGCCAGCCTCTAGAAAACAAGACAATATAAACACTGGACAGAGCATAAACCTGATTTAATCCACTTGTTTTAAAATGATAAGTATCCAACATGTTTATTATTTATGATCAGAACAGATTACAGACTTTATAAAGACACTTTATTTGGGCCGTTACACAACAATGATCTGAAAAAAATAATTTATGACATACTCCACAAACTGTTGGGAAGGTTTCAGCTACAACTTATAATCAATAGTTTTAATAATAATTGAATTTTGTGTGCTAAACTAAACCTAGTCTACTCCGTGATCTCGTTTTTTTGTTGCTGTTGGGACAGAAAACCCAACTTTATAAAGATAGAAAGTGGAAGCAGGGTTTTTATTGTGCATTTAGAGTATTTCACTTCGACTTTAATCCAGAATATTGTAAGATTTGAAGTGGTTAATGCCTCTGTTCTTCATGTTCGTGTTGTTTTCTTTCTAAAAATTCCAAGTGAGTCGAGTGGGAAAAAGGCTCCTTGGGAAGATTTTGAAATAAAACAAAGATAGCGATCCAAATGAAAATCAAATAAAATACTGATAAATGTTTGGGGGGTTTTCAGCTCAGTAGAAAATGGAGGTTAGGAACTCCTGATATACTGCTCTCTATGTCTTTGGTTTTTCAATCAGGTTTTTGCACAAGCTCAACCTGAGTCAAACTCTTCAAATGTTAATAATCAATATGGACTAAACATAAGATCCAAACGTGAAACCAACACTAAACTGTCTTGTTTTACGTTTACTCCGAGCCTCATTTCTTCTGTCACTAAAGCCTTATTTTCACTCCATCAAACACATTTGACGCCTGTAAAGTCATTATCTGTATTGATTGTCTCTATTATCAGCTCTTCTTTCAGATTTATGAGTTTATTTCTGGTTCTCAGTCCAATAAACCTCCGAAGTATTTACAGCTAAACACATTTACAGCGACAGACGAGTGCGACGGCTTTAATAAAGACAGAAGTGGAGTTTAGTGTCAGTGTTATTGGTCCATTAAGTCTCTCTCATATTTACATGAATTATTTATGGAGTTTTTCTGACGCAGCAGTCGTTAAAATGTACGTGATATTAACAAAACACTTCCTCTTTTAGAACGACTCAGAGAAAGGTCGACTGAGGCCGAGGCCAGATTCAGGTTTTTGTTACGAATAATGGGGCTTTTAGGAGGATATGAAGAATAATAAGAGATAATCAGGATGAACTAAGACCAGACCAGGTTTAGGAACAAGAAATTAGGACTAAACCAAGGACTGGATCAGGTCTAAAGCAGGACCAAACCAGGTCTAGGTCCAGGACTATCCAAGATCCATCCTGCAACAAATTAAATTCAATTAGAAATTAACTTTAAACATTAAAACCAGGACTAAACCAGGACTAAACCCAGGACCAGGATTCAAATAAACCTGAATCAAACTGGGTCTAAGTCTAAACCTACATTTAGGGCTAAACAGGACTAAACCAAGGATTAAAACCTAGACCAAACAAGGTCTATATCTGAACTAAACCCTGACCCAATCCAGGAATAAACCAGATGTGGACCGAACTAGATGAGGACTAGATTTGGATTAGACCTGGACTAAACCCAGACTTAAACCAGGACTAAAACAAGAACAAGACTAAACCCAAGAGAAGAACTAAACCTAACCTGGACTAAGATATGCTCAGGTCTGAATTTAGGACTAAACCAGGTCTAAACCAGGTCTAACCCAGTCTAACCCCTGTATTTCTGGTCCAGGGCGGTCTACAAAGACGCAGACCTGTACCTGCTGGACGCTCCCTTCACTCACCTGGACATCGTCACCGAGAAGGAAATCTTTGAAAAGTGAGTCACTCAAAGCCCCTTTTTCCTCCTTTTTATTGATTTATTATTATTCGTAGCCTTAAAAGGTTCATTTATAACTCTGTCAGTATTTCCACAAATTACTGAAGGGCAGCAGTAAAAGTTATAAAGGAGTGAAAGGTGAAGGTCGAGTTTATCTGTGTTTAGTCTCATTCTATGGAAAACTTTAGAAAGGAGCTCAGGGCAATTATTTTCGGATGAAATACGGAAGACGACTGTAATAGAAGCAGAAACTGAAAACCAACCAGGTCTTGGTTTAGACCTCATTTAGTCACAGTTTAAGCTCTGATTTTGCCCTGATTCAGTCATGTTTATTCTTAGACTTGTATTTAACACTTAGATTTAGGTTTAATCCCAGTTTAAATCCTGGTTTAGTCTGGATCTGTCGAGGATTCATCTTGCTTTAGTCTGGACTAGTTTTGATGGATGTAGGAAACTGCTGCCACAGTCCTAAATGTCCTGAAGACCCAGTAGACATCTTCATCTCTCACTGAAGGCTTTAAGTCCGTCTCTAATGAGTAACTGTGTGTTTCCGTGTGGTTCAGATGTGTGTGTAAACTGATGGCCTCTAAGACTCGTATCGTCGTCACCAGTAAACTCGACCACCTCAAACGCGCCGATAAGATCCTGCTGCTGCACAACGGAGACTGTTACTTCTACGGCACCTTCTCCGAGCTCCAGGCCAAGCGTCCGGACTTCAGCTCCCTGCTCCTGGGCCTCGAGGCGTACGACAACATCAACGCAGAACGCCGCGGCTCCATCCTCACCGAGACGCTCCGGAGGGTCTCCGTCGACGAATCGGCCGGCTTCAGGGGCCCCGAGACGCTCCGGCAGTCCTTCCGTCAGACGCACGCTCCCGTCATCTCCAACCAGATCCAAAACGGAGGAGAGAACTACCCCGAAAAACGCAAACAGTCGCTCATTTTGAATCCGTTAGCCGCGGCTCGGAAGTTTTCATTCATCGGGAATTCTCAACCGAGTTCGAATCAGCAAAACCAGACGATCGAAGACGGCGTTCGGGAGCTCTCGGAGAGGAAGTTCTCGGTGGTTCCGGAGGACGACCAGGTGGAGGAGGTGCTGCCGAGGTCCAACCTGTTCCATCACGGGCTGCACCACCTGAACGGGCAGCGGAGGCAGTCGGTTCTGGCCTTCATCACCAACGCTCAGGGTCAGGAGAGACGAGAGCAGATGCAGTCGTCGTTCAGGAAGAAGCTGTCCATCACGCCTCAGTGCGACCTCGCCTCCGAGCTCGACATTTACGCTCGCAGACTCTCCAAGGACAGCGTTTACGACATCAGCGAAGAGGTCGACGAGCAGGACATGGAGGTAGAGAGAGAGGAGGGTCAGACCTGGGTTAGACCGGGTTTAGACCTGGTTTAGACCTGGTTTAGACCTAGTTTAGACCTCATTTAGTCACAGCTTAAGTCCATGATTAGCTCTGGTTTTCCCTGGTTCAGTAATGTTTATTCTTAGACTTGGATTTAAGGATTAGAGTCAGGTTTAGTCCCAGTTTGGACCTGTCTTAGTCCTGGTTTTAGTCTGGATCTTTCTTTGTTGAATCCTGGTTTAGGCCTAGGCTTCATCTTGCTTTAGTCTTGGTTTTGGTGTTAAATCACTAGTTTAGTCCTGGATTATATTTGATTTAGTCTTGTTTAGTCCTGGTTTAAAGCTGGATTTGTTTTGGTTTCTTCTCAGTTGAACCCTAGTTTTGGTTTTGTCTCTGGTTAAATCCAGGTTTGGACCTAGTTAAGTCCTGCTTGGCTCTGGTTTTGTGCAGGTGTAGTCATGGTTCAGACTTGGATCTGGGGACGGTCTTAGGTCTAGTCCCAGTTTAAACCTCCCTTAGTCCTAGTCATTCTGGGTTTAATCCTGGTTTAGATTTTGTTCTACTCTCTTGGATTTAACTCTAGTTAAGTCCAAGTTTAGTCCTGGGTTTTTCAGAGTTTAGTCCTTAGTCTGGATCTGGTTTAATCCTGGTTTAGAAGTGGATCAGACCTGAATTTAGTTTTTTTAGGTTTTGTCCTGGTTTTCATCCTAGATTTTCTTCTTCTCTTTCTTTTTGGCAGCAATGTTTCGCAGATGAAAACGAGAACGTGTTTGAGACGACTTCGTGGAGCACGTACCTCAGATACATCACGACCAACAGGAGCCTGGTCTACGTCCTCATCTTCATCGCCCTCGTCTTCATCGTCGAGGTCCTGCCCCTCCTCTTTTAATCCGTCCCAGTTTTACCTCAGACTAACCCAGACTAACCTCTCTTCTCTGTCGCAGGTCGCTGGATCAGTCATCGGTATTTACCTCATCACTGAGTAAGTCCTGAGTTAAAGCTTGAGTAGGCAGTTCATCAGTGGATCAACAAAATTAAACCCATTCAGAGCCTTTACACTGCTGTGAAAAAGTATTTGCCCCCTTCTAGATTTCGTATTTTTTTGCTCATTTGTCACACTTCACTGTTTCAGATCAAACAGAAGTAAATATTAGACAATAACTCAGCTTTGATGGTTTTATTTATTAAGAGAAAAAAAGCTAAACAAACTTACCTAGTCCCCTGTGAAATAGTAATTGCCCCCAAGCATTATTTAACTCCTCTCCTCTCTCCTCTCTCCTCTCCTATCTCCTCTCCTATCCCCTCTCCTCTCTCAGTAAGATCTGGAGGGACGGGGCCAACCCTTCGTCTCCTAACTACATAGACGAGCAGCATCCTAACTCCTCGTCTCCTCCGGTTCATCTGGCGGTGATCGTGACCCCGACCAGTGCCTACTACATTATTTACATTTACGTGGCGACCTCCGAGAGCGTCCTGGCCCTGGGCGTCTTCCGAGGCCTGCCCCTGGTCCACACTCTGCTCACCGTCTCCAAACGTCTCCACGAACAGATGCTGAGCGCCGTCCTGAAGGCGCCCATGGCCGTGCTCAACACCATGAAGACAGGTCAAAGTTCAAACACATCATGAGAGTTGTTTGGTTATCCTTTTTCAATTTGTGATATGGTTTTTCTGTTTATTTATTTCTGTTTTTTGCATGTTTGTTTGTTGCCCTCAGGTCGGATCATGAACAGATTCACTAAAGACATGGCGACGATCGACGACATGCTTCCTCTGGTGCTGTTCGACCTCATCCAGGTATTTACTGCTGCAGAAGTCAAGGGTTTTATTCAGGTTTTGGTCTTTTTATGTCGTCAGGTCTTAATTTTACTGATGTTTTAAAAGCTTTTATATTTAGAAAACCCTTTTAGGAACAAGAACTGAGAGGTTTATGTCTGATCTGGGGGTTTGTTTTGTTCCAGTTGACGCTGATCGTGACCGGAGCCATCTTCACGGTGTCCATCATCCGTCCGTACATCTTCATCGCCGCCATCCCTCTGGCCGTCATCTTCATCGTTCTGAGGAAGTACTTCCTGCGAACGGGGCAGCAGCTCAAACTCCTCGAGGCGGAAGGTTCGATCCTTTACTCACAGTCTCATAATATATTAGTTTCTCTACAAATACAGGAATGATTCTGGACATAAACTGGTTTAAAGTGAGATTAGTTCAGTTTAAATACAGTTTAAGTGCTTCTTGTTGGACTTGAACAGGTCTAGCGCAGTTTTAGTTTGACTTTAACAAGATTTATGGAGTTTAAGTTGGTTTTTGAAAGGTTTTTATTGATTTTAGTTGGACTTTAACAGGTTCTAAATGGTTTCAGTTTGACATTAATAGATTCTAACAGATTTTAGCTGGACTTTAATTGCCTCAACTTGTTTTTTATTTGGACAAAATAAAATTGATTATGATCTAAATGGGCTCTCTCTGGTGAAGGATAATGGAGCTCAGGTTATTATTTTTAATTTGTCTGAAAAATAAAACTTCCGAGGACTTCTTAGACCAACAAACTCATTTTTCAAAGCCCTGCTGCTGAAGTTCTGTGGTTCTTCTTCTTCGGCGTCATTTATTTAGTCCTTTTCTTCAGTCTGAGCTGGTGTATGCCCAGGTCAAAGGCTGCACAGAAACAACAAAAACAGAGGAGGACAGGAAGGAAGAACGCGGCGACAGGAAGTGATGAGAAAGCACCGCGTCGTGGATTATTTTACGTTTTTCGTGGAGTCTCTGTTTCTGTGACGTGGTTAGAGCGGTGTTTGAGAGAGTGACAGAGATGAGAGGGTTAAAGTCTCTTCAGTGAAACAGGAAACGAACGGCGACGGGCAGGAAGAGGCTAATATGTGTTTATCAGAGTTTAATGAAGCTCCTGGGACCAGACCTGTCGATGTCATTTAAACAGGATTCAAAAAGCCTGTGAAAGTAATGTCATCGACTGGTGTTTGGCTTCAGATAAAGGTCTGAACAACCCAAGTCTCAGAGCAGCTCCTGCAGAAAAACATAAGTTCAAGCTAATTTCAAGTGTCAAGAAAAGTCAAGTATGCTCTAAAATCATCATATCAATATTTTTTTCTGCTTTTTTTCTGCATAAATCTCTTAAACCACTTTAGCTCTGCTCAAAACTACAAGAAATGCAATCATTTTCAGGATATTACATTTTGAACATTCTCCCAAAATCTGACTAATGCAATAAAATGTTCTGTGGCTTCTCTTTGACATTTACAACACACACACACACTATTTATTAAATTAAATTGTCAGTTTGTGTTTTTTTCATAAATAACAGTGGCATCATGAATCCAAACTGTCATTTCAAGGGTTAAACTCCTGAATGATTGAATTTCTTGTAAGTTTTGAAGTGATTTAAGACATTTATGCAGAAAAAAAATCAGAAAAAAGGATATATGATGATTCTGTAATATAATTAGATTCAGGACATATGCCAAAAAAAGAAACACGGGTTTAATTTAGATGCAAACAATATTTAAATTAGATAAAAATAATTCTTTAATAGTCTAAAAGGCAGCAGAGTAAAGAATAATTTAAAGCACGTCACATTAAGAGCAAAATGATAATCAAATATGAAATAAAAACAGAATAATCCACAGTAAAACTCAGCAGGTCAGTGTCTCTCTGATGCTCTCGGTGTTTGCTCCTGGTTTTTCTCTGTTTTTCTGCCTCCCGTCGGCCTCTGCCTTCGTTCGTTCGTCCGACGACAGAGCCGGGTTTCCAGGGCACTTTCGGGTCAAACTGATCCGATCTGGGACTTCCTCTGAGGTCCCTCGATACGCAATGGAAATAATGTCACGGCGCTTTGTATTTTGAAGATTCGGAGACGTCCATAACATCAGAGTGACTCAGCTCTGAGACACGCTCCGACACGTTACGGCCATTCTTTACATATTTTCTCAGATGTTTCCAGATCAACAGCTGTAGTTACGATAATAAAACAAACGTCAAAGAAAAGTCGTTATTATTTTGAAGGATTCTAGTGACGCAGGTCCAATTCTGAGATGTAAACGTCTTTTCTTGATAAAAAAGTGGTGAAAATGGTGATTAAAACTGCACACTTCAGAGCAATTCTTTCTGGAGGATCTGAGCAGGTACGGTGGCCCTGGAGGGACACTAGAACTAACTCAAACAGAGAAACTCAGACAGAGCTTATAAACAAAAAAAAACCTGATCGAAATACAAAAGTAATCAAAAATGTAAAAGTTTAGAGGAAGTGAAATCTAAAACAAAAGACAAAGGTAAGTGTTTTCAAAATAAAACAACAAAACTATCCAAATGTGAGACAAGAGTGAACTGAGAAAGAGAAAATATGAAAGAAATCCTGATAAAACCCAGAGGAAATAAATGGGACGATGAAGTAGTTTGAAAAAAGTAGACAAAATTAGGTTTTAAAAGAGAAATAAAACCAGAATTCCTTGATTCAGGTTCACGACACTGAGTTTGTTCTTTGTACAGATTTATTTATTGTTCCACTATTTCACTTCACAGCTTCTGAAAATCTTTTTAAGCTGGTTATACTTTCTGTATTTTTAATCTCACAAATCTCTCCAGATTCATTCAGAGACAAAGGTAAATGGAGCCTTTTATTTCTCAAGAACTGGTTTAATTCAAGATAAATGTGACGTTATTATTTACAAGACACTGGGCCCAAATAAAAGGACAAACAGCTGGTTTTACTGATTTAAAAATGTAATAATTCCTTGCGCTGATGGATTATTCTATGAATGATTGTGAAACACTGAACCACGCTGAGCTGTTCTTTCAGACAAGACTGAATTCATTTGTGATGTGTTTTATTAAAAGCCTGATTTCTGTCCCGGTTCAGCCCGGAGCCCGATCTTCTCTCACCTCATCATCTCGCTCAAAGGTCTGTGGACCATCCGAGCGTTCGGGAGACAGACCTACTTCGAGATGTTGTTCCACAAAGCTCTGAACACTCACACGGCCACGTGGTTCCACTACCTGGCCACGCTGCGCTGGTTCCTCTTCAGGTGCGACATGATCTTCGTCCTCTTCTTCACCGCAGCCGCCTTCATCGCCGTCGGCACCAACCGTGAGTCTGCACCCAGTTTGAACCAGTTTGAACCAGTATGAACCAGTATGAACCAGTATGAACCAGTTCGAACAAGTCCGAACCAGTCTAAATGAGTTCGCTAGATCAGGACTAGACTGGAGTAAACCAGGACTAAATCAGGCCTATATCTGGACTACACCAAGGCTAAAATGGACTAAACCAGGACTAAAATGGACTAAACCAGGACTAAACTGGACTAAACCAGGAACTAAACTGGACTAAACCAAGGCTGAACTGGTCTAAACCAGGACTAAACTGGACTAAACCCGGGTTAAATCAAGAATAAACCAGGACTCAAACGAGGACCGAACCTGGAGCCAAACACGTCTCAGATCAAGACTAAATCCAGGACTAAACTTGGACTGAATCAAGTCTAAACCAGGACTAAGACCAAGACTAATTCTGGGGCCAAAACAGGCCTGAACTAGAACTATGCCAAGACTTAACCAGGACTAAGACCAAGGACCAGACCAAATCTAAAACCTGGATTACACAAGGATTAAACCAAGATCAGGTCTAAAACAGGACTAAAACTAGACTAAATCTAGGTTTTACTCAGGTCTAAACAAGGACTAAACCCTGGTCCCAGAACCAAGACTAAAACAACATTAACAAGAACAAACCTGGACTAAATCAGGATTTAACCTAAATCTAGACTAGATCAAGACAAAACCTGGTCCAAATCAAGACCAAACAAAACCAAATCCAGGAATAACTCGGGTCTAAACAAGGACTAAACCAGGACTAATGTCATTTCATCTTGTGACTCTTTAATTTCATAAATATGTTAAAAATGTGAACTTTTCAGATTTAATTAAAAGCAACAGAAACAGAGCTGAGAGTGAAACAGACCAAAGTGAAGGACACTCAGGAAAAGATGATTTAAAAACTGAAAACTAAACTTGATTTCTTCTGATAATTTTGGGTTAAACGGGTTCATGTTGTTATCAGAGCAGGGTTTGTGGCTCTGACGGGACGTCCTGTTTGAGGATAAGAGCAGGACGTTCAGAGTCTGTGTGTGGTTTACGTGGGACAGATTTAAGGTCATTTCACGACTCGTTGGATTTAAATCAAGAGAAACTAAAGACCGGACTTCACAGAGCGTGGGTTTAAATGGGTTTAGACTGGACCTGCTGCTCTGTTTTGTTTTAAAATCTAATTATGGGACATTTTTATTCTAATATATCTGATTTAAATGGTTGCAGTTGGACTTTCGTGGGTTTAAAGAAGTTTTAGTTTGGTTTTTCACAAGTTTTTGGCATTTTGGTTTGGCCTTGAAAAAAATGTAATGGTTTTATTTGGACCTTAACAGATTTTAAGTGGTTTTACTGAGATTTAACAGGTTCTCACTGGTTTTAGTTGGACTTTATCAGGATCTAAGTGGTTTTAGTTGGACTTTATCAGGATCTAAGTGGTTTTAGTTGGACTTTATCAGGATCTAAGTGGTTTTAGTTGGACTTTATCAGGATCTAAGTGGTTTTAGTTGGACTTTATCAGGATCTCAGTGGTTTTAGTTGGACTTTATCAGGATCTAAGTGGTTTTAGTTGGACTTTATCAGGATCTCATTGGTTTTAGTTGGACTTTAACAGGATCTAAGTGGTTTTAGTTGGACTTTAACAGGATCTAAGTGGTTTTAGTTGGACTTTAACAGGATCTAAGTGGTTTTAGTTGGACTTTATCAGGATCTAAGTGGTTTTAGTTGGACTTTAACAGGATCTAAGTGGTTTTAGTTGGACTTTAACAGGATCTAAGTGGTTTTAGTTGGACTTTAACAGGATCTAAGTGGTTTTAGTTGGACTTTAACAGGATCTAAGTGGTTTTAGTTGGACTTTAACAGGTCCCAGTCTGAACCAGTGTAAACCCCAGATTTAAAAAGGATAAATTCTGACTAAACCTGACCCAGTCTTTGGTTAAACAAGGTCAAAACCTGGTCTAAACCTGGTCAAAACCTGGACTAAACCTGGTCTAAACCTGGACTAAACTAATTCTAACTATATTTATTCATATTTGTGTTTTTTAGAGGACAAACCCGGAGACATCGGGATCATCGTGGCTCTGGCGATGCTGATCCTGGGGACGTTCCAGTGGGCCGTCATCACCAGCATCACCGTGGACGGACTGGTACCACATCTACATTTACATCTGGACTTATTCAGATTAAAGAGGACAGGGTTAATGTCCTGATGAAGCAGAGCAGCGCCCCCTGGTGGCTGCAAAACCAGGTCTAAAACTGAAGAGAAACTAGGAATTATTCTGCTCAGAAACAGGACTAAACTAGGTCTTAACCAGACTTAAATACAACAATAAAGCAGCACTGAAATAGTAGCCTGGCCAGCCAGACCGACTTTCTCTTTGTATTACAAAAAGAGAAATTTTGGTCTGGATGGGGGGTTTTAAAAAAGTTTTCCCGGGCCGCCCCCCGGCCAAAACCCCCCCCCCTTGACCCCCCCCACAACACCCCCCCCCCTGGGGAAAGAGGAAACCAAACCTTTTTTTTTTTCCCCCCCCCCCCCCCCCCCCCCCCCCCCCCCCCCCCAAAAGGGCCCCCCCCGGGCGGGGCTCCCTTCCTTTTTTTTTTTCCCCCCCCCCCCCCCGCGGGGGGTTTTTTCCCTTTTTTTTTTTTTTTTTTTTTTTTTCCCCCCCCCCCCCCCCCCCCCCCCCCCCCCCCCCCCCCCCCCCCCCCCCCCCCCCCCCCCCCCCCCCCCCGCCAAAAAAAGGGAGAGAAAAAACACGGAGCCGCCCCCCCTCCCCCCCCCCCCCCCCCCTTTTTTTTTTAAAAAAAAAAATTTTTTGGGCCCCCGGCCACTGAAATAGGACTAAAACCAGATAAAACCAGGACTAGAACCGATCTAAACCAAGCCTAGAACAAGAACCAAGATTATGTTTGGACCAGAAAGAAACCAGGACTAACCCAGGACTAACCCAGGACTAACCCGGGACTAAACTGGGACTAAACTCAAAGGTAAATCAAGGCAAAACCAGACCTAAAGTGGGTCTAAACTCCAGGGCTGACACCAGAACTAAACCAGGACAAAACCCAAGTGTAAATCCAGATTAAACCAGGTCTAACCCTCGTCCCGTGTCCCTCTCTCAGATGCGTTCTGTGGACCGTGTGTTTAAGTTCGTGGACCTCCCGTCCGAGGAGCCGTCTCCGGTCAAACCCTCGGGACGGTCTGGTCCGGACCTGGTCATAGACAACCCTCACGCTCAGGACTACTGGCCCAACCGGGGACAGATGGACGTCCAGGGGCTCACCGTCAAATACACGGAGGCGGGACGGGCCGTCCTCAGCGACATCAGCTTCTCGGTGGATGGGGGCCACAGTGTGAGAACCACACTTTCACACAGCACGGCTTTAGTTGGACTGGATTTAAGTGGTTTTAGTTGGACTTTAACCGGATCTAAGTGGTTTTTTTTGGATTTAACCAAAATTAATTGGTTTTTTTTTTGTTTTTTCAAAAAAAATTTTTTTTTTTTTTTTTTCCCCCCCCCGGGGTTTTTTTTTTTTTTTTTCCCATCCTATTTTTTTTTTCTAGTGGACTTTAACCGGATCTAAGTGGTTTTAGTTGGACTTTAACCGGATCCAAGTGGTTTTAGTTGGACTTTTAAGTAACGATTAGTACTTTAAAGCGACCAGAAATACGTATCGGCCTGGAGTCACGAGTGGAGAATGATTAACAAGACAAATATAAGTTTCAGATAACGTATTGAAATATTAAGGTCATAATCACATTATTAATATAAAGAGATATGCCATAATAATTATTATTATCAATAGTTGTATATATATTAGACTGTATTATATAATAATAACCATATAAATTATGACAATATAAAAGAACACAATTCAACACAATCAAATAAACAACCAAAGGTCTGACCTAAAAGGTCAAAACACAAATTAAGTATATGTTCAAATAAATTTACACTTTTCAACAAATACTATATATCATAGCTAAACCACAATAATCACAATACAACACTAATGTCTTAAAGACATTACTTTGTTACTGGACATTATATTCAACATAAAAGTGCACTTCAAAAATATTAAACTCAAAATCAATTAGCTTTATGGCTAACGAGTCAAAACATTAAAAACATTCAATAGTTGCGCAACAGGTTCAAACTGTGTAGCTACATTGAATTTGTATGAGGTACATTCAAAACTACCATTGCCGCGTTAGCGGTTGGTCAAAAAGTAACAAAAACACCATAAAATTACAAAACAAAGGTGTCCTTTAAATATTAAAGGTAGTGTCCTTAATTCGGCTACTTATCAAGTTAATTTGTTTGCGCATTAAGTCAATACAAAAGTTAATTGGTCACGTTGACCTGTGTGAAAGGGGTAGCTAAATTAGCTGTTAGCTCAACGGAGAATGGAGTGGTGAACTTTACAATGAGGCAGTGTTAGCGCCGCAAATACTGCTCAGTTTAACATTTTACATCAAAGATTCAACTCACCGTCGAGAGGAAGATAGAACACTTCAGGAGATTAATGCACAAGTTGTTGTTTTGTTAAACAAACAAACAATTAGACGCCGACCAGACCACAGCAGGAAGTGACGCAGACTGACCCGGAACTGAAAGAAAGTGGGGTGCAGTAGTGAAATAGTCACGTGGGTAACTCAATCAGCTCAGGTCACGTGGGTTACATTAAGGTGGTACTGTCATAGACATAAATAAATATATTTATGTCTATGGGTACTGTGGTCTCCAGGTGGGTCTCTGTATATTTAAGGTGGTATTGTCTCTCCAGGTGGGTCTCTGTATATTTAAGGTGGTATTGTCTCTCCAGGTGTTGTCTCTGTATATTTAAGGTGGTATTGTCTCTCCAGATGTTGTCTCTGTATATTTAAGGTGGTATTGTCTCTCCAGGTGGGTCTCTGTATATTTAAGGTGGTATTGTCTCTCCAGGTGTTGTCTCTGTATATTTAAGGTGGTATTGTCTCTCCAGGTGTTGTCTCTGTATATTTAAGGTGGTATTGTCTCTCCAGGTGTTGTCTCTGTATATTTAAGGTGGTATTGTCTCTCCAGGTGTTGTCTCTGTATTTTTAAGGTGGTATTGTCTCTCCAGGTGTTGTCTCTGTATTTTTAAGGTGGTATTGTCTCTCCAGGTGTTGTCTCTGTATTTTTAAGGTGGTATTGTCTCTCCAGGTGGGTCTCCTGGGCAGGACGGGCTCAGGTAAAAGCACGCTGCTGTCGGCTCTGCTCAGACTGGCCTCCACAGACGGAGACATCTCCATCGACGGTGTTTCGTGGAGCTCGGTGTCGCTGCACACCTGGAGGAAGGCCTTCGGGGTGGTCCCACAGGTGAGAGGATGCACTCATTCAACCTGTCTTTATCTAAAGATCAGTTTAATACAGGTTTATCTGCTCTGCGTCAAACAGAAAGTGTTTATTTTGACTGGAACTTTCCGGATGAACCTGGATCCTTACGGACGACACAGCGACGAGGAGCTGTGGAGAGTCGCAGACGAGGTACGGACCCCAGACCCTTCTGTTATGTGTCTGTACACGCTCTGTGACAAATAAACAATAAACTCAATTTTCTGCAGCTGTAATAACCACTTTTTGCCAAAACAAGAGCATAATGTGATTAAATAACGGCACATGAGAACTATTATAAGGTTAGAAATAAAAGTAAAGTCATGTTCAGTTCATGGAAGGCCACAGTAACAATGCTTTAGGATTAAAATGGCTCTAATATGGTTTTGGTATAACTCACACTATTAAGCATTCGTATTTGTAACAACTTAATTCATAATTTACAAAGCACTAATCTAACATTAATAATAACTATTATGATATAAACATTTTTAAGTCTTAACTTTTTAGTCTTAACAACAAAAACATGTATAATTACACATATAAATGATATTTTAGTCTATATGAAGTCTATTTGAGTTTATACATAGTTTAATTCTTGTTAATTACACATCTATTAATGCTTAACTACTCTTTTATTGTGAGTTTTGGCAGTTCAAAGTCAAATCTTGTCTCTGAACTTATTCAGTTCAGTTCAGTTTTATTCTAAAGCTGCTCATCTTTTCATTATATTCCTGACTTTGCTCTCATTTGCCTCGTTCATTAATGGTGTGTGTTTGTGTGTTCTCAGGTGGGTCTGAAGTCGGTGATCGAGCAGTTTCCAGATAAACTGGACTTCCAGCTCGAGGACGGAGGCTACGTCCTGAGCAACGGACACAAGCAGCTGCTGTGTTTGGCCCGGTCCATCCTCAGCAAGGCCCGGATCCTGCTGCTGGACGAGCCCTCGGCGTACCTCGACCCCATGTGAGTGTCCCGGTCTGGCCCCGGTCTGGCCCCGGTCTGGACTCTGTCTGGAGTCCAGTCTGGTCCCGGTCTGGCCCCGGTCTGGACTCTGTCTGGAGTCCGTCTGAAGCCGGTCTGGCCCCGGTCTGGAGTCCGTCTGAAGCAGCTCACGTTAAATGAAGCTTGTAATTAGCCTCTTTCACGTTTCGTTTGCTTCGTTTGGATCTGCGTCAGATTCAAAGACCTGTTAAACTCCAGATGTCCTGAACTTCATCATCATTAACTCATGACGTAATAAAAACATTCATTTTCTTTGTTTTTGTGTGTTTTTGTGTGTTTTTTGCGCAGAACGTTGCAGGTTCTGAGGAAGACCCTGAAGCAGTCCTTCTCTGACTGTACGGTGATTCTGTCGGAGCACAGAGTGGAGCCGCTGCTCGAGTGTCAGTCGTTTCTGGTGAGGACTACTTTAGGACTTAAACCTGGACTAAAACAGGTCTAGACCAAGATGAAAACCAGGACTAAATCAGGATTACATTCAGACTAGAGCAGAGCCAAACAAAAGAAACCAGGAATGCTCTCGGCAAAAAAAAGGACTAAAGACAGAACTAAGTTTAGATTAAATTGGTTTTAAATCAGGTCTAAACCAAGAATAAATCAAACTTGGACCAAAGACTAAATAAGGACAAAAAACTAAGGCTGAAACAAGACAACAACAGGACTAAACCTGGACTTAAAACTACCCAAAAGCTAAACTAAAGGACTAAATCCAGGACTAAACCGGGTCTAACTATGAGACTAAACAGGACTTTAACGGAGACTAAACCAGAACTGGACCAGGACTAAACTAGGGCTAAATAATGACAAAATAATCCAGTCTAAACCCGGACTTAATCAAGACTAAAACTAAAACAAATAGGGTTAAAATAGGGTTAAATCTAGACTAAACCAGGTCTTAATTTGAGACTAAACCAAGAGTTAACCAGGAGTTAAACTGGAATAGAAAATAGGGACAAACCAGGACTAAATCAGGACAGAATCCAATCTAAACCTGAACTATACAAGACTAAACCAAAACCTAATCTGGACTTAACTCAAAACTACTGAAGAAACAAATCCAAGACTAAATCCTGACTATAGCTGGTCTGAAGTAAGAGCTGAACTGGGACTAGAATAAGAAATAGACTTGGATTTAGATTTGAGACTAAACCAAGACTAACCCAGGACTAAACCAGGACTAAACCAAGACTAACCCAGGACTAAACCAGGACTAAACCAAGACTAACCCAAGACTAAACCAAGACTAACCCAGGACTAAACCAGGACTAAACCAAGACTAACCCAGGACTAAACCAGGACTAAACCAAGACTAACCCAAGACTAACCCAAGACTAAACCAAGACTAACCCAGGACTAAACTGGGACTAACCCAAGACTAACCCAGGACTAAACCAGGACTAAACCAGGACTAAACCAGGACTAAACCAAGACTAACCCAAGACTAAACCAAGACTAACCCAGGACTAAACTGGGACTAACCCAGGACTAAACTGGGACTAACCCAAGACTAACCCAGGACTAAACCAGGACTAAACCAGGACTAAACCAGGACTAAACCAAGACTAACCCAGGACTAAACCAAGACTAACCCAGGACTAAACCGGGACTAAACTAAGATAAAACAAGGACTAAAACAGAATTAAATCCAATTTAAACCTGGGACTAATCCAGGCCCCATTGTGTTACGTGATGACCTCACTCTGTAACAGCCCCGCCCCTCTCCTCTCTGACCTCTCGTTTCTGCTGCAGATGATCGAGGGCAGCTCCATAAAAACCTACGAGTCGATCCAGAAGCTTCTGAATGAGACGAGTCAGTTAAAGCAGGCCATGAGTCCGGCCGAGCGCCTCCGACTCTTCCCGAACCTGCACCGCCTCAACTCCAGCAAACGGACCCAGAACCAGAACCAGAACAAGATCTCCAGCCTCCCCGAGGAGAGCGAGGACGACGTGCACGACACCCGCCTCTGAGCCGGGTCTGGGTCCGGGACGAGTCTGGGGTCGGGGCGGGTCTGGGTCTGGCATGGGTCTGGATCTGGGTCCGGGACGGGTCTGGTCTGGGACGGATCTTAGAGAATATGGACCATAATCCACTGAGGGACAACGAAATATTGGGACCAAATTTATGTCTGCATAATATTTACATTTATTATACAGACTGAACCAGGACTAAACCAGGACTAAACCAGGACTAAACCAGGACTAAACCAAGACTAAACCAGGTCTAAACCAGGTCTAAACCAGGACTAAACCAGGACTAAACCAGGACTAAACCAGGACTAAACCAGGACTAAACCAGGACTGAGAAAGGGCTTGGAATGGACTAAAGACTAAAGGGCTCAACTTAAACTAAATTGGGAATAAATCCAGCAGTAAACCAGGACTAAATGTAGATATGATGAAATGCATTTTTCTGACACAAACTGGACTCTAATATATATATATATATATATACATAATTTCTTGTTTTATCTCAAACAGTCGAAGGCTAATGACTCAGACTCTTTTATTTTTCTTTGTGATGCACTTTAGTCTCTGAGGAACAAACCAGACTTTACAAACGTTATTCCCTGATTTCTCTTTAAATTTTCCATAAAAACTCTTTTCCTAAAATGTGTCTTTCATATTCCACTTTTGAATCCTTTCATCTCAGATGGATTAAAGGAAATAATCCATCATCAATAAATCTATTTTTGTGGCTAATACTGGACAAAAATCATATTTTTTCGAACTAAAACTGGAAAACCTTTTGAACTGGTTTGTATTTTTTGGGTGAAAGGGAAAAATGTATTGATTTTTTGTAAAAATGCAGTAAATTTAAAGGTACATTGTCTGAACTGTGACAAAGATGATTTTTTTTTACAGTGTAAATGACTCATAGGAAACGGATGCAATGTCCATCAATGTCTTAAAGTATTGATCAATCAAATATATTTACAGTAAAATGAAAGATTTTGAGAAAAATATTTGGGTTGTGTTGTTTTTGGTGAAAGCGCGCCACGTCGTCGTGTTTTTTTGTGACAGGCTCCAGTCTCGACCAAAATAAACCAAGACTAAACCAAAACTTAAAGCAGGGACTACGTGTATTCTCATATTTATTCATATACATGTTTTCAGGACCAAAGACTAATCATTTAAGTCAGATTTTAGTTATTTTGTGAGCCATCAAATTCAAAAAGAGCTATTATTTTCAAGGCTAAAAACCACAAAAAAGACAAAATGGCGGCGTCACCATGGCAACACTGTTTAATGTTCTAAAAAACCTTTGACAACTTTTGATACGACACGTCTCCAGATGAGTTTGAAGTTGTTCTGTGAAATGCTCTCGGACAAGTTCATTAAAGTAGGAAGTGAGGTCAATCAGGAGGTCACATGATCAATCCAATATGGCCGACTTCCTGTTGGTCAGGGGGCGTGGCTACAGTAAATGTTTTGTTTGTCCTGGGGTAATGAGCTGAACGACAATTTAAAATCGTAAAATAAGAAAAATGGGACAGAAATAAAAGCAGACAGAGCCACAAGTGGATTTTTCCAGTGCCATTTTAATGTTGTGCTTGAAAGACAATAGTTTAAACCTCAAACAGCTAAAATCATATCGACTAAAATCTCTCCTGTACATATGTATAGATTATTATAGATTTATTTATATATAAACAACGCTTCCAATAAAAGTTAAATTAACACAAGACAAAAGCACAGTGAGAATGGTGAGCAAAAAAAAAATAAAATAAAAGAATAAAAGAATAATTCAAAGAGAAAAAGGAGGCAGTGAAACATGACTCAGCAAAATGTGAGGGTTTTTAATATGGCTTACATCAGACAGGACATCAGCTGAGACCAGAGACTGTTCTAAAAGTGGACGCAGTGACACATGGAGCTGGGTTTATGGATCCAGGGGCTAATAGCTAGTGATGCTAAAAATCTGTTAATGAACTTAGACGAACTGTGGAAAAATACTGATTTATTGATGTTATCTGAATCAGACAGATTAATGTGGCTTAAAAAAGTCAAAATATCCTGTAACAAAATGAGGCAAGAATAATAACATCTTCTGCCACTTATTTCCAATCAAATTTAATTCAAGTTGGACTTTCTCTTTTTGTTTTTTGTTTTTTTTTAGCTGAAATTAGTGAAAAATGTTTGGACAACCAAGTGTTTGAAATTATACTCAATGAGACCAAGAATAAAACAAGCAAAAAAGATTTACTGATTTAGATTTGTGACATTTTTTAATTAATCATTTTGAAACTTTTCTAATGGTGCGTTCAGGCGCTCCTCAGAATCTCAGACGGGACGGTCCTGTATTTGTCTTTCTTTCTTAACACAACAAAGTCAAACAGAAAAAAGAGCATTACAACGTTCTTTTGTTCTGCTGTTTGCTAAACTTCAGCTGGATTTGTCAGAAAATCAATAAACGCAAGTAATTTGATTGATAATTGCTCTCAAAAAAGTGATGCGAGAATAAAACATCTACACAATACACTTTCAGTTTAGATTCTAATGTTTTTACATCGTTTTCATTTTCATTGTTTTCAAATAAAGTGAATAAGACCAAAGTTATAACTGTTTGGTCATGTTTTGAATAAGTATCAGTGGGAACCAATGGGGGACAGTGATGGTTTTACAATTACAAGGACTTTATTAGGAATTAGACCAAAAACACCTGAACAATACTGACTAAATCATTTCTTTTTAACAAGAACGGTCAAATACTGTTTTTTGTTCTCGATAAACTGGAGTTCTAATCACAAATATGAGAGAACTTTATTATTCTGATCCACAAGTGTTAAAAATACTGTATGTGAAGTATATAAATAAATGTCTAGAGTATTTAATGATGTAAATTAAAAGGGAACCAATGGACACCAGCTTCATGGACCCAACCCTAGTGGACAGACATGGTATTACAATTTTAAAATCAGTTTCAAAGTCAGTTTCTCGTCACTTCGTCCATTTTCAAACCCGTCTCTGGTTCTGAACGTTACTTATTGCCACATCTGCTTCACTCTGAAACAAGTGAACGCAGCAGAAACAAAACCAGTTTTACAAACACTATGTACACAACTTTATCTCATTTTATTTTTTTTCAGCAGTTTTCAGTTTAAGTGTTGTCACTGTACAAGCGTCATAACCACGTACACCAATCTATAGAGCTTTACTAACTCTTATTTACAATATATATTTGGTAAAACCCTGATTAATTCGACAGTATTTAAACCAACCTCGAGACTAGTTCAAGAGAAAAACACTTGCAAAAATACTAATTCAACAAAACGGCTCGGATTCGAAAACAGCAAACACTTTAAGAGCGATTCGTGACTTGACTTTGGCCTAAAACCAGTCGATTAATACAAATATTTAATACAGATTTGGATGAAAACACTTTTGTTTTAGAGGCTCGTTTCAGGAAGCAGCTGTAAGGAGTATTAGGATTAAACCAGGACTTTGTGGAAGAAAAAAGGTTTTGTTTTGGTGTCTTTAAGCCCCTCCCACTGAGACAAGTCTGCTCTGATTGGTCGAATGGTTCTCTGTTGGAAATAACTTGAATAAATAAAAAATGGACCATGACTAGACTCAAAGCAGGACTGGGACTAAACCAGGACTAAACCTTGGACTTAATCTAGAATAGACAAGAATCAGATCAAGACTGGACCTGGACTATATCAGGACTAACAAAGGACTAAACTGTAATTAAACCATCACTAAACTGATGCCAAGACTTAAAGACCAGGACTAAATCAGGACTAAACCAAAGGAAAGAAAAAACAAAACCCAGGACTAGACTCAAATCATCCAGGACTAAATCAGGACCAAATCTTGGATTCAGCCGACACAAAACTAGACTAAACCAGGACTAAATCAGGGCAGAACCAGGTCTAAGTCTGTACTAGTCAAGAATTACAAAAAGACAAGAAACTAAACCAAGACTAAATCTGGTTTGAAGTCGGTCTTAAAGACAAGGTTGGACTAAAGAGGGACGAAGTTATTACTAAATCCTGGATTCAACCTGCGTAAAATCTGGATTAAACCAGGACTACACAAAACCCCAATTAAACCCCAGTTCTAAATCTGGACTAAACCAGAACTGAGCTAAATCTGGACAAGATCATAAGCAAATCCTACTAATCCCAGGTCCAAACCCTGAGTTAAACCTGGAAAAAACAAGACTAAACCAGGATTAAACCACATTTTAACCCCAGACTAAACTAGAGAGTACATTTTAAAATTGGGAACAATGTCTAAACCAGGTCTACACTAAAGATTAACCCCAGGACTTTATCTTAGGACTAAATCAAGACTAACCAGACTAAAACCTGAGCTAACTTAAACCCAAACTACACCTCAGACTAAATCATGGGCAAAACCTGGACTAAACAGGACTTATTTCAGATTAAACCAAGTAATAACTAAACTCAGACCTAAAAGTCCTTCTCAGTTCCTCTTGTTCCTCCTCAGAGCCTCATTGTGTTACGTATTTACATCACTCTGTAACAGAAGCTGGATCTTTGGCTCCATTTTTCTGCAACAAATACAAAGTTCAAACTAAACCAGATCTAACTTTCATCTCGTTCTGTTCGACGCTCACTTGGTTCAAACTGAGAAACAAACACACAATTAGATTAAAGAAATAGAATTTACTGACTTACTGTTTCTGTTTTTTTGTCTGTTTATCCACATCGTGACTGATTTATTCACTAACAACATTTCAGGATCAGACTCGTGATCCTCTGAGAATGATCTGCCCTGGTTTAACTTCAAAATAATCAAATATAAAGAATAGCCTGGGTCCGACATAGCATTTGTCCCTAATTTAATGACTGGGAAATGTGTATATGCATTAATTTACTCATATTGACCAGTGCTGAAGCTCACTAATACAGTTCAATGCTAAAACAACTGTGTAGTTCATTAGGATGATGCCCAAAAAGCCACAATTTAAATTCATATTGGAGGGAAATTTATCTTTATGTAAAAGGTTTGTGTAAAATGTTGAAGAAAAAGGCAAAACATCAGAGCTATGTTTTTATAGAGAATATTAACCTCACAATAACAATCTAAAGCTCTAAAGAATCAATAGAAGGAGCTTTTTGTTTACTTCGCGCTGCTTTTAGATTCTCCAAATATTAATGAAGGACTAAATCATGAACAAAACCTGGGTTTAATCTGGACTAAAGTGGGACTAAGGCAGCGCCAAACTCAGACTAAACCAGGACTAAACTAAACCAAGGATTAATCCAGAAAAAGGAGCAGCAGCTGGATTCTTCTGGGTTTTTAAGATTAGCTCCTGTCTGCTTCTCCAAACCTGGGCTGTGCTGACATTAACCTGCTTTAGGAAATAAGTCATCATTACTAAGAATCCCATCCCCTTTTCCATAAAATACTGACCTGTTACTTTAAAATAACATATGTCTTGCATTAACATTGGAGCCAGCCCCTAGTGGCCGTCAGTGGTATTACATTTACAGTATTTTTATTTCCTAAAGCTGCTTTCTGAAACAGAGCCCATTTAACACTTTATAAATCCCACTTTTTCCTAACACTTGACAGGTTTAATACTGGAAAAGCCGACGGTTCCGTTCCCAAATCGCTTCAACTTTCACTTTTTATTCCAAATCTTTCCGTTTTCTTCCAAAGCCTGAGCCGACACTCATCCGAGTTTTTAAATACCGTTATTAGAATAAAACTATGGTCCCCAAAAGTTTCACAACTGCAGTACAATGTAACCACAAGTACAAATACGAGAAGTCAAAGAGTCGTCAAGTTCCTACAGTCTTTTACATCGATGGGAGCTGAGGGATTATGGGAAATGGAGTTTACTTTTCATGCAGGATCCAGATGTCTTCGTTGCTGCGCGGTTTGGGTTTGCTGCTGGTTCTGCGTTGGTTCTGGAGGCGGTTGTTGTTGTTGATGGCGTTGTGGTTGTTGCAGGTAGGGGGCGCTGTGGAGGCGGAGCTGGGGCGTAAATGCTGCTGAGGCCCCCTGCTGGTCGGGACGGGGAGCTGGGATTTACAACGAGAGGCGGAGGTCGAAGGAGAAAGAGGAGTCTGTGAGAAAAAAGAGGAAAGAACGGGGTTTGAGTAAAACTAGGAGTAAATAAAGACTAAACCAGACCAAATCCAGGACTAGACCAGGACTAATTTAAATCTAAAGCCAGGATTAAATGAAAAACCTGTCAAAACAAGGACAAAACCAAAACTAAACCATTTAGAGAAACAGACTAAATCTAGGAGTAAACTAGGACTAAAGCTAAGACTAAATACAGAAATAAACAGGGACTAAACCTGGATAAACTCAGGACTAAACCAGACCAAAACAAGGGCTAAACCTAATATTTAACCCAAGACCAAACTGGTACCAGAGACTAAACCAGGTCCAAACCAATGACAAATCCCAGACTAAAACCTGGACTAAACCCATCTTCTAAACCAAGACAAAAGCAGGAAAAAACAGAACTAAAGGTAAGATTTAATGGAGAATTAAAGAGGAATCTGGAAGCTAGTGCTAAAAACTAGAGATAAACAACAACTAAACCTAGGACTAAACCAAGACAGGTCCAAACAAGTCCAAACCCAGATCTAATCCAGTCCAAAAGCAGAAGTAAACCATGTCTTAACCAAAACTAAACCACAAACAACAAAACAAGATCAAAACTAAGGATAAACCAAGACTAATGCTAAAACTTACTCTAAAACTTAACAACTAAATCTTAAATTAGAATTAAACAGGCCTAAATCAAAAAGTAGCACCAAACAAAGACCAACTCTGGACTAAACCTAGAACTAGTATAAACTAGACTGTCCAGGACTACACTTCCCATGATCCTCTGCAGCTTAAGCTCTTCTAACATCACTTTGTTCAATGACATCTATAATTATCGGACTTGTTTTTAAATATATTCTGTTGTAAGAATGACTCTACATCACTCAGCACTAATCTCAGCAGAAACACAAGCTCTTTTTGTGTTTTTTTTGTGTTTTTTTTGTCTGACCGTGAGACTTCGCTGCTGCTCGACGGAGTCCGGGCCTTCGCTGGAAAACAGGTCTTTGGTTTGAGAGATCTGCAGAGACACAAAGAACAGATCAGAGCCTGTGTTTGAGGGTGATTATCTGAGCCTAACTAAACACACGTCTAACTCTCACTAAACTGACTCCATTCTTCTTCTTCGTCTATATTTAGGTCCATAATAGTCGTGAATTAGCGACGAGTGACGAGTCAAAACACGTGACGACACTGTCTCTTTCAACAAACACGGACCAGTGATGAAAACACGGATCATTTAGTTTAAGGTGCGTGTACCTTGCTGATGTCCGGCTCAGATTTACTGGAGCACATGGTCTGCAGCTCTCGGATCAGGTCTGTGTCTTCGTCTGAGAACAACGACAGACTCACTCCGTCTCTGCAAAAACAACACCAAAATAAACTTTTAATACATTTTATAAATCCAAAGATGGCTATTAAAAATCTTCCTTTACAATCACTGTCTTCACTACATTTTCCTTTATTATAAACCCATTTGAATTAAGCTGAATATGAAAGTGTAAGTCAGTGTGAGTCAGTGTAAGTCAGTGAGACGGCGCCCTCTGGTGGCGGGTTTAGCTCACTACAGATCGGTCAAAGCAGTAATAAACAAACCTCTGGACTTTTCCGTTTGAGAAGAACCGGACGTCACCGATCGACTGAGAACCTGCACAAAACCAACACAAATAATATAAAACTGGAGAAAAAACTTTAACAATGAAGTAAATAAAAGGTCAGTTTGAATCTTTTAATTAAGGTTTATATATAAATAACAGTAAAGATCAGGACTAAACCAGGACCAAACCATCTGGGACTAAACCGGGACTAAACTAGAACTAAACCAGGTCTAAACCAGGACTAAACCAGGACTAAACCAGGTCTAAACCAGGTCTGAATCAGGACTAAACCAGGATTAAACCAGGACTAAACAGGTCTAAATCAGGACTAAACCAGGACTAAACCAGGACTAAACCATCTGGGACTAAACCGGGACTAAACCAGGTCTAAATCAGGACTAAACCAGGACTAAACCAGGTTTGAACCAGGACTAAACCAGGACTAAACCATCTGGGACTAAATCGGGACTAAACCAGGACTAAACCAGGACTAAACCAGGTCTGAATCAGGACTAAACCAGGACTAAACCAGGACTAAACCAGGACCAAACCAGGACTAAACCAGGACTAAACCAGGATTAAACCAGGACTAAACAGGTCTAAATCAGGACTAAACCAGGACTAAACCAGGACTAAACCATCTGGGACTAAACCGGGACTAAACCAGGTCTAAATCAGGACTAAACCAGGACTAAACCAGGTTTGAACCAGGACTAAACCAGGACTAAACCATCTGGGACTAAACCGGGACTAAACTAGAACTAAACCAGGACTAAACCAGGACTAAACCAGGACTAAACCAGGACTAAACCAGGATTAAACCAGGACTAAACCAGGTCTAAATCAGGACTAAACCAGGACTAAACCAGGTTTGAACCAGGTCTAGATCTGTATTTTAAAATAATGTCAGTGAACAGGAACAACCACAGAACCCTACTTAAATCTCAAACCCACTCAGACCCATTCAGACCCACTCAGACCCATTCAGACCCACTCAGACCCGCTCAGACCCATTCAGACCAGTTCAGACCCACTCAAACCCGTTCAAACCCACTCAAACCCGTTCAGACCCACTCAGACCCACTCAGACCCGCTCAGACCCATTCAGACCAGTTCAGACCCACTCAAACCCGTTCAAACCCACTCAAACCCGTTCAGACCCACTCAAACCCATTCAGACCAGTTCAGACCCACTCAGACCAGTTCAGACCCACTCAAACAGTTCAGACCCGCTCAGACCCGCTCCGTCCCAGTAGAAGTGCGTACCCTCTCTGAAGGAGCCCCCGCTGCTCCAGCCCGGCCCAGGACCCCCTCTCTTTCTGGGGCTGGTGTTGGATCGCCTCAGTTTGCTCTCCCTCCTCCGTCCTCTTCCTCCTCCTCGTCCTCCTCCGTCTGCGGCTCCTTTAAACGAACCGAGCGCCGTCAGAGGGAACGAGGCGCCGCTGAAGTCGGGAAGGAACCGCTCCATTTCTGACCAGACACAGACGCCGTTAGAGACCGTCTTTTACAAAACACAGATCAATGTTACACAATAAAAAACACACACTTTTACTGACTTTGTTCAGGTTCAGTTTGTCAGGTTTGATCTAGTCCTGGGTTTTTTAATCCAGGTTTTAATCCCAGTTAATTCATGTTTCATGTTTGTTCTGTTAGTCCCAGGACAGTTTAGATTTAAGTTAATGATGGTTTGGTCTGAGTTCAGTCATAAACCTGGTATAGCTTTAGTCTGATGCTACGTTAGTCCTTTTTTAAGACCTGCACGACTTTTTACTCCAGGATTAGTCTTGGTTTAGTTTATTACAAATCCTTGTTTAGTGCAGGTTTAGTCCAAGTTGTGGTTTTATCATTCTGTCTTAGGTTTCAACCTGACTTTATCAAAGTTTATTCACGGTTTAATCCATGTTTAGTTCTGCTATGACATTGTTTTATTGTTACATTAATAAATAGCTTTAAAAAACAGTCTTGAATAAACTTTTTTCTGGATATACATAAAGAATGAAATCTATGTGATAATGGGTCTGGACATACTATAAATTAGCATGTACATCCACAGAAGAAGCAAATCTGTTTATTTTAAATGTTTTGTTATTGGTATTTGATAGAAACAAACCAACAGTACAACGATGGACAAAGACTAAAGGACATTTATATTATTATTATTATTATATTATTATTATTATCTTTAGGAGGAAAACAGGAGGGAATGTTCTGTTTTTGTTCTGATGTTCAATAATAGTGTTAAATTTTGAGGCCCAAGTGAGTTTCCGTGGCGACGCTCCGGATGCTGATTACCGGCTCTGGAGAGAGGACAGCCCTGCAGCACGGCTCTGTTCAGGAGGATGCTCAGAGCCGCCTTCACCACGGCCTGCTGCCCCGCGCTCAGCTGACGGTCGCTAGGAGACGGGCTGAGGCGGTCGCTAGGAGACGGACCGCGGCAGGAGGAGGAGGGGGCGGAGCGTCGGGCCGTTACCCGGGAAACGATGGCTTCCTCGACTCTGGGCACGACCACAGAGTTCCACAGAGAACTCAGCCACCTGCAACACACCGACATAATACTGATCCTGGGTTAGATCCGGTTTAGTCCTGGTTTAGTCATGGTTTAAACCTGGTTTAGTCCCGGTTTAGTCCAGGTTTAATCCCGGTTTAGTCCCGGTTTAGTCCCAATTTAGTCCAGGTTTACTCCCAGTTTAGACCTGGTATAGTCCTGGTTTAATCCTGGTTTATACCTGGTTTAGTCCCAGTTTAGTCCCGGTTTAGTCCAGGTTTAGTCCCAGTTGAGTCCCGGTCCAGTTTAATCCTGGTTTAGTCCTGGTTTAATCCTGGTTTAGTCCTGGTTTAATCCTGGTATAGTCCCGGTTTAGTCCAGGTTTAATCCTGGTTTAGTCCCGGTTTAGTCCCGGTTTAGTCCCGGTTTAGTCCCGGTTTATACCTGACTACGTCCTGTGTGGTGCTGAGGGGACAGGACAGAAAACTCTCAGGTCCCAGGAGAGCGTCGTTCGTCCCGAGTCTGGACAGACAGGAGTTCAGCTGCTGCCAAACCTGCGTTACCCACGATGCCGAGCGCCGCAGGAGGCTGTCATGTGACCCTTCTTCGACCTGAACGAGAGCAGTTAAATAAACATGAACAGTGTTACAGTTTGTCCAGTAGGTGGCGTTTTTCTGGACGTAGACCCCAGACCTGTTGGAGCAGTCTCCGTCGCAGGTGCCTTCCCAGCATGCCTTGCAGCGGCTCCTGGTCCCAGCGAAGGGTGACCCAGCGCAGGTGCTGCTGGAGGCGGAGCTCCGAGCCCTGGAGGCGGGGCTTAGACAGAGTGGTGATGAGGTAACCGCCCTCAACGAACCAATGAGGACCTGAGGAACACGACGGACAGGTTCAGGACCTTCCTCTGATCGACTTTATCAAAGACTCTGGACTAAAGTCAGGGACGGTTCTGTTTGATGCATTTCAGTCAAAAACAATAATGCAGTTGTTAATTTTAGTAACGCTGCAGCTCATTTGTGTTTCCTGAGGCTAACGCGGCTAACACTGGAGCTAACGATGGAAAACAGTAAAAACTCGCTGCTAAATGGACAACTGTGCTTTAAGAGATCAACAGATGGTTCCTGGAAAAGAGTAAAGTCGTGTGTGATTTACAGATTTAAATATTCTGTAAGGTTCTAAAGACACAAGTTCACATAAATAAACTTTTCAAATAAAGTTTTGAAGCACAAAGTATTTCTAAGTCATTTGTCAAATCCTTGTTGCATCCATAAACTGGACTGTCACAGTTTTGAATCTGAACAATCCAAAATTAATACTTTTCTGTAAAACTTATTTTAATTTACATGTTATACCAATGTTAAAGTTAGATTAGTTCATAAGTTGATTCAAAATAAAGGTAATTAACTTCACCAGTGTGTTTATTAAAATTTGACAGATTTGTGATTAATTCATTTTTTTAATCGATCCACGTCCCTAATTATAACAGATTCCTCAGATTTCATTTCAACTAAACCCACGTCTTTTTCCTGTCTTTATTTCACATCAGATCAACTCTAATCCCTCGCGAGGCTCGGTCTGGTGTTAAAGTGACCTGAGCTGAGGTTCACAGAGGCCTGCGGTCCTCTCTGGTCCAGACTGTGGCAGATGTCTCCCATCAGAGCCGACAGAGACGAGGCCTTCTCCAGACGTTCAACCACGACCACCACACGATGAGAGCCGCTGACCTCTGACCCCACAGGGACCAGGAAACCTGAACACACGACAACAGAGTTCCTTTTATTTAAAATATCACAAAAAAAACAGAAACACAGTCACTTTGTGTTGACAGCAGCAGCTCGAGCGGTTTTATTTACATCGGAATTAGATTCTATTCAAAAATACCTTCAGTCACAAATAAATAACAATAATAAATAAATAAAAATCACAGGTTAATCCATGTTTTAAAAGTCCCGGTCTAGTCCTGGTCTAGTCCCGGTCTAGTCCCGGTCTGGTCCCGGTGTAGTCCCGGTCTAGTCCCGGTCTAGTCCCGGTCTAGTCCCGGTCTAGTCCCGGTCTGGTCCTGAGTGAACAGCAGGGGGCGCTGTCTGATCTTGACCTGATCTGATGAAGACGTCCAGCAGCTGCTCTCGGCTCAGACTCTGATCCACCTCGACTCGGACCACGTCGCACTGCAGCCCCAGCGCTTCCTGTTTCAGCTGCACACACACACACCGTCGTCATGGAAACAACCACAGAGCATCATGGGAAATACTGTTCATCAATAAAAAACTGTTTCTACAGAAAATACTGAACCTCAAGAAGGACTTCTTCTCTAGGCTTTTACGACTAGACCTGATTTAGTCCTGACTTCTAGTTTAATTTAGTCCTGGTTTAGACCTGGTTTAGACCTGGTTTAGACCTGGTTTAGACCTGGTTTAGACCTGATTTAGTCCTGACTTCTAGTTTAAGGAAGTTCAGTTTTTGCTTTAATCTTCCTGTTCTTATTTAGTTGCCTTTTTAAAGTCTGATATTTACTTTGATGCAGTGAGCGACCACAGCAGCGATGAACTCCTGCAGACTTCCGTCGACGCCGTGAAGCATCAGGTTTCCGTACTGCTCCACCTGAAAAACACATTTCACCGTCACTTGATTCTGGTTTTAGGAATGTGCATGTTTCTTTTACAAAACAATCAGCAAATATTTGTGAAACTGTCTTTCTGATCCATCTCCTGTTTATTTAAGGGATTGTAACAGATGAGAACCTCTATTCAGGAACAGAAAACCTTGGACAATCACATGCTCCAAAAAGGAGCGCTCCCATTGGTCGACACTTGTCACATGACGTTCCAGGAAGTTTAATAGCTGCAGATAAAGTGTATTTTCAGCTGAATATGTCTTTTAACAGAGAAACAGCTGAAAAAAGAAAAGCATCAACAGAGAAAAGGGAGGCAACGTAAAACACAGATAAATACTGTCAATTCAATCACGTAATGTTTAACGAGGAGGAGATAATTGTCGTCCTGACGCTGAAGTCACAGCTAAGCTAACGCTAAACTCTAAACTTCAGTTTGGTCAAATGGATTAGTATTTTGGAGGAAAAACTGGTCTGGTTTTATTTTTTAATAAAAGAGAAGCAGAAGAGGTCCCGAGCCTGCTTTTGGAGGAGAGTCTGAGACAGAGACAGGGACAAGAAAAGTAAATCAGGGAGTGGAGCTTTAAGCCTTGTGTTTTGTTTTGTTTTTTACAACTAACAACAGTTTTCTTCAAATATAAGAAAAACAATGAGATTGTTTTGGTTGAAGGACAGAGCTGCTCGTTGACAGACACTTGACTCATGCTCATTGTTTTTTATCTGTTTCTGTCACCGTCCTCCACACAGAGGCTGTTTCAGGTCACATAAAAAACACGCCTCTTTTAAAAACTCCTGCCACGAGGAAGACTTACAGCTCTTTCACTTTTTCAAGGTTTTCTGTTCCTGAATAGAGGTTCTCATCTATTACAATCCCTTACAATAAACAGGAGATGCATCATAAAGATTGGTTTTCACAAATGATTGTCTTGAAACTGTAATTATTCAGAGGTGTTTGTAATTACACTGTTATTAAGCAGAAGTAAAGGCTGTATTTACCAAACGGACGTAGTTGTTGAGCAGCGTCAGAGGAATCAGAGAAAACAGAGCCGCTTCATCCAAACACGACTCAGACAAACCTGCAGCAAACACAAAACAAGAAGGACATCAGGGACCAGGCAAGACCGGGTTTAGTCCTGGTTTAGACCTGGTTTAGTCCTGGTTTAGACCTGGTTTAGACCTGATTTAGACCTGGTTTAGTCCTGGTTTAGACCTGGTTTAGTCCTGGTTTAGTCCAGGTTTAGACCTGGTTTAGTCCTGGTTTAGACCTGGTTTAGACCTGGTTTAGTCCTGGTTTAGACCTGGTTTAGTCCTGGTTTAGTCCAGGTTTAGACCTGGTTTACCGTTTAGACCGGTTTACGATCCTGGTAGACCTGGTTATCCTTTAGGCAGTTTAGTCCAGGTTTAGACCTGGTTTAGTCCTGGTTTAGACCTGGTTTAGACCTGGTTTAGATCGGTTTAGTCCTGGTCCAGCTGTCTTAGGGCCCTCCCCTGCCTGGGGCCCGGGGCCCGGGGTAAACAGCCCCTGCCTCTAAAACCTGTTCCGGGGCAGTTTGAATATTTAAAGCCTCTAATTTCAGGTTGATCCCGTTCAGACCGTCCCAGATCCAGACTGAAGTCCTCTCTGAACCGTTCTGCTGCAGCTTTCACTCAAAAACCTCTGAGTTTTAGAACAAAAAACAACAAAGAGTTCAACTGTACATCAGCTTCACTGTTTAGAAAGAAACAGCAGCTGAATACATGTTCAAATCCACCTAAAACCTGTTCAAATCCACCTAAAACCTGTTCAAATCCACCTAAAACCTGTTCAAATCCAACTAAAACCTGTTCAAATCCACCTAAAACCTGTTCAAATCCAACTAAAACCTGTTCAAATCCATCTAAATCCTGTTCAAATCCATCTAAACCTGTTCAAATCCAACTAAAACCTGTTCAAATCCACCTAAAACCTGTTCAAATCCACCTAAAACCTGTTCAAATCCAACTAAAACCTGTTCAAATCCACCTAAAACCTGTTCAAATCCACCTAAATCCTGTTCAAATCAACCTAAAACCTGTTAAAATCCAAATAAAACCTGTTCAAATCCACCTAAAACCTGTTCAAATCCATCTAAAACCTGTTCAAATCCATCTAAAACCAGTTCAAATCCATCTAAAACCTGTTCAAATCCAACTAAAACCTGTTCAAATCCACCTAAAACCTGTTCAAATCCATCTAAATCCTGTTCAAATCCATCTAAACCTGTTCAAATCCAACTAAAACCTGTTCAAATCCATCTAAAACCTGTTCAAATCCATCTAAACCTGTCAAACAGAACCGGTCTGTAGTTATAGACGTGTCTGTTTACATTGTGGTTCTACGTGACAATGATTTATTTTAAACAGAATTAGTTAATCATTCTGAAACTCATTTTTCTGATTTTCGTTCGGCTCTGACTGGTTTTAAACAGACTCAGGTCGAACGGCTCTCGCTTCATGAATTTCCAACAGAGAATGTGAGTGTTTGGTGAAAAAGCTGACATTTACATTTTGTTCGTAAACCAGTTTGTTGAGTTGTAGACGGAGATGGTGCAGAGAGATGAGGTCCGTTCAGAGAGAAGCAGGCGCCGCAGAAACATGTACGAACTCTTCCTGAAACAAACCTGAAGGATTTAAACTGAGCTTTTACTGATGATCTGTGTCTTTCAGGAGAACCAAGTTCTGGGCCTTCACCTGCTTCCTGTCGATGGGAGCCTGCCTCAGTGTCTTCTACATCAGGTCAGTTTAGTCCTGGTCTAGTCCTGGTTTAGACCTGGTTTAGACCTGGTTTAGTCCTGGTTTAGACCTGGTTTAGACCTGGTTTAGACCTGGTTTAGACCTGGTTTAGTCCTGGTTTAGACCTGGTTTAGTCCTGGTTTAGACCTGGTTTAGACCTGGTTTAGACCTGGTTTAGACCTGGTTTAGTCCTGGTTTAGACCTGGTTTAGACCTGGTTTAGACCTGGTTTAGACCTGGTTTAGACCTGGTTTAGACCTGGTTTAGTCCTGGTTTAGACCTGGTTTAGACCTGGTTTAGTCCTGGTTTAGACCTGGTTTAGTCCTGGTTTAGACCTGGTTTAGTCCTGGTTTAGTCCTGGTTTAGACCTGGTTTAGACCTGGTTTAGACCTGGTTTAGACCTGGTTTAGTCCTGGTTTAGACCTGGTTTAGTCCTGGTTTAGTCCTGGTTTAGACCTGGTTTAGACCTGGTTTAGTCCTGGTTTAGACCTGGTTTAGACCTGGTTTAGACCTGGTTTAGACCTGGTTTAGTCCTGGTTTAGTCCTGGTTTAGACCTGGTTTAGTCCTGGTTTAGACCTGGTTTAGTCCTGGTTTAGACCTGGTTTAGTCCTGGTTTAGACCTGGTTTAGACCTGGTTTAGACCTGGTTTAGTCCTGGTTTAGACCTGGTTTAGACCTGGTTTAGACCTGGTTTAGACCTGGTTTAGACCTGGTTTAGTCCTGGTTTAGACCTGGTTTAGTCCTGGTTTAGTCCTGGTTTAGACCTGGTTTAGACCTGGTTTAGACCTGGTTTAGTCCTGGTTTAGACCTGGTTTAGTCCTGGTTTAGACCTGGTTTAGTCCTGGTTTAGACCTGGTTTAGTCCTGGTTTAGTCCTGGTTTAGTCCTGGTTTAGTCCTGGTTTAGACCTGGTTTAGACCTGGTTTAGACCTGGTTTAGTCCTGGTTTAGACCTGGTTTAGTCCTGGTTTAGACCTGGTTTAGACCTGGTTTAGTCCTGGTTTAGACCTGGTTTAGTCCTGGTTTAGACCTGGTTTAGTCCTGGTTTAGACCTGGTTTAGACCTGGTTTAGTCCTGGTTTAGACCTGGTTTAGTCCTGGTTTAGTCCTGGTTTAGACCTGGTTTAGTCCTGGTTTAGACCTGGTTTAGTCCTGGTTTAGTCCTGGTTTAGACCTGGTTTAGACCTGGTTTAGTCCTGGTTTAGTCCTGGTTTAGACCTGGTTTAGTCCTGGTTTAGACCTGGTTTAGACCTGGTTTAGTCCTGGTTTAGTCCTGGTTTAGTCCTGGTTTAGACCTGGTTTAGACTTGGTTTACTGAATACATATAAACCAAATGGTTCAAGTCTTACTAAAACATCTTCAAATCTATCAAAAACCTTTTTAAATCCACCCAAAACCAGTTTTAATTCATCCTAAATATTCCACATTTAACTGTGACCGGTTTCTCCTCAAAGTCCTGGTCCGAGGTCCAGACTGAGAACTGGGTCTGGAACTGGGAGAACTGGGTCTGGAACTGGGAGAACTGGGTCTGGAACTGGGAGAACTGGGTCTAGAACTGGGAGAACTGGGTCTGGAACTGGGAGAACTGGGTCTGGAACTGGGAGAACTCAGAGGGTCCTCAGTCTTCGTTCGGTTCAGAAACCTTTGCTCCGTCTGTTCACAGCTACAGCCCAAACTATGAAGAGATGGTGGAGTTTATTCGTCCACAGTCGAGCGGAGGAGGGAGCGCTCTGAACACCAGCAGCTTAGACGCCAGCCTCAACCAGCTGTGAGTGCCACTGTTACAGAGTGATGTCACTACGTAACGCCGTGGGGATAAATAAAGTGGTTCAGGTGTAGTCCAGTTCTGCTTTAATCCTCGTTTATCCTAATGATCTCTGTCTGTCCCAGAGCCCGTCGGGACGTCCAGACCCAGACTCAGTGGGGGGCTCCGATCCTGTGGGAGGGGACCTTTGACCCCGTTTATTACGACGAGGCTCACAAAATGGCCGGCTCCGCTGTGGCCCTCACTGTGTTCGCCGTCGGGAGGTCAGTCTTTACTATCACCTTCATCATACATAGTCTGTTCTCTTTCTGCAGCATTGACACAAACTATCACATATCAATATTAATCCTATTAATTAATCCTAATGTTGCAGGATTAAATACTGAGGTCCAAAGTTAGGGACAGACCGACCAAGACCTCAACTGGATTATTTGTCTGTTCTTGTGATTGAATGAAAACCCGAATCATTTTTATGTTGAATTAAAATGTGTCTCTTACTCTGTCTCCTTCAACAAACACTGACCTGAGTCTGGACCTGGTCTAAGACTGGACTTGGACTGTTTATCTATTTCAGGTATTTATGAATTCATGAAGTCAAGAGTAAACACCATTTTCTCCTGAAAGTCTGCTCCAACTCATTAATTGTTCACAGTATTCGTTCTCTCTACAGTTTTTAAAAGTGTCTCTGCAGAGGCTCATTTTACAGTAAATTAAATAATGAAGTGAAATTCAATATTCAGCCTGGAGCAGGGCCTACAGAGACACTTAATACAGACAGGATTTAAATAACTGTAACGCTCTTTAGGAAACGCTCGACTTCACAGAGACGTCTGTCGTAGAACAACAAGAAGGACCAAACAGAGCAGGTCTTCACTAACATTTCTCTCATTTTTGAACATTATCCACTTGGGTCCTGGTCCTGTCTGAGAGCAGGAAGTGTTTAAATATGTGAATGATTTATTGAAAGGCGTGACATTTGTCTTGTCAAACCTGTCAGCAGGTAAAGTCACCTTAGTGTTTTAAAGATGAAAAAAGAAAACTAAACTATGTGCTTTAAACTCCTGAAACTAGTTCTTCCACAAACTGACACTTGATGATGTGCGCTATTTCAGACACTGTTTATCTTTTTATGTTACAGCTCATTATTTATGTTTATTTTAGTATTTACAACAAAAGTGAACAGAATCACTGCAGACATCAGTTTTCTTAAAGGTTCCTTACACTTGGCTGATCGTTATAAAAACCTAAGTCCAGCCTGTCCCTGCCTCAGGCTCCAGCTGAAACCAAACAAACGTCTGCAGAGTTCGACTCTAACGAAGCCTCTCTGTTTGTTTCTGGAGACATTAAGTGGCTCCTAAAGCAGAGAGAGTTTCTGGAGACATTAAGTGGCTCCTAAAGCAGAGAGAGTTTCTGGAGACATTAAGTGGCCCCTAAAGCAGAGAGAGTTTCTGGAGACATTAAGTGGCTCCTAAAGCAGAGAGAGTTTCTGGAGACATTAAGTGGCTCCTAAAGCAGAGAGAGGCTGGTTCTGAGGGTGACTCTGTGTGTGTTGCTCAGGTATCTGGAGGTGTACCTGAAGACCTTCCTGGTCTCTGCAGAGAAGCACTTCATGTCTGCTTTACCGGTGACGTACTACGTGTTCACGGACGCTCCAGAAGAGGTTCCGGAGGTGGAGCTGGGGCCCCTGCGCGGCCTGAAGGTGGTCCCTGTGCAGAGGCACTCGCGCTGGCAGGACATCTCTATGATGCGCATGAAGACCATCTCTGAGATCATCGAGTCCGAGCTGAGCCTGCGCTTCTCTCACGTCTTCTGCTTCGACGTGGACCAGGAGTTCACGGGACGCTGGGGCTCCGAGGCCCTGGGGCCCTCCGTGGCTCAGATCCACTCCATGTTTTACAATCGACCGAAAGAGTGGTTCTCGTTCGACCGAAACCCAAAGTCCAAGGCCTACATGGAGACGGGGGACTGGTACTACCACGCGGCCATCTTTGGAGGGGCGTGGCGGGAAGTGAAGGCGCTGGTGGACTTCTGCTACGACGGCATCGTGGAGGACAAGCGTAACGGCGTGGAGGCGCTGTGGCACGACGAGAGCCACCTCAACAAGTACTTCTTCCTGCACAAACCCAGCCGGCTGCTGTCTCCGGAGTACTGCTGGAGCCGGGCCTGGGGCAACGGCCGCCAGGACGTCAAAACCGAGAGGCTGGTGTGGGCCAAAAAACACTACGACGTGGTGCGCGCTTCGTAGGCTTCAGCTCCGGACTCCTTCAGACCCTACAGTTCAGCCTGTCCTCGAACTGTTCCACATTCACCACAAATATCACACTGGTCACATGCACTTCCTGTTGTGACTTTTAACATAATTCAACTCTTAAAAGTCTGTTTCTCTTATATTTCTCAGGACACCTCCAAATGTGCCCTCAGACCCGACCTCTGACCTCAGACCTGACCTCTGACCTGACCTCTGACCTGACCTCTGACCTGACCTCTGACCTGACCTCTGACCTCAGACCTGACCTCTGACCTGACCTGTGACCCCAGACCTGACCTCTGACCTGACCTCTGACCTCAGGACACAGTCAGGTCTGAAGGAGGCCTGAAATGTGTATTTTGTTTGCATCAAGAAAATATTGTAGTAGTTTTTATGAATAGTTTTTGTTTAAATGAATGAAACTGGAGGTGAGGGCCGTGATCGTTCATGAGAATCATGTCAGGGGCCGAAGATGGTGACATTTGGAAGCTTTTATTAAATTTTGAATGTGAAATTTCATCTGTATTTGAGTCTTACAAAAGTTATCTTTAACTTTATTTTCCTCCTTTTATGGAAACTGGTTTTACGTTGATTTGAACTGGTTTTATTGACTTTCATGAAGCCATCAAATGCACCAGGACTAGAGCAGGATTAAACCAGGAGTCAGAACAGCTGTATTTATGTGTCTTTATTAAAAATGCGAGCAGCAGAACAGAAGCCGACGGCGACGGTTGGACCAGTTTCTGTCGTTGTTGTTCTCTGAAATGTGAAAAATGTTCCTCTGAAGTGATTTCAGTTCAAGATTGAGACTCATGTGGTTTATCCTGTTCACACAGAAAAGAATCACCCGTAAAACATATTTATTACCAATAAAACACATCAATCGTTTAAAACTGGAGTCTTATTTACACAAGGCTTGGTTCTGATAAGATTCATCCTTTTACGGTCTTCGGTTTAGTCCTGGTTTTAACTCTGGTCTGAGGCTGGTTTAGACCTGGTTTAGTCCTGGTTTAGTCCTGGTTTTAACTCTGGTCTGAGGCTGGTTTAGNCC
>CM072153.1:23603974-23635315 GCA_036850595.1 Rhyacichthys aspro
TCAGTTTAACTTTGGTCCTGGTTCAGTCCTGGTTCAGTCCTGGTTCAGTCCTGGTTTAGTCCTGGTTTAGTCCTGGTTTAGTCCTGGTTCAGTCCTGGTTCAGTCTTGAATTTGGCCTAAGTTTAGTTTAGGTTTATTTGTACTTAAGTCTGCTTCTGTTCTAGTTTTGACCAGTTTTAGTCCTTGTCCAGTCCTGTTTTGGTCCTGGTTCAGACCTCTCTCTGTTGTGTCTCTAGGACCTGTTTCAAACTCAGATTTTTCAAGTTTTTTCTCCTGATTGTCATCGGCTGCTTGTTTCTCAGGTGAGTTTACGCTTCCAGGTTTAGTCCAGGTTTAGTCCTGGTTCAGTCAGTTCTGTTGCTGGAAATGTTGTAAATGAGCCAGAACTGTTTACTCCTTTAAACAGACTGCACCTGATATTTTTTCTTACCTAAATAGTTTATTGTAAAATCAATCATTTCTCTTTATGATCCATCTACTGTTTATTCTAAAGGGCAAAAAGGAGCGCTCCCATTGGTCGACACTTGTCACATGACGTTCCAGGAAGTTTAATAGCTGCAGATAAAGTGTATTTTCAGCTGAATATGTCTTTTAACAGAGAAACAGCTGAAAAAAGAAAAGCATCAACAGAGAAAAGGGAGGCAACGTAAAACACAGATAAATACTGTCAATTCAATCACGTAATGTTTAACGAGGAGGAGATAATTGTCGTCCTGACGCTGAAGTCACAGCTAAGCTAACGCTAAACTCTAAACTTCAGTTTGGTCAAATGGATTAGTATTTTGTGTTTTATTTTTTAATAAAAGAGAAGCAGGAGAGGTCCCTGGGCTACTTTTGGAGGAGAGTGGAGTCTGAGACTGGTTTTTGTCTCGTTCAGTGAATCGTTTGTCCTTTAACAGTGATATTAAGAACCAAGTTTCTCTGAGACATGTAACTGTAAATCTTGAATATTGCAAAAACAGGGATTATAGTCATAACTGTGAAACTCAACACTGTTTAATGTCACTAACTTCACTGTCAAGCTCCATTTCACCAACAGTCCTACCAGGACTTTCATGCATTTGTGTCAAGCCTCTCGTTGGTGTTTGAGTTTCTATCAGCTCAGACGTGTCTCTGACTCTTGTGTCGGACACGGACCTGACACGGATCTAAAGGCTGTTGTCTGAAAACACAGAGACAGGACAGAGACGGACCCGCAGCAGATGGCGACTCTACAAACAGACAATAATAAAGTGGTATTTGTAAAAAGGCGTGACCTGGGTCTCAGCTGCTGTAACGTTGACAGATGTTTTACTGATAATATCGTTTTGACAGAAAGGAGCGGCTCCTGAAGCTGCAGGGCCTGACGTCTGTTACTGATGTAAACATAGACACGGCACTGGTTCAGCTTTCCCAGTGACTGCAGTGGTGTTTATGCTACTCTTCTTTTTGTTAGACCTGGTAGAACCGGATGTCGTAGATCTGGTTGTCTTACATAGTTTTGTGTTTTGTGACTATTTGGGAACAGGAGGGATTACATTTTCCAAACCTTCCATCTCCAGAACCTGACTTGGTTTGTTGTCCCGGTCTCAGACTCCACTCTCCTCCAACAGCAGCAGGAACCTTTCCTGCTTCTTTTATTTAAAAAAAAAGGTCAAACCAGACCAGTTTTTCACCACAAAATATTAATATGTTAGATTAAATCAAAGTTTAGAGATGAGCTGAAACTTGGTTTACCGTTGTATTAATCCTGTAAGACAGGGCTTGACGTTATTAAATTCTTGCACTACCTGATCTCACACTTAACAGAAAGGATATTAGTTTTGTAGTCTTCTTCTTCAAGAAGACGAGGATGATTTTGAACTAGTAACAGACTCAATTATTTAGGCAACTCCCAAAAAAAGAAATTCATCAATAGTGAATTGTAGGCATTAAACTGTGTCTAAAATGTGGATAAAATGTTGATTACATTTCCCCAATTCTTCCTGAATGAATGAAAAAGGTTTTTTTTAATCCTGGTTATTTATGTTATATTTTACTTTATAATTAAAAAGCCAAAAGAACCAGATAAACATCTCATTCTTTGATAAAGAGCTTCATTTCAAGTTAACAAAATTATTTTTAAAAAAATGTAGTTTCAGCCCATGGGCCCCCTCCTTGCTCCGGCCCTGCTGGAGCCTCGTGTTCAGTTCAACACAGCCTCGAGTCAAATAAAGCTGCTTTACTAACTTTTATTCAACAAACAGTCGTCCACAGCCTTGTTCTCTGGACACAGACTCAAGTTAAACTCGTTTAGTGAGTTCAGTGAAGCGTGTGGCTAAGGTTCAGCAGGAGCTGGATAAGTGGAGTTTAATTGTCCCGAGCAAGTGGACACCTGTTAATGTCATGAATTACCTCCGCCTCGTCCAACATTTATCCAGGTTTCATTTGCTGCTGTTTCTCTATTTTTATCTTTTTTTACCTGTTTCTCTGTAAAATAAGACGTATTTCCAACAGAATAACCCATTTCCTTGGTTTATTTCCTTGTTCCTTCGTTGTTGACATCAGTGTCGACCAATGGGAGCGCTCCTTTTTACCTGAAGTGAGCTGTGATTGGACAAAATCCTGCTGTGGACTGATCATTCTCATCTATTAAAATCCTTCATTATAAAGACTAGATCACGTCTTAAGGTCTCATTTTTTCAGATGATTCCTGTTACAATAAACTTTAGGAGATTACACTGAAAAACTAAATGAATAACAGAGAAATAATCAGGTAATCCCTGATAAAGTAAAGCAGTAATAACAGAATTAGTCCTTTATGCTTTTGTCTGTGCTTTTTAAACATTACCTCTGAATGGACAGAGAGATTCATATTCTAATCAAATCTACGACCTCTGCTGTTGTCTAAGGCTGCCCTGCCCTGTTCCTTTAACCATAATCAACCTGGTTTAGTTTTATTGTTTTATACAGAAGTTTCTCAGTGTTTTAATGCTCTAACCCTGAGACATTAACATATTCTTATCTAAAGTTAAAATGTCACACAAATATTGACACCTTGCCCTCTGAAGTCGGTCTGACCCTTGAACAATACATCTTCTTGAAATGTTCTGACTCAACACCATCTCTAAACAACAGCAGAGGGCGCCGTTGCACCGTTTCTAAACAGATCCTTTTGTTTCTCAGCTACAGCCACAACTACGGAGCCATCGTGGAGTTTATTCGTCCACAGTCGAGCGGAAGAGTGAGCGCTCTGAACACCAGCAGCTTAGACGCCAGCCTCAACCAGCTGTGAGTGCCACTGTTACAGAGTGATGTCACTACGTCACACAGTTATGGACAAGTTTTGATCCTAATTTGGTTCTTGTTTTAGTTGTAATTGTCTTGTCTGGGTTTAGTCTAAGTTTTAGTCCTTGTTTTAATTTAGTTTTTTATCCCAGTTCCTGGTTTAGACCTAATTTAGTCCTGGTTCAATCCTGAATCTTGTAATAATTTAGACCTGTTTTAATCCTTGTTTATAGAATTCCTCGTATTAATCTATGTCCAATGATCCCTGTCTGTCCCAGAGCCCGTCGGGACGTCCAGACCCAGACTCAGTGGGGGGCTCCAATCCTGTGGGAGGGGACCTTTGACCCCGTTTATTACGACGAAGCTCACAAAATGGCCGGCTCCGCTGTGGCCCTCACTGTGTTCGCCGTCGGGAGGTCAGTCCCGGGACAAACCAGGGGCACATCGTCAGTTTTACTTCAGTGCAACATGTTAATAATCCAAATGTGAAAAGAAGAGACCCCAGACTCTGCAGGATCTAGAGTCTCTGGTGGAATTAGACATTTGTGCATTTGTGTAAATAACAGCACCTGGTTCTGAGGGTGACTCTGTGTGTGTTGCTCAGGTATCTGGAGGTGTACCTGAAGACCTTCCTGGTCTCTGCAGAGAAGCACTTCATGTCTGCTTTACCGGTGACGTACTACGTGTTCACGGACGCTCCAGAAGAGGTTCCGGAGGTGGAGCTGGGGCCCCTGCGCGGCCTGAAGGTGGTCCCTGTGCAGAGGCACTCGCGCTGGCAGGACATCTCTATGATGCGCATGAAGACCATCTCTGAGATCATCGAGTCCGAGCTGAGCCTGCGCTTCTCTCACGTCTTCTGCTTCGACGTGGACCAGGAGTTCAAGGGGCGCTGGGGCCCCGAGGCCCTGGGGCCCTCCGTGGCTCAGATCCACTCCGGTTACTACAAAATCCCCGTGAACCAGCTCACGTTCGACCGAAACCCGAAGTCCAAGGCCTACATGGAGACGGGGGACTGGTACTACCACGCGGCCATCTTTGGAGGGGCGTGGCGGGAAGTGAAGGCGCTGGTGGACTTCTGCTACGACGGCATCATGGAGGACAAGCGTAACGGCGTGGAGGCGCTGTGGCACGACGAGAGCCACCTCAACAAGTACTTCTTCCTGCACAAACCCAGCCGGCTGCTGTCTCCGGAGTACTGCTGGAGCCCGGGGAACGGAAACGCCGGCCACGACGTGAAAACACACCGACTGGAGTGGGCCCCCAAGTATTACGACATACTGCGCTCTTAGGTCGCACTTTTATTAGTGACAAACCGCTTTAAATCACTATTTTTACTGTTGAATCTTGATTTTGTTCTGCTTTGACTCAAATAACTGACTGTACAATTCTGTGTAATATGTTTTGTAAATAAGCTCAATGATTATTATGTATATGATGATGTTGAATTAATGTAGAGGTTAATTAAAACACAGTTTAGTCCCGGTTTAGTCTTTGTGTGTTTTAAATGGTTTGGTTAAAGAGAGACCAGTGGGATTTAGTGAGATTTGGCAAAAAAACTGTCCAAACATTTCTCATCTCTCGGGAACTGTGTTAATTACAAACTAATGAAGCAGAGGTTAAAGAGACCAGACTGTTTTGGCTCCGTTTGATTAAACCTGCTTTAGTTTTGGATGAGCGTGTTTGGCCGGAGCAGAGCGTCTGATCGTCCAAACGGCTCCGGTTTGTGAAGTCTGCGCTCGGGGTTTTTTGGCCGTACCTTTGAGGCGGACGCTGATGCTGTGGCTCGGAGGTTTTCGGACCAGATCCCAGGGACAGACCGGCGGCTCTTCACCAAAAAACCACTCAGTGTCTCCTGTCGACGAACAGAGAACAGTCAGAAACACCTCCACACAGATACAGGGATTTAGTTTTAGTTTTAGACACAAAATTTAACAAGAAATAATAAATAATCAACCAAACTTTAGTCCAAACCCTGTCCATTCACCCTCAATTTTCACAGTTTTATAGATTCTCTAATCTTACATATATCCAAACTTATTTTTCTTCTTATTGTTGCATAAAGTGCCAGTATTTTTTATTATTTGTCATTATTCGAGGTATTACTATTAGCTTTTTTCCTCAGATTTGCAGTTTCTTATGTTTTAGTTCCTCTCTGTTTCACGTCTCAGTCCAGCTCCTGTTTGATGCAGTAGAGACAGAATAGAATGGGTTTAATTCATAAAAAAGAAACTACACTAAACGAATGTAAAGCGCCCCCCTGTGGAGCTGGGGCTTCACTGCATTAACGTCTTTATCATTAACGTAATGCTTTATCTGATCTTTACATTGGGTTAAACAAAAAATAAAAAACTGCAAATTTGAGTAAAAATAACTAATAATAATACCTCAAATCAATAACAAATAATAAAAAGTACTGGCACTTTATGTGATTGGACAAAATCCTGCTGATCATTCTCATCTATTAAAATCCTTCATTATAAAGACTAGATCATGTCTTAAGGTCTCATTTTTTCAGATGATTCCTGTTACAATAAACTTTAGGAGATTACACTGAAAAACTAAATGAAACAAAAAAGCAGGTAATGGACTTTTAAAGCAGCTCTGTGTAAGTTTTAGCCCAAAAACTCACAAAAACAGAGCTGTACATCCTGGAGTTAAAGTGACAGCTGCTGTTTACTCTGAACCACACTCAGCACATGTTCAGCCATGAATAATTAAATGTTTAAATATGAGATCAGCAAATAAAGCGGGTCTCAGCTGACGTCGAGGCTGTGGACTCAGAGACATATGGAGAGAACAGACGGAGACAGGACAGTCTTTTATTTAAGGGATATTTACATTTACAGTAAACAGTGAGTTGTTTCTGTTTCTGGAGATGTTCAGTTATTATTTACTTAAGTCCAGAGCTGGGGCCACATTTATGAAACTGAATGAAATATTAGTTTGTATTGCTTTCCACATAAAAGACGACCCGCGAAGAGAAGTAAAGCCCTTTTAGATAAACACTGATAATTAGTCTTTTGGTTTGTTATAATGTTCTATTCATTAAAGAAAGAAAATAAGAAAGAGCTTAAAACATGGCTGAGAGCAATCAGTATTAACAACAAGGACTTCATGATAAACTCAGTAAAAACACTAATAATCATATCATACAGTGGTCTGTATACGTCTGTATACGTCTGTAGTATTATATTATATATATATATTATGTTTTTCTTGTGTCTGGGACTACGTCCTGTTGTGTGAACGTATACAACATGGTACGTTTATTAATACGCACTGTTCCATCCAATTAAACAAATAAATGAAATAAATAATGGATGTTGTCGATGGTGTTGTGCTGCTCAGGCTCCAGTTTATTTATTTATTTATTAAAACGTTACTGAACACGTGTCTTTTTGGTTCAGAATAAACGTTTAAACCTGTTTTTTGTTGTATTTCTCGACAAATCATTTAAAGAATAACACAAACAGAAGAGTGAAAACTAAACTGTGTGAGAGCATCAAACTGAAACAGTTCTAATGTGGTTCTGTTTAATGTGAATGAAAACATAAATATTAATATATATATTAATCTGCTGCTGGGCTTTTTCTATTGAAACCAATGTAAGACATGCAGCTGTTACCGAGGCTGACGGAGGCCACGCTGCAGGGGCTCAGTCCCAGAGGCCGGTCCCGGTCCTGGACCTGGACCTGGTCTGGATCTTCACACAGGGTCTGGAGGTGAGCCGTGAAGACCTGGACCACCTCAGACCGGAGCCGGGACCAGGACGTAGACCGGTCCACTCTCACGAAACCCAGGTCCCACTGAGGAGCAGGGTTAGACCAGGTAAGACCAGAGGCCAGACCGGGACCGTCCAGAGCCGCTGGGCAAGGCAGGACCACCCGGACCCGGTACGAGTCTGAGGACAGAGGAAGACCGGGGTTAGACCGTTGGCTTAGTCCAGGTTTAGTCCAGATCAGACCAGTTTTTACCTGGTCTGGAACTAGTTTTGGTCTAGACTTTTTAATCAGGGTTTGAACTGGTCTTAGTCTAGTCTAGACCTAGTTTAGTAGTGCTTTAGACCTGGTTAAGTCTTAGATTAGCCCTAGTCCAGTCCTACTCCAGTCCTGGTCCAGTGCTAGTCTAGTCCAGTCCTTGTCCAGTCGTAGTCCTGCTCTAGTCCTGGTCTAGTCCCGGTCTTACTCAGGTTTTCCAGCAGGGTCTTGCAGTCGTCTGTTGCCAGGTCGTGGAGAGTTCGGCTCCATTTGTCTCTGGCCTCGAGGTTCTGTTCAGACTCAGAACACAGCACCTCCAGACTCTCCTGCAGCAGAGAACAAGACCATGAGAGAACCAGGACTAAACAGGTCTAAACAGGACTAAACAGGACTAAACAGGACTAAACAGGACTAAACAGGACTAAACAGGTCTAAACCGGGACTAAACAGGACTAAACAGGTCTAAACTAGGACTAAACAGGTCTAAACAGGACTAAACAGGACTAAACAGGACTAAACAGGACTAAACAGGTCTAAACCAGGACTGAACCAGGACTAAACAGGACTAAACAGGACTAAACAGGTCTAAACTAGGACTAAACAGGTCTAAACAGGACTAAACAGGACTAAACAGGACTAAACAGGACTAAACAGGTCTAAACCGGGACTAAACAGGACTAAACAGGTCTAAACTAGGACTAAACAGGTCTAAACAGGACTAAACAGGACTAAACAGGACTAAACAGGACTAAACAGGTCTAAACCGGGACTAAACCAGGACTAAACCAGGTCTAAACCAGGACTAAACAGGACTAAACCAGGACTAAACCAGGACTAAACAGGACTAAACCAGGACTAAACAGGTCTAAACCGGGACTAAACCAGGACTAAACAGGACTAAACCAGGACTAAACCAGGACTGAACCAGGACTAAACCAGGACTAAACCAGGTCTAAACCAGGACTAAACAGGACTAAACCAGGACTAAACAGGTCTAAACCGGGACTAAACAGGTCTAAACTAGGACTAAACAGGTCTAAACAGGACTAAACAGGACTAAACAGGTCTAAACCGGGACTAAACCGGGACTAAACAGGACTAAACCAGGACTAAACAGGACTAAACCAGGACTAAACCAGGTCTAAACAGGACTAAACCAGGTCTAAACAGGACTAAACAGGACTAAACAGGACTAAACCAGGACTAAACCAGGTCTAAGCCAGGTCTAAACAGAACTAAACAGGACTAAACCAGGTCCAAACGGGACTAAACCAGGTCTAAACCAGGACTAAACCAGGTCTAAACCAGGACTAAACCAGTCTATAATGTTGTGTTTTTCATTTTAATCAGTTTTTTATCAGACATTAGACGATACAGTGCTCTGTTTTCGTCCGGTTTTATCAGCGCTTCATTAAGAGTCCGGTCAGATCTCGGTCTAGACTCGTCTCAGTCTCAGAGTCACAGCACAAGGTCAGTGTCCCATTAGTCTGATGAGAAGCTCGATACGGGACGAGACGGGACCAGACGGGACAGATACAGGTGTAACATTCAGATTCAAGGAAGAGGGTTTGATTTAAGACTCATTATAATAGAGCTAAACAAGGAGCTAAAATAAAACAAAACCAGGACTAAACCAGGACTAAACCAGGTCTAAACCAGGACTAAACCAGGACTAAACCAGGTCTAAACCAGGTCTAAACCAGGACTAAACCAGGTCTAAACCAGGACTAAACCAGGACTAAACCAGGACTAAACCAGGTCTAAACCAGGTCTAAACCAGGACTAAACCAGGTCTAAACCAGGACTAAACCAGGACTAAACCAGGACTAAACCAGGTCTAAACCAGGTCTAAACCAGGACTAAACAAGGTCTAAACCAGGACTAAACCAGGACTAAACCAGGACTAAACCAGGACTAAACCAGGTCTAAACCAGGTCTAAACCAGGACTAAACCAGGTCTAAACCAGGACTAAACCAGGACTAAACCAGGTCTAAACCAGGTCTAAACCAGGACTAAACCAGGTCTAAACCAGGACTAAACCAGGTCTAAACCAGGACTAAACCAGGACTAAACCAGGTCTAAACCAGGTCTAAACCAGGACTAAACCAGGACTAAACCAGGACTAAACCAGGTCTAAACCAGGACTAAACCAGGTCTAAACCAGGACTAAACCAGGACTAAACCAGGACTAAACCAGGACTAAACCAGGACTAAACCAGATCTAAACCAGGACTAAACCAGGACTAAACCAGGTCTAAACCAGGTCTAAACCAGGACTAAAACAGGACTAAACCAGGACTAAAACAGGTCTAAACCAGGTCTAAACCAGGACTAAACCAGGACTAAACCAGGTCTAAACCAGGACTAAACCAGGTCTAAACCAGGACTAAACCAGGACTAAACCAGGACTAAACCAGGACTAAACCAGGACTAAATCAGGACTAAACCAGGTCTAAACCAGGACTAAACCAGGACTAAACCAGGTCTAAACCAGGACTAAACCAGGACTAAACCAGGACTAAACCAGGTCTAAACCAGGACTAAACCAGGACTAAATCAGGTCTAAACCTTGAGTCCTCGAGCGGCGGCGACGTGAGCGGCCGTCCACCCGTCGCTGTTGGTCTGGTTCAGGAGCTCAGAGGACACGACCAGAGCAGGAGGGTCGGAGGTCACCGAGGGGTCGCTCTGAGGGGCGCAGGGGTCAGAGGTCGCCGAGGGGTCGCTCTGAGGGGCGTAGTACAGCAGCAAACGCAGCAGGTCTGGGTTCCCTGAACGCACCGCGGCGTGGAGCGGACTACAGCCGTCCTGAAGTGAAAAAAGGAATGAAACTTTGAATAAATGAAATAAAACGGACAAAAGACAAACCTTTAAAAAGTCAAAACTAAAAGTAAAACACGTTTGTAATAATTATCAGACTTCTGTGTTCCTCTGTGTAACATCATTTAACCCTAAAACTGTTCGTTTCCATAAACAAAGCTCCAGAAACTGGGCTAAATGTGAATAAACAGAGGGGCTTCTCAACACTCGCTGCCACGGCAACCGCTGAACCCCCTGAGGTTGCCACGGAGACACACAGGAAGTCCTCACATCAGCACCATATTTGGAAAGTGAGAAAAACAGAGGCTCATTCACAGAAGCAGCAGCGAGTAACACCAGAGAGACGTTAATGAGGCTTTTACTGCTCACAGGAAATAACAGAGAAATAAAAGATGTCTGTTGACTTCCATCTGGAGGTTGTTGTTGGTAAAAGACTGTCTCTGTCTCTGTCCTCTAAATACGGACAAGGATTGAGAGTCCTCTACGTTTGAACTGAGACCATGTGGACGTACCGTCGTGGACAGACAGCGGTCGGCTCCAGCCTCCAATAACATCTGAGCACAGTGCATTTGTCCAGATTCACAGGCAACGAACAGAGCAGAGTGTCCCCCTGAAGACAGGACGTTTACAGGAGCAGCCGAGGACAGCAGCGTCTCCACACAACTGTCCCGAAAAAAACACATGATTAGTGACAATGTTAAATATCTACATGTCTCTCGGTCCTAACCCTGAGTGTGATGTGTCTCTGTCCTAACCCTGAGTGTGATGTCTCTGTCCTAACCCTGAGTGTGATGTCTCTGTCCTAACCCTGAGTGTGATGTCTCTGTCCTAACCCTGAGTGTGATGTCTCTCTGTCCTAACCCTGAGTGTGATGTGTCTCTGTCCTAACCCTGAGTGTGATGTCTCTCTGTCCTAACCCTGAGTGTGATGTCTCTCTGTCCTAACCCTGAGTGTGATGTCTCTGTCCTAACCCTGAGTGTGATGTCTCTCTGTCCTAACCCTGAGTGTGATGTCTCTCTGTCCTAACCCTGAGAGTGATGTCTCTGTCCTAACCCTGAGTGTGATGTCTCTCTGTCCTAACCCTGAGTGTGATGTCTCTCTGTCCTAACCCTGAGTGTGATGTCTCTCTGTCCTAACCCTGAGTGTGATGTGTCTCTGTCCTAACCCTGAGTGTGATGTCTCTCTGTCCTAACCCTGAGTGTGATGTGTCTCTGTCCAAACCCTGAGTGTGATGTCTCTCTGTCCTAACCCTGAGTGTGATGTCTCTCTGTCCTAACCCTGAGTGTGATGTCTCTCTGTCCTAACCCTGAGTGTGATGTCTCTCGGTCCAAACGCTGAGTGATGTCCCGGACCAGCTGCAGAATGTGGTAACATCGAGCGGTGGGTTATTTTTAAACTCAAAGCGGTGACTCAGGCTCACGTTCGAGAGGCTCGTCTTTCCTCGGATGATCTTTGGTTCAGGACGAACTCTGACACCTTCACTTTTCTTTCAGATTTACAAGAAAACCTAAAGTAATTATATTTGAGTTCAGTCTTAAATTCTCGGTTTGCTTCAGGATTTAGAGTTTGTCTTCTCCAGTTTGGTCCTGGTTTGGTCCTGGTTTTCTCAGTAGTATCTTGGATTATTCTGGATTTAGCCTTGGTCTAATCCTTGTCTAGTCCTGGTAAAGCCCAGATAAGTTTTTGTTTAGAGTTAGTCTTAGTTAACTCTGGTTTGATTCTGGTTTAGTTCTTAACATTTTTCTGTCTTTAAATTAATTAAAAACCTGAATGCAATGGTGCAGGTTTGTCATAGTTTGGGCCATAAAAATAATCACTTGCATAAAATAATAAAATATACAACCACTACTATTATAACAAAGTCAACAAGCATCCCTTTTAATATTTATAGGAGAGTATGAACAATTATTAAAGCTCCACTCCCTGATGTTCTTTTCTTGTCCCTGTCTCAGACTCTCCTCCAAAATCAGTCTAAAGACCTCTCCTGCTTCTCTTTTATTAAAAAATAAAACCAGACCAGTTTTTCCTCTAAAATACTAATCCATTTGACCAAACTGAAGTTTAGAGTTTAGCGTTAGCTTAGCTGTGACTTCAGCGTCAGGACGACAATTATCTCCTCCTCGTTAAACATTACGTGATTGAATTGACAGTATTTATCTGTGTTTTACGTTGCCTCCCTTTTCTCTGTTGATGCTTTTCTTTTTTCAGCTGTTTCTCTGTTAAAAGACATATTCAGCTGAAAATACACTTTATCTGCAGCTACTTCCTGGAACGTCATGTGACAAGTGTCGACCAATGGGAGCGCTCCTTTTTGGAGCATGTGATTGTCCAAGGTTTTCTGTTCCTGAATAGAGGTTCTCATCTGTTACAATCCCTTACAATAAACAGGAGATGGATCAGAAAGACTGTTTTTACACAAATGTTTGATTTTATAATAAACTATTTGGGTTTAAACCATTTTCACAACAAGAAGAACAAATATCAGGTACATTCTGTTGAAGGAACTCAGAGACAGACCTGGAGTGTCCGTGAGCAGCAGCAAAATGAAGAGCAGTGAATCCATTTTCATCAGAAACATCAGCAGCAGAAGACGACAGCAGCAGCTTCACACAATCTGCACAAACACAGAGAAAAAAACTCATACTAAATCTATAAATATATATTATATTCCTCCCACAACTTTTTACAAACCATTGCCATGACATTCTGTTCAATAACATCTCTTAGCATCACGTTAAGTTCCTTTAGCACTGACTTTACACCAATTCTGTCTTCTTTTTCCTATTAATACAGTCCATTTTTGATTATTTATGTCTTCCTTTATGGTCAACACAAATATTTATATAACTTTAACTGGAAACAGACCAGTTGTTGCTTTTTTCTTTTTCTTTTTGAATCTCTCTTTGGAATCATTAAAGTGAACTAGTCCTACATTTATTTATTAACTGTCATATGTTATAATCTTTTTGTGATATTTTATGATATGTAAATGTAAACCTGAAGTAACCAGAAGAACATGTCTGACGGGTGTTTTTACGTCCAAACCGCTCACATCTGTTCACAGTTACATGTTTCATAATCACAGAGCTGTCATAAACACGGCTGTAATTACACGTCTGTATGAACATGTGGATATTTATAAACCGGGACAGAATCAGTGGAAAAGCCTCATAAAGCATTGTCTGGAGGAATATTAGCTTCATTCACAAAGTGAGCTTCAGCGTTCAGACAGAACAGCTCCAGTGTTTGTTTGAGGAGAACTCTGAGGCAGATCTGAGGGAGTTCATCCTGGAAGAGTCTGCAGCTGAATGAATAAAGAGACACTACAACGGCTCGTTTGATAGAGTCATGAATGAGCTGCAGAGGAAATCCCAACAGAAGCTCTCCATTTACTCACTTAAAGAGGCATTGTGTAAAAGTAGCACTTAATAATCCCATTGAAATAAAGCAGCTCAGAGAAACACAAGCTTCTTCAGGAGAAAATAGACTGACGCAACCCTGTCACATGTTGATCTTGTAAAAACAAATGACAAAAATACAACAGAAGCTTAGCGTTTTATGATGTGTTCACACTTGCTTTGATCCGGTTCACACTCTGGTGAACGCTCCAAACCAGTGTCAAACCCAAAGTGGTGAGGGGCCGAAGATGGAGACATTTCATTACATTTGGAATGTGAGATTTCATCTTTATTTGAGTCTTACAAAAGTTATCTTTCTCCTTTAATGGAAACTGGTTTTAGTTGGATTTGAACAGGTTTTAGATGGATTTGAACAGGATTTAGTTGGAATTGAACAGGTCTTAGTTGGATTTGAACAGATTTAGTTGGATCAGACAAGGTTATTGATAGGTTTGAACAGGTTTTACTTGGATCTGAGATGATTTTAGATGGATTTGAGCAGGTTTTAGTTGGATTTGCTCACGTTTTAGTTGTTTTTTAGCAGGTTATAGTTGATTTGAACAGAATTTAGTTGGAATTGAACAGGTCTTAGTTGGATTTGCACATGTTTTCTATGGATTTGAACAGGTTTAATTGGATTTGAACAGGTTTAGTTGGATCAGAAGAGGTTTTGGATGGATTTGAACAGGTTTTAGTTGGATCTGAGCAGATTTTAGATGGATTTGAGCAGGTTTTGTGTATCCTTGAACCATGAACTACAACACTGAGCTGAGAGCAAACATTAAGCACTGATCAGGTAATTCCTCGTTAGCATGTGTGCTAACAGCAGCATCAGTGTGTTTCTTCTTCTTCTTTGTTTTGTTGTGTCTTTTGTTCATGGATCGAACTAAACGGATGCTTTTCAGTTTTGGTGCAGACGGCCTCTCACCTGTGTGTCCGTTTTGAGCAGCAGCGAAGAGAGCAGAGGTTTGGAGGTTTTCAATGGAGTCCTGGTCTGAGACGTCATCGAACGGGGAACGGGACGAGGGGACGTGATTGGACGAAGAGGAGGAGGAGGAAGGGTGGAGGTGGTTGGTGTCGGAGTCCGGGGGTCGGTTGAGCAGCATTGACATTAAAGTGACGTTTCCCTGGAGAGCAGCGTGGTGCAGGAGCGGGCCGAGGTCCAGGGCCGCCGACCCGCCTCCACCCGCCCCGCGCTCTACGGAGGGACACCAGCCTGCGGTCGGACACTAGGGTTAGCTACGGGACAGGAAGTACTACTGCACAGATAGGAAGTACTACAGAACAGACAGGAAGTACTACTGCACAGACAGGAAGTACTACAGAATAAACAGGAAGTACTACAGAACAGACAGGAAGTACTACTGCACAGACAGGAAGTACTACTGCACACACAAGAAGTACTACTGCACAGACAGGAAGTACTACTGAACAGACAGGAAGTACTACTGCACAGACAGGAAGTACTACTGCACTGACAGGAAGTACTACTGCACAGACAGGAAGTACTACTACACAGACAGGAAGTACTAGTGCACAGACAGGAAGTTAGACTGGAGCAGGAGAGATGGAGTTAGACCGAAGGAAGATGAAGGGACGGAGGAGGAAGAGGCTAAAAGTGCTACGTATCAGAGAGTTTCATGAAAGAAAACAGAAAGAAAAGACGTTTGAGTTCATGCTTTTTACTGAATCAGACTGAAACAAACAAACAAATAAAACAGAAGTAAATATAGACTCAACAACAGACAAATCATTCTTAATTTAACATTAAATAAGACACAATTTGTTTTTACATTGATGAACAAAAAAATATGGATGTTCTGGTGACATTTGGAAAGTGTAAAGACATAAAAATTAATTTAAGCTGATATTTAAGATCAGGTTTACTTTATTTAATTGAAATATGATTTAAAGTAGCTACATTGAGGTTTATTTTATCCTACAGCTAGTGATGAGCCATAAACATAGAAATTGAATATGTTATCTTTTAAATTTAGCGATATGTCATCTAGACTTTATTATAATGGATTTTAAGAGATGAGAAATTTCAGGAGCTTTGTCCAATCACAACTCACAGCAGCAAAAAGGAGCGCTCCTATTGGTCGACCCTGATAACAAGGAAGTAATGGCTGCAGAGAAAAGGGAGGCAACGTGAAACAGAGATTAATATTGGCTTTGATTAAACGAGGAGAAGATTATCGCTGCTCTGAAGCTAGAAGTTTAAGGTCAGCTCTAAACTTCAGTTTGATCAAATGGATTAGTATTTTGGAGGAAACATTGGTCTGGTTTTATTTTTTAATAAAAGAGAAGCAGGAGAGGTCCCTAGACTGTTTTTGGAGGAGAGTGGAGTCTGGGACAGGGACAAGAAAAGACAATCAGGGCCTGGAGCTTTAAGTAGACTGGTCAGGTCAGTTTTTACTGCCTCGTCTCGTGCCAGCTCTTGATATAACTCAGATAACTCAACTCCAAGCCGTGCCTTAGCTCCGCTCTGACGTGTCCAAGGCTTTAAAACGTTTTCTCTGTTAAAGCTGAGTCAGACGTGAAGAAGACTCAAGAAGAAATGTACTTTCAGATGGAGCTGTATCTCTGTTTTCATGTTTTACATCTGATATATCATAGGTGTACTTCTGTTGTGGTCTTTTGGTTGTGTGCAGTGAACTTTGGAGCATAACAGTCCAGCTCCAGTCCCACAACGCTGTTCACAAGCAGCAATGTGGAAATGGAACTTATACTGTATACTTTAAAACTCGGACTAAGGACTATCATATCCTATTAATGTATTAACGCCGGCTGTTTCCATGTCTTCAACCAAAACAAATACAAAAGAGAAACTAGCTTTAGCGCATAAATTTAAATAATTAAAAGTCTTTGAGGTAATGGTAATGTAGCTGTAACTTTAGTGTTTAATTATTTTATTTATAATCAGTTTTCTCTTTTCAAATGTCACCAGAAAAACTCCCAACACAGAATAATAATATTTAGATGAGCATGCAGAGTGAGTGGGAGGGGTTAAAGGTGAGTGGGAGGAGTTAATGGAAACAGGAAGTGGAGCTGTGATTGGCTGATGGAGAGTGAAGGGAGGAGCAGCCTCTGGCATCAGCTTCAGAGCAGGACAGGGTTAAACCGGCGGAGACGCCTGAGAAAGACCCCGCACCAAAGAGAGAGGGGGACGGCTGCTGTGGGACGTCCCGTCTGAGAGCAGCGTTAGCCTCACGTCGTCACAGAGAGAGCAAACCGGGACGACGACATGAGAAGAGATAAAGTGCTCAGGGCGTTAGCAGAGAAGAGGTTTTACTTTGAATTTAAGAGAAAAACTGTCTTTTTCTGTGACCTTGAGTTAAACTGAGCTAATGATCAGCTCAAGATTTAAAAAGATACAAAGCCTTAGTCTCAGTGTTGCTCCTAAAACATTTCAGTCTAGATTCTTTGTAGATTGCATGGTATAATTTAGGAAAAAGACAACCGCAGCTCAGTTTATGCTCTACAACATTAATCAAAGAGATGGGTGCTCTGTTTTTTGTCTTGTCTGTGAATCTCTTCCCTTCACAGCTATCTCCACTCAGTAGAAATCCCGACTAATCAATGATAATATAAAATGTAACAGGCTTTCTACAAAAAAAGGGTTTCTGGCCTCGCTGAGACGGTACAAAGAAGGTAAAGATGACTCAGAATCCAATTGTTTTCAAGAAAATAATCTGTGACAGAATGATGTAAGTCTGTGAATAATCACAGCTGGACCTCAGGGAACAGTCCAGATGTTGATTTAGGAACAACACTGATCCATAGACTTTGAATGTAAGGCTTAAAGGTGACAGGACAGGTGTGCAGAAGGGGGCGGAGCTTACAGGTGCAGTGGGAGGAGCCCTGTTTACCTGATGCTGCTGCCAGGAGGCTAATGGAGGCTGGGGGAGATGGAGGGGGTATGGCACATGCTGCGATGGTCGTCTGGGTCTGCAGCGGGACGAGGGTTAATCACACTAAACACACTGGAATGAGACCGGCTCCGGGACAGGACTAAACCAGGACTAAACCAGGGCTAAACCTACACCTGGACCAGGAATAAACCAGGACTAAACCAGGACTAAACCTACACCTGGACCAGGACTAAACCAGGACTAAACCAGGACTAAACCTACACCTGGACCAGGACTAAACCAGGACTAAACCTACACCTGGACCAGGACTAAACCAGGACTAAACCAGGACTAAACCTACACCTGGACCAGGACTAAACCAGGACTAAACCTACACCTGGACCAGGACTAAACCAGGACTAAACCTACACCTGGACCAGGACTAAACCAGGGCTAAACCTACACCTGGACCAGGACTAAACCAGGGCTAAACCTACACCTGGACCAGGACTAAACCAGGACTAAACCTACACCTGGATCAGGACTAAACCAGGTCTAAACCAGGACTAAACCAGGACTAAACCAGGACTAAACCAGGACTAAACCAGGACTAAACAAGGACTAAACCAGGTCTAAACCAGGTCTAAACCAGGACTAAACCAGAACTAAACCAGGTCTAACCAGGTCTAACCAGGTCTAAACCAGGACTAAACCAGGTCTAAACTAGGTCTAAACCAGGACTAAACCAGGTCTAAACCAGGACTAAACCAGAACTAAACCAGGTCTAACCAGGTCTAACCAGGTCTAACCCAGAGACATTAATATTCCACACATCACTTCTTTTTCTAAACCTCATTCTCATTTTTCTCTGGAGACTGGGTTTTAATGAAGACAGTGAGATGATGCTGATGAGGAGGACGTACCTGAGAGGCCGCCAGCGCCGGGACCAGGTCCAGGGCCGGCTTCGGGGGCAGCTGAGGCGTTACCGGTTTGAGTCCCGGTCCCACCCCGCTCGGCCGGTCTCCCACCACCTTCACCGGGGGCGACGGCGTCTGGGACAGGCCCGGCTTTTTGGGCGGAATCGGAGGAGGGTTTCCCCGATCGATCCGAGCCACGGTCGGGGACTTTATCCCGATGGGGTGGCTCAGTCTCCCGGGGAACGGCCCACTTTCCGAAGCCGAGTGCGGTAATCCCGGACGGAGCGGGCCGGTGCTTCCCGCCGGGGGGCTGGTAAACCGGGAGAGGACCTGGGTGACGGTGTGTCTCGCTTGTTGTTTTGCGGCGAAGTTGTTGTCTCGATTCGTCGGGGAAAGATCTCTCGCCGGAGGACTGCCTTGAGATCCGTTTTGACTTTGGTCCTGTTCTTGAAATTTATAGCGAGCGGCTTGAACTCGAGGGCTGACCCCGCTCGGAAGGCCTCCTCCGTGCTGCGAGGTCTGGCTTTCCGATCCGTTTTCCGACCCCACTCTAGATTTGGGCAAACTCAACCCGACGTAGTTAGAGGCGGTGGGCTTCACGGGAATCGAAAGCGGGCTCTTTTTGGGAGCCTCGACTTCTGTATCCGTTTGACAAGATATCGTTCGGGAAAGGATCGGCTCTGTCTCTACCGAAACAGACGCTTTTACAACTTTACATTTAGTACTTTCTGATTCTACACTAGAAGATTCTGTGGTTTTAGGCGCGACGTCAACCTCTTTCCCGTCGCTCTGTCCAGTCCTGAGTTGATCGATTTGTTGCCTCAAGTTTTGGTTCTCCGTTTCTTCTCGGTTTAGCTTAGCTCGTAGCTGTTCTCGCTCCGTGTCGAACTCGGAGAGCTGTTTTTCCATCTTGGCCTCCATCTGCTGGCTGCGCTGCCGCTCGGAGCTCAGTTCTTCCTGGAGTCGTCCCGAAGCGCGGCTCTCTTCGTCCATCCTCGACTGGAGCTCGTCGAAGCGCTGCGACTCCTCCACGACGCGGGTGGCTAACTGTTTGCACTCGCGCACCAGCATCATGACGATGTGTTTGTTCTTCTCGCGTTCGTCTTTGAGCTGCGCCGTTAGTTTACGATGGTCCTGCTCCAGACTCTGCAGCTGGAGCTTCTCCATCTCCAACTGGAAGAAAGAAAACCAGACACTGGTCAGAGAGAGACTACACTGTAGACTCTTGGATCATTGTTAATACTGAATCCAAATCTGTTTCTGTTTATTCCCATCTTTCTCAACATTAAATTCATAGCTGCAGCAGTTTCCTCTCATTTAGACTCAATATTTGAGTTTGTACAGGTTCTGCTTGTGTTTAATGCAGTGGAGACGATAAATACAACGTTTAAATTCATGAAGACCACGTTTAAAACCACAAACACTAGCTTTGTGTCGGGAAAAAGAACCTTTATCATGTTTTCTGTTTGAATATTAACGTTTATCACAAAAACAAAGAGGAATTTATCTGAGAAACATTTCCGTTTAATGTTTTTCCTTTTGCTTCTCATTTTTGCTCAAATGAGAATTGTCCAATCAGCTGCAGTATCTTTAAGTGATGGAAACACACCAAAACTGACCCGACCTGCACCGTCCCAGTGGAAACAAGGCTTAAGAAAGAAACTATATATTTGTCGTCGATCTATTTGAAAGAACGTGTTCATGTTCAGGCTGTACAGTAATCTGAGATATCTGAAGAAGAGTAAACATTTTGGGACGTGACTCTAGTCTGACCCTCGTTTATGGAAAAAGGGGAATGTGTTAATCCTCTGGTGCAGGCATGTCTTCTTAAATGACACATAAACTCCCTTTTTATGGTTGAAAAACTGTATATTCTACAAAAATAAAAAGAAGAAACAGCAGAGAAGCAGTGAGAGCAGTTTTGTGATGAGTTAATATTTTATTGTGTTATTGGTAGCCTGCAATAAAAAGCTATAAACCAGTTTTAACCCAGATTTAAATCACTACAAAGTCCCATAACAAAGGTTTCTTTCCCAGAAACTCCCCTGTTCCCCTCGTTTTCCTCGAGCCTGGGCCTGAGGGACTGTTTATTAGAGGCAGACACTGAACCTCAGAACGACTCACAGCGAGACACAAGAGGAGCTGCTAATGGACGGGATTAGGACCGGAGTCTCTGAAGGGAATATTCATATTTCACTGACGATACACTGTCTGTGGTTTGAAATGTGTCTTATTTTTACACATTTAACTCGTGTTATGTCCAGCTTGGCTCTTCCTGAAAATACACTTTATCTGCAGCTATTAAACTTCTTGGAACGTCATGTGACAAGTGTCGACCAATGGGAGCGCTCCTTTTTGGAGCATGTGATTGTCCAAGGTTTTCTGTTCCTGAATAGAGGTTCTCATCTATTACAATCCCTTACAATAAACACTAGATGGATCAGAAAGACTGTAAATCAAATCCAATAATAAGTTCTAGGTTTAACTAAACAGATAAATGTCTTTTTATGAATTAAAATGGAGTCACTTTTTGTCTATTGGAGCCCACTTCTGTTCCTGAGACGAGAACACCGTCACCTTTTACTATTTTTACTGTCACTGCTTTTTTCTGCACAGTTTTACACAGTCCTTCATTAAAAAGCCTTGGACTGTCTCTACCAGCCTTAAATAATGAACTATAATAACTCGAGAAAGCATTCGTACAACCTTAGAGCAGCAGCACATTATACTTTTCAGCGGTTTTTCGTTTTTACCAAAATAATGCAGATTTATTTTGTTTAAGAAATGAATAAACAGGAAGCGAGGCTCTATTTAATTAAAGGTCATTTCAGCTTCACTTGTCGAGCCTTTGCTTCTATATTTACCCACAGAAACCAGTCAAATCCCACTTAAACCAGTCCTTTTCCCTGTTTCTGGCCCCGATCGGGAGGACGGAGCCCTGAGTGGTTCATGAAACGGTGGAACAGCTCTGACTCATGGATTATTCAGCAGCTCACTCAGGACAGGGTTAAAGATAGAAACATGGAGTCTACCCGACGACACAGCTGCCACGGAGAGAACGGGCTTTCTCTGAGTCTGATTGGACACAAATACAGAAAATATAATTAAGTCTAAAGTTAAGACTGAGTGATACGAAGGATAGAAGCGGAAATAAAAGAACAGCGAAGGGACAAAGCTTCCTGTTACAGAGTGAGGTAGATAAGTAACGACTGAAGAGTTAATACAGAAATAAACCAAGAACTGTGAATGAAGTAGATCAGAGTCAGAACAAAAACAAGATTTAAACTGGACTAAAGATCCAAACAAGCTCTGAACAGTTCAAATAAATGTCCCTGAATCAGTGTCTAAACCTAAATAAAACCTTAAACCAGGCGTGTTCGAGTAAATCTAATCTGAGTCAAACAGAAGCTCACGCAGCTGGAGGTCGAGAGCAGGTCACGAAGGGTTAATGTCTCTCGTAAAAACCCAAACACAGCACCACACGACGCACCATGAACCTGAGATTCAGTCGGAGTTGTCGAATCGGGTCAAGTTCTGTCCGAAAACAGCACAGTGTACACTCGGCTTCAGACAGATGCTCGTATACATCTGTCTGCTGTGTGTTTGTATTTATATGAGTCTCAGTGGGATTAGTGTTGAGCCCCCTCAGTCTCCCCCTAAACTGAGTCTAACCAGAGCTTCATGTGTGATTATTTACACTAACGAGCCCGTGTCCTGACCGTGAACTCTCTCAGGGCTTTATCCTGTAACACATTCAGTTTTATACAGAATACAATAACACTTGAATGAATCAGCCTCATATTCTAAACTGATTCAGACAAAAAATTAAATTAAATTAAATTAAATTAAATTAAATTAAATTAAATTAAATTAAATTAAATTAAATTAAATTAAATTAAATTAAATTAAATTAAATTAAATTAAAAAATTCAAGAAAAATATTTATGAAAGTTAATGGAAAATTAATATAAATATAGCTTATTTTGTAAATTGGTAATGATCGGGAACGACACCTATGCAAAGAATAATCAGAAAGAAGTACTAAACTATAATAAAAAAAATGACCAAAAATAGCTAGAAAATCAATTAAACTGCACTAGAAATAGAAAAAAATGACCAAAATTAAGATAAAAAGTACCAAATGTGTCACAAATCATTTGGTCTTTGAAATATGTCTCCCCTAAAAACAAAGTCTGGGAAACACTGATCTAACCGACGGGAACAGGGAAGGATATAAAATCTCATTGTGAATTCTGTTTAAACCTGGCTCCAGTTTGTGTCGAGGCTGGAGTTTTCTTTCTCGGTGATAAATCTGACCCGACTTTAGCCAAATATAAATCTGTTGTCAGCACAGATTACACAGCTTTCCTTCCTGTCAGACACAGCTCTTAAACCTTTACAATCGACCAATCAGACGCTGACAAAGGCCTGCTCTGTGAGGAATGTTCCTGTCGCCGGGCAGACTTCACCTCAGAGGAATGTCTTTCACTTTTAGACCAGAATGTGTTCGGTTTCATCAGGAACTTTCTATCATCCAGGAAAAAAACAAGGATGAAAACAGAAATAAAACTTGGAGAAAGCCAGGACAAAGTCAGGACCAAACGAGGACTAGGACAAAAAACAGACTAAACCAGGGCTGGACCACGTCTAAAACTGGACTTCCCAGGACCTGAGAGAACTAAACTTAGACTAAACTCAGCGCCAACCAAAACTCAATCTGGACCAGGACTAAACCAGGACAAAGACAGGACTAAACCAGGGATAAACCTCCACAAAACCTGGACAAAAAGACTAAACTTAGACCTAATTAGGACTAAAACCAGGACAAAACCTTGACTCAGCCTTTAAGATCCTCGCTGGTCGGGTGTCTCTTTATTCGTGGGATCTTATTACGCCCTAAACTCTTGTGAGCTTTGGTCAATTTGTCGAGTCGACGCTTTTCAAGTCCTCAGTGTCAAAGTTCAAGTCCAAGTTACAGAAGACTAGTCTGAGCCGAGTCCAAGTTCAGGTCAAGTCCATTCACCAAAACGATCAAAATATGTCAAATTCTAATCTGATCAGACCAAATCCTGCAGACGGCCCTCGTCAGTGAGTCCAGGTCATTGTTCCTGCGTCTGAGAATAAACAAGTCCAAGTTTAAGCACAAAAAACTAAGTCTGAGTCGACTCATGAGTCACAAAAACGAGGCCAGTGACTCCTGGACTTCTGACTCCATCTGGGGTCGATGTGGTCCTCAAGGATCAGATCAAAGCACTTTGAGGAAATGGACGAAATAAATGTCTGGTCTGGACTAAACCTGGACTTTATCAGGACTAAAATCTGAGCTGAAGTAAGTCAAAACGTGGAATAAATAAATAAATAATCAACTAGACCTGCACCAAAACAAGGCCAATCCCAGTGAGTGACTGACTCAACCAAAATGGTATAATGTAATCCTGTGGTTCTCAAACATTGGGGCAGGACCCAAAAGTCGGTCACAGGAGATTTTATTTAGGTTGTTTAAAATGAAATGAAATGAAATAAAATTAAATTAAATCTCAGTAATTAAAAAAAAAATAGTAAACTATTTGTTAATGTCAATGAGATATTAATATAAATATAGCTGCTTTTGTGGTAATGGTCAGAAATGACAATATGCTGAGAATAGTCGAAAAGAACTAACCTGAAACTGACCAAAAATAGCTTTAAAATGAATAAATGGCACAAATCAACGAGACCTGGACCAAAAGGAGCCCATCCCAGAGTCTCTCATCAGTCACAGACCCCGCCCACAGAGACCCTCACCCGTTTCTGTCGGCTCTCGGCGGCGGCGAGCTGAGCAGACATCCGCTCCTGCATCTTCCTGCAGTGGTTCATGACGGCCTCCAGCACCGACATGGGACTGGAGCCCAGCACGCGCCGGTCTTTGTCCCCGGGGACGGAGCACTGGACGTCCCGCTGCAGAGCCAGGAAGGGGTCCCTGAGGCTGTAGTGTCCATAACGCTCCTGCAGGAACACCTCCTTCCTCTGGGCCTGAGACACACAGGAGACAGATCCACATTTACACATTTAAAAGAGAAAACTACACTCCAGATGTAAAAATAGTATTTGTGTTTGTTAGACGACTGTGAGGCACTGGTTTGAGTTTTGTGAAGGAGGAAAATCAAATAAAGTTGAAGCTCCAGTCCCTGATGTTCTTGTCCCTGTCTCAGACTCTCCTCCAAAATCAGTACCTCTCCTGCTTCTCTTTTATTAAAATAAAACCACAAAATACTAATCCATTTGACCAAACTGAAGTTTAGAGTTTAGCGTTAGCTTAGCTGTGACTTCAGCGTCAGGACGACAATCATCTCCTCCTCGTTAAACATGACGTGATTGAATTGACAGTATTTATCTGTGTTTTACGTTGCCTCCCTTTTCTCTGTTGATGCTTTTCTTTTTTCAGCTGTTTCTCTGTTAAAAGACATATTCAGCTGAAAATACACTTTATCTGCAGCTATTAAACTTCCTGGAACGTCATGTGACAAGTGTCGACCAATGGGAGTGCTCCTTTTTGGAGCATGTGATTGTCCAAGGTTTTCTGTTCCTGAATAGAGGTTCTCATCTGTTACAATCCCTTACAATAAACAGTAGATGCATCAGAAAGACTGATTTTTCACTAATGATTGATTTTACAATAAACCTTTTGGGTTTAAACCATTTTCTAGAAGAAGAAATATCAGGAACATTCTGTTAAAACAAAGAGAAGGATCAAGACTGAGGTTTGTCCAAAGAAGGACTGGAGCAGAGTAAACACGAGCTGAGAGTGGAACACACAACAGACTCTGGAGAGACTCAAACTAAATCCAGACTTCATCCTCAGTTTAGTCCAAGATTAGTCCTGGTTTAGCTGCAGTTTTCATTCCTGCATCAAACCTTTTCAAATGTATATTGATGATAAATGAGTTCAGTTGTGATTTAAAGTGACAATAAAATCATAAAAACAGACAAATAACTGCCTCTTCTTCTGTTTTGTGCAGAGGTTTTGCATCATTTTGACTCTAGACCTGTTTTTTAAGTCTTTCTGAATAAATCTCAGCTTGTGATAATAAACAGATAAAGTTTGCAGTCTTTAAAAATATCTTGTAGTAGAAGGAAGAATGTGAAGATGCTACGAGCTGCTCATTAGTCGTGACTCGTGTTGGCAGCTCACAGCTTCATTCAGAAAAAACAGGTTAAATTTATCTGTGTGAAAACTGCTCAGGATTCACCTCCTGATTCTGCTCCATTCAGGAAATAACACCTCAGTAAGAAGTGAAATCCAAGAAACAGCAGAACAAACATTTAACGGTTCAAACGAGTAATAAATATAACATAAAAATAACTCTAAAGAGTATTTATTATTTATTTTCTGAAGCCAGGCCCAAGACCTTCAGGAAGACAGAAAAAATGGTATAAATGGTATAAACAAGGACTAAACCTGGACTTGACAGGATTAAACCAGAGCTAAACATTAATATTTTCTTTATTTATTATTTGTATTTATACGTTTATAATTCTTTTGAGGATAAATATATAGGATAATAACTGTCTCTAAACAAAACAAAACATGAACAAAACTAAAGAGAGGAGTCTTTGTCACAGAACGAAGAGGACTCATAAAGTCTGGACTTGACTGGTCTTGTTTTAAATTTCCACCGAGGCTTTAATCGAACGTATTGAGCGACGTATGGATTTAACAGAACTGGACTGGACTCTGTAATGAGCCGCTGAACTTTGACCCTAAACAGGAAGAATCGACCACCTTTAACACATTTAAAAAAAGAACTCGACCAGAAAAAACATGGCTTCAGACCTGGACCTGGTTTAGACCTGGTTTAGACCTGGTTTAGACCTGGTTTAGTCCTGGTTTAGTCCTGGTTTAGACCTGGTTTAGTCCTGGTTTAGTCCTGGTTTAGACCTGGTTTAGTCCTGGTTTAGACCTGGTTTAGACCTGGTTTAGTCCTGGTTTAGTCCTGGTTTAGACCTGGTTTAGTCCTGGTTTAGACCTGGTTTAGACCTGGTTTAGTCCTGGTTTAGACCTGGTTTAGTCCTGGTTTAGACCTGGTTTAGACCTGGTTTAGTCCTGGTTTAGTCCTGGTTTAGACCTGGTTTAGTCCTGGTTTAGACCTGGTTTAGTCCTGGTTTAGTCCTGGTTTAGTCCTGGTTTAGACCTGGTTTAGACCTGGTTTAGACCTGGTTTTAGTCTATATTGTGGTAGACTATAATAAATCATGATTTTAACTTTATTTTTATTGTCTATTCTAAACTGTTCCACATTAAAGTCTAAATGTTTGGTGTAAATCTGTAAAAGAAGGAGGTCAGAGTGGGTCTGGTTTAACGCCTCCAGACACTAAACACCAAACCGATCAACACAGAGAGATCAATAAACCCATCAATAAACCAGGACTAAACCAGATTTAAACCTATTGAAATTTCATAGCAGCCATTTACTCCAGATTATAATATTTATTTTCAAAAACCTTCTGACACAGAAACAAATAATGAATAAATAAACCCCATAAATCCATCAAGAATACTGTAAATAAGACACAGAGGAGGATTTATCCAGTGATTCTGAGAAATACACTGAGATTATGTCATAAATCAGACACTTTTACTGAAACACGAGGCTCAGAGAAACAGGTACAGAGCAGAAAACAACGACAACAGACACTAAACTATTTTAAAGATCTGTAAAAGGGAAGAATGCCGCTCTAAAAATAGACAAAATGACACAAAATGATGCAGAAAAAAAGGGACAAACAAGGTTAAAAAACAAACTGATTTAAATGAAGAAGAAACCTCACGATCAAACGCTTTCAAACTTAATAAAATCAACCCAAGAGTCACCATCTGAGCACCACAGTCTGCACATGCTCCACAGAAACAGATGCTATTAAAAATCTCTTAATAATAATGAACCCAGAACAAAATCAAGACCCAAAACAGAACTAAACCTGGACCAAAACCTGGACCAAGGTACAACTAAAACAGAACTAATTCAAGTCAAATTAGGACTAAATCAAAGACTGGTCCAGGTCTAAACCAGGACAATTATAAAAGTAGGACATTTCTGTCATTTGACCTTTTTTTGTAAATCATTTATATTAAAAAAGCTTAAAAATGAAAACCTCTGAATGTCCAGGTTTATAAAAGCCTGTAAAATGATATCACGTGACCAAAAAATACAAGACTAAGCCGATTTTAACATGAAACACTGTTTAAAACGTCCTCACAGCATGTTCTCTTTTCCAAAAGCAGCTTAAGTTTTTATTTCTATTGTTTTGAATGTGTCTTTAGTTCATTTCTGACTCAGAGCCGTTCCAGCAGAGTCCTCCTCGATGTTTTCTCTGTTTTCTCTCAGTTTTCTCTCTGTTTTCTCTGTGTCTGTGTTTGTGGTGAAGTCAGGCGGACACGTATCTGTTTTTCCGACTCAATTAAAACTGTGTCGAGCGTTTATCTGCGGCTGATTTCACTGAGAACAAACGACACAAATGAGTTCACGAGGCTTGGAGCGGACGCTGACACAAACTGGACCGGACTCCTGCAGCAGCTCAAATTTAAATCACTAAACTGTGACAGCTCCGACAGAAAACAGAAGAGAAATGAGATTTACAGACAGAAGGAGAGGTCTGTGAACGCAGCGCAAAGAGGATTCATGTTTGGCAAAAGAAAGAATAATTCATTTATAGAAAGCCAATTCAATGATTGGACTGAACGACAAAAACAGAACTGAAGAAATGATTGAATCAGGAGGAAGTCATGAACAAATCTGGACAAAATGAACAAAGAAAACAACAAAACAAGACTAAACTGAGGACTACAGCAGCAGCAAATTCAATTATTCAAATAAAAACATTTGCAAAGTGCAACAATAAGACCTAGGATTCAAGGATAAAAAAAGTGGCAAATAAATTATTCATTTTCCAAAAAATTTTAGATTTTGCCTTTTTCTCTTTAAAACAAAACAGCTCTGACATTTATCAAAAATGTAACGTGTATAAAGACAACAGGATGCAATATTCTTCTTCTTCTACACATATTGTACACATAAAGCAGACAAAAATATAAAAAAGTCCAGTAAAAAGGAAACACAGCCCCTACTGGTCTGGAGTATGTACTACATCGATTTAGTCTCAGTGTGAACCAGGATCGGAACTGGAATCAGTGACAGTTTTGTGTCTGAAAACAAAACCAAAACTCAATAAAAAGTAATTAACACTTTTGAATAAAAACTAAAATGAACAGAGACTAAATCCATCAAAAGGAGTCGAGAAGAGGTCAATCAGACTCAGGTTTTTGAGACTAAACTCTTATTATATTTAGTCGACTAAAAATAAACCAACACTAATAAGAATTAGACTAAATTATGACCAAAAAAACAGGACTAAACTAGGTCTAAACCAGGTCTAAACCAGGACTAAACCAGGTCTAAACCAGGACTAAACCAGGACTAGACCAGGACTAAACCTGGACTAAACCTGGACTAGACCAGGACTAAACCTGGACTAGACCAGGACTAAACCAGGACTAGACCAGGTCTAAACCAGGACTAGACCAGGACTAAAGCAGGACTAAAGCAGAGGCTGATGTGCAGTAATTAAACAAACAGCAGACGCAGTGGAAGGAGGTTAGATGCAGTCGGTGCTGAGTCTGTAGTCCTCTCAGACCCGGTCTTTAATGGATCTAAACTGGTCTGGACCGGTCTGAGTCATTAATCGATGCGTTTAGACTCAGCACTGATCACATTAGAGCTCTCAGCTCTGCTCTCTCCCTCAGGACCAGACTAAACCTGTTCCAGACCAGAGTGGACCAGACCAGACTAAACCTGTTCCAGACCGGAGTGGACCAGACCAGACTAAACCTTTTCCAGACCAGAGTGGACCTGGTGTAGTCCTGGTTTAGTCCTGGTTTAGTCCAGGTTTAGTCCTGGTTTAGTCCTAGTTTAGTCCAGGTTTAGTCCTGGTTTAGTCCTGCTTTAGTCCAGCTTTAGTCCAGTTTAAGTCCTGAATTAGTCCAGGATCAGTACTAGATCCTGACTTAGTCCGGACTAAGCCAGACTCACTGAACTCTATGGAAGTTGTGTTTATTCTGTTGACTCTGGTGATGCGTTCACAGACCTGTCCTCAGTCTGTAAACCTCTCCGTCGTCTCTGACACAGATTCAGCTCCGGGCTCAGAGCAGCTGCACTCTCCTCGTTTCTGTCGATCCGTGTTAAAGTCCACACGCCTCAAACACACCGTTACTTCAAAGATAATTAGGCGGCGCTTTCACTGGAATAATTGGAGCAGAATTAGAGAATAATCCCCAGTGTTTAGTGAGATTATTCCAGATTAAAGAGTCTGATATTATTCAATAAAGACGTAAATGAACTGAGGTCGGTTTGAGATAATTGTAAATGTTTAAAGCTAATTTATTTGGAGATTTAAGATTAATGTGTGGAAATATTAGGAATAAAAATGACAAAAACAGATCAAATACAAGTTAAACCAAGACTAGACACAGACTCATGAATCGAACACAAAATACACAACTAGTTATATTTAAAAAGCCTGGGTCCTGATGCCTTCACTGACCCGTTTATCAGCTCCGTCCTGATGCCTTCACTGACCCGTTTATCGTGGGTTGGGGTTAGGGACCGAGACCCTCCTCGGACGTGTCTCTGGGTAAAGGCCGGACCGAGGAGGGTCTCAGTAAAAGCCCAGCAACAGGACGTAAATAGAGTCCAGAAATACCACGAGGCTGAGTCACATGACCCTGTCACATGACCTACTTCCTGTTTGAGCCACACACAAGAGGGAGATCAGGACCAGGTTTAGTCCTGGTTTAGTCCTGGTTTAGACCTGGTTTAGACCTGGTTTAGTCCTGGTTTAGACCTGTTTAGTCCTGGTTTAGACCTGGTTTAGTCCTGGTTTAGTCCTGGTTTAGACCTGGTTTAGTCCTGGTTTAGACCTGGTTTAGACCTGGTTTAGTCCTGGTTTAGACCTGGTTTAGACCTGGTTTAGACCCGGTTTAGTCCTGGTTTAGACCCGGTTTAGTCCTGGTTTAGACCCGGTTTAGTCCTGGTTTAGACCCGGTTTAGTCCTGGTTTAGACCCGGTTTAGTCCTGGTTTAGACCCGGTTTAGACCTGGTTTAGCCCCGGTTTAGACCCGGTTTAGACCTGGTTTAGTCCTGGTTTAGACCTTTTAGTGGTTTAACCGGTTTAGTCCTGGTTTAGACCTGGTTTAGACCTGGTTTAGTCCTGGTTTAGTCCTGGTTTAGACCTAGTTTAGTCCTGGTTTAGTCCTGGTTTAGACCTGGTTTAGACCTGGTTTAGTCCTGGTTTAGACCTGGTTTAGTCCTGGTTTAGTCCTGGTTTAGTCCTGGTTTAGACCTGGTTTAGTCCTGGTTTAGTCCTGGTTTAGTCCTGGTTTAGACCTGGTTTAGACCTGGTTTAGTCCTGGTTTAGACCTGGTTTAGTCCTGGTTTAGTCCTGGTTTAGACCTGGTTTAGACCTGGTTTAGTCCTGGTTTAGACCTGGTTTAGACCTGGTTTAGTCCTGGTTTAGACCTGGTTTAGTCCTGGTTTAGTCCTGGTTTAGACCTGGATCAGTTCTAACTCATTCCTCATCGATCGATGAGTCTCCATTTTCCTGTTGAACCTGAACGTCTCGTCTCAGTTTTAACCCTTTCCTGTCCGTCTCCCGAGACCCCCCTCTGTCTCTGACTTTAACCAATCAGCTCGCAGCTCCCGTCCGCCGCTGCCTAGCAACCGGCGCTGATCCCAGACCTGCTGCCGGCTCCGGTTTCACGGCCGCCTCCTCGTTCGCTCCGAGGCCCGTCACAGATCAGACACGTTAGATCAGAGGCTTTTACAGAAATACTGTTACCGCCGAGGACAGTTCAGGTGGAACGGGACACTTTATATAAAAATGGACAAAGGGATCAGAGCGAAGTCAAAGGAGAAGTGTTACATTTGCATCTCACATTTGAAATAATAAATAAAGAAGCACATTTGAGGAGAAAGTGAATGTAAATAAAGCAAGGATCAGCTCAAGAAAAAATACAAATTGCAACCATTTATATAATAATGTAGTGCAATAGTGTAACTTGGAGTTATTGTCTTTATTTAAACTCGTTTTAATGTTTTAG
>CM072153.1:23648867-23743365 GCA_036850595.1 Rhyacichthys aspro
TGAACCAGGACTAAACCCAGGACTAAACCAGGACTAAACCAGGACTAAACCAGGTCTAAACCAGGACTAAACCAGGTCTAAACCAGGACTAAACCTAGGATTAAACCAGGACTAAAACCAGGACTAAACCAGGACTAAACCAGGACTAAACCAGGTCTAAACCAGGACTAAACCAGGGCTAAACCAGGACTAAACCAGGACTAAACCAGGTCTAAACCAGGACTAAACCAGGGCTAAACCAGGACTAAACCAGGACTAAACCAGGACTAAACCAGGTCTAAACCAGGACTAAACCAGGATCAAACCAGGACTAAACCAGGTCTAAACCAGGACTAAACCAGGACTAAACCAGGACTAAACCAGGTCTAAACCAGGACTAAACCAGGTCTAAACCAGGTCTAAACCAGGACTAAACCAGGACTAAACCAGGACTAAACCAGGTCTAAACCAGGACTAAACCAGGATCTAAACCAGGACTAAACCAGGTCTAAACCAGGACTAAACCAGGACTAAACCAGGACTAAACCAGGTCTAAACCAGGACTAAACCAGGTCTAAACCAGGTCTAAACCAGGGCTAAACCAGGACTAAACCAGGACTAGACCACGACAAAACCAGGACTAAACCAGGTCTAAACCAGGACTAAACCAGGATCAAACCAGGACTAAACCAGGTCTAAACCAGGACTAAACCAGGACTAAACCAGGTCTAAACCAGGACTAAACCAGGACTAAACCAGGTCTAAACCAGGACTAAACCAGGTCTAAACCAGGACTAAACCAGGACTAAACCAGGTCTAAACCAGGATCAAACCAGGACTAAACCAGGTCTAAACCAGGACTAAACCAGGACTAAACCAGGTCTAAACCAGGACTAAACCAGGACTAAACCAGGTCTAAACCAGGTCTAAACCAGGTCTAAACCAGGACTAAACCAGGGCTAAACCAGGACTAAACCAGGACTAAACCAGGTCTAAACCAGGACTAAACCAGGACTAAACCAGGACTAAACTCTAGTCTAAACCAGGACTAAACCAGGACTAAACTCTAGTCTCATGAATGAAGCTTGTTCTTTATTATTTCAGGTAGATTTATTTAAAACAACTATTTTCGAGACACGTGACTAAATCAGGACAAAATCTGGGACTGAAGGCAAATATTAACCAGTTTAATCCTGCTTTAGTCCTTCTTTAATCCCAGTTTAAACCAGGACAAAGCCGACAGTAAAAAGCTGAGTGACAGTTTTGAGTCAGAAACGCTGAGTCATGTTTAGTCGTCGCCGCGAGCAACAACAGCTCCTTTAACTTCTGCCAAAACATCATTTACATCAACAACTGTGTCACATCAACTAATAAAACACGCCTCTGTTTTGATGCTGTTTGAACAAAGACACTGGTCTGGGATCAGTCTCTGCTCTGAGTCTGTGCTTCCTCCTGGTGGACAACAACAGAACTGCAGTTAACATCAGGAGGAGGCTTTGTCTTTTATTTAAGTCCTTTATAAAAGTCCTTTCCTAACCACTGTTCTTTGACCTTTGAATACGTCATGAGGTCAGAGGTCAGAGGACAGAAGGAGTCAGGAACGAAAAAGGAAGTTGCAGTGAGTAGATGAAGAGTGGATAAAAAACTACTTTAAACTCACACAGAATAAGACCGAGCGCTGACGCCTGGATCCTTCTTTTGTTCTCGTCACGTTTCTGTTTTTGGAGTTTTTTTCCTGCTCTTCATCCGTGAAGCTCTTTGAGGAAACTGCAGCTGTAACATTAAACTATTTAAAATACTGAATATGTTACTCCAGACCAAAAACTCTAGAACCAGAACTCTAGAACCAAAAACTCTAGACCAAAAACTCTAGAACCAAAAACTCTAGACCAAAAACTCTAGACCAAAAACTCTAGACCAAAAACTCTAGACCAAAAACTCTAGACCAAAAAACTCTTGACCCTAAACTCTAGACCAAAAACTCTAGACCAAAAACTCTAGAACCAGAACTCTAGAACCAAAAACTCTAGAACCAGAAACTCTAGACCAGAAACTCTAGAACCAAAAACTCTAGACCAAAAACTCTAGAACCAGAAACTCTAGAACCAGAAACTCTAGACCAAAAACTCTAGACCAAAAACTCTAGAACCAAAAACTCTAGACCAAAAACTCTAGACCAAAAACTCTAGACCAAAAACTCTAGACCAAAAACTCTAGACCAAAAAACTCTTGACCCTAAACTCTAGACCAAAAACTCTAGACCAAAAACTCTAGAACCAGAACTCTAGAACCAAAAACTCTAGAACCAGAAACTCTAGACCAGAAACTCTAGAACCAAAAACTCTAGACCAAAAACTCTAGAACCAGAAACTCTAGAACCAGAAACTCTAGACCAAAAACTCTAGACCAGAAACTCTAGAACCAAAAACTCTAGACCAGAAACTCTAGAACCAGAAACTCTAGACCAGAAACTCTAGACCAGAAACTCTAGACCATAACTCTAGAACCAAAAAACTCTAGACCAGAAACTCTAGAACCAGAAACTCTAGACCAAAAACTCTAGACCAGAAACTCTAGAACCAAAAACTCTAGACCAGAAACTCTAGACCAGAAACTCTAGAACCAAAAAACTCTAGACCAGAACTCTAGAACCAAAAAACTCTAGACCAGAAACTCTAGACCAAAAACTCTAGACCAGAAACTCTAGAACCAAAAACTCTAGACCAGAAACTCTAGACCAAAAACTCTAGACCAGAAACTCTAGAACCAAAAACTCTAGACCAAAAAACTCTAGACCAAAAACTCTAGAACCAGAACTCTAGAACCAAAAACTCTAGACCTGAAACCAGTTCCAGACAAAGACCAAGTCCATTCTGGAACCAAAGTGAATAAAATCCAAGTGCAAACCTAGACCAAATCTAGACCAAGAAACTAAGTTTAGACTGACTCCAAGTCCAGACCTAGACCCAGTAGACCTTCCTGTGTGTAGTAAATGTGTGTCTCCTGCAGCTGTTTCTCCAACATCAGTCGTCGTGGAAACGGTCTCCGCACGCGCTCAGTTCCCATCACGAACAGAAGCGCCTAGTCCGACCTAGTCCAGACCCAGTCCAGACCTAGACCAGACCCAGTCCAGACCTAGACCAGACCTAGACCAGACCTAGACCAGACCTAGACCAGACCCAGTCCAGACCTAGTCCAGACCTAGTCCAGACCCAGTCCAGACCTAGACCAGACCCAGTCCAGACCCAGTCCAGACCCAGTCCAGACCTAGACCAGACCTAGTCCAGACCTAGTCCAGACCTAGACCAGACCTAGACCAGACCCAGTCCAGACCTAGTCCAGACCTAGTCCAGACCTAGACCAGACCTAGTCCAGACCTAGTCCAGACCTAGACCAGACCCAGTCCAGACCTAGTCTAGACCTAGTCCAGACCTAGACCAGACCTAGTCCAGACCTAGTCCAGACCTAGACCAGACCTAGACCAGACCTAGTCCAGACCTAGACCAGACCTAGTCCAGACCCAGTCCAGACCAATCCAGACCAATCCAGACCTAGTCCAGACCTAGTCCAGACCTAGACCAGACCTAGACCAGACCTAGTCCAGACCTAGACCAGACCTAGTCCAGACCCAGTCCAGACCAATCCAGACCTAGACCGAGTCCAGACAAAGTCTAATTTTAGTGCAAGTTCAGACCGAGATCATGTCCCAACCAAGACCAAGTCCAAACCCAGACCTGTTTAGATCTGTTCAGACCAGACCTTTCCGTCTTTTCTTCGTTGGTTAAGCTTCGTTAAATGAACACACTTCCATTGAAAATCAGCAGTGGGCATGGTCCGTGGTCCTGCTACTAATATAATACTAATATAAAGTCTGGTGGTTTTTAACAGTTTACAAAATGTAAATTCTGTTCAAACATTTGGAGAATCCCAGACAAAACCAGGGCAAACAGAACCAAACCTAAATCACTATATTTAGGACAAGTTTGAAAAGAGCAACAGAGTCATGTGTCTAGGATCTTTATAAAGGATCAGGATTAGGATCACAGTTTGTAAAGTTTCCATCACCATTCCCTTTAATTGTGCAGAACCCAAATGACTCAGAGACACATTCAAATTTTATTATTTTATTTAATTTTAGAGTCTAGCCTCTACTGAACTGTGCTGGTCATTAACAGCAGTAAAGAAGGTTGACACGTTCAATGTCGTTGGGGCTCATTTGTGTCGCCGTCCCAAAACCCACGTTAGGGTCAGGCACCGCCACCAGCGTCGGACTGGAGTTGTCTTTGGAGAACGCCAGCCTGGAGAGAGGAAAAAAACAAGAGATAAACATGGAAGCTGTGTTTAAACGTAAAAACTAAAGTCCACATCCTGCTCTGACCTGCTGTAGTGCATGATGGAGTTGTAGTCGTACAGAGTGCCCTGGTTCAGAGTGTTGCGTTTATTAAAGTTGTGCTCCATTCCTGAAAACAAAGGTGTTATATTTAGGAATACACACTGATGCCTTTTTTCTCGAGACATTCGGTGGTGTTCTGTTGACCTTTGATGACGTTCTGCAGCAGCACACGGATGTGCTCGTCTCGGTCGGAGCGGCTTTGTTCGTGGTGGAAACCCAGAGCGTGCAGCAGCTCGTGTTGAATTATCCCGTGATGAGTACATCCCGAACGTTGGAGAGAAATCATCTGAACATTTCCCTGACGCCCGACATACGACCAACACCTGCAGAGGTCAGAGGTCACATTAGACATGATTAGTTTAGATAAATACAATATTCATCCTTCTTCTGTGTGAAACTTACCCGTTCAGAGACTGTATGTCCAGATAGTCTCCCTGAGTGGTTCTGGGGGTGAACCTGATGCAGGTGGATTGGGCAAAAGAGTCCATGGCTGTTTTGATGGTTGTGAGTTCAGAGGAAGCTGAAACCAGGAGATAAGTGTGAGTCCAGCTGAGAGTCTGCTCTCAGAGCTCTACTGAACTAATACACTCTTTATAAACCTACAGTACTGGTTGGAGATGACGTAGGGGACGTAGACCTTTCCGTCTCCAGACCTGGGCCACTTGCAGCCTCTCGTCACACATTCGTCAGCATTTCTCCGAACGAGCGAGCGAGGTTCAGCGATGTCTCCGTCCACGATGACACTGTCTCCGTCATGATCTGAGACAAACACCAGGTTATTAGATTCAAAATCACATCCATCAGACACAGACAGAGTCTAGAGAGTCCTCACCCAGGTCTTTGTTGGCCAACTCCAGCAGCTCAGACACCGTCAGCTCCTCCTTCTGCTCAAACTCTTCCTTCTGATCAAACTCTTCCTTCTGCTCAAACTCTTCCTTCTGCTCGAACTCTTCCTTCTGATCAAACTCTTCCTTTTGCTCAAACTCTTCCTTCTGATCAAACTCTTCCTTCTGCTCAGACTCTTCCTTCTGATCAAACTCTTCCTTCTGCTCAAACTCTTCCTTCTGCTCGAGGTCTTCTCTGAAAACCTGAAAACAGTGGAACACTTTAGATGCTCTCTACACAGTTTTACCTGAACACACCTGAACTTACAGGAGCTGGACTTTGTATCAGTTAAAAGCATAAACAGGTTCTCTGCAGTGACTCAGGTTTATGATGGACTCACCCCGGCCTCGGTCCAAGCTGAGACTGCCACCAGGACTACAATACCCAGAATGCACTTGACAGGCGCCATGGCAACAGAGTCAACTGCAGAATCAAACAGAGGAGACTATAATGAATAAACCAGGACTAAACCAGGACTAAACCAGGACTAAACCAGGACTAAACCAGGACTAAACCAGGACTAAACCAGGTCTAAACCAGGTCTAAACCAGGACTAAACCAGGACAAAACCAGGTCTAAACCAGGACTAAACCAGGACTAAACCAGGTCTAAACCAGGTCTAAACCAGGACTAAACCAGGTCTAAACCAGGACTAAACCAGGTCTAAACCAGGTCTAAACCAGGACTAAACCAGGTCTAAACCAGGACTAAACCAGGTCTAAACCAGGACTAAACCAGGTCTAAACCAGGTCTAAACCAGGACTAAACCAGGACTAAACCAGGTCTAAACCAGGTCTAAACCAGGACTAAACCAGGTCTAAACCAGGACTAAACCAGGTCTAAACCAGGACTAAACCAGGTCTAAACCAGGTCTAAACCAGGACTAAACCAGGACTAGACCAGGACTTACCCTGAGTTCCAGTCTGTGATGCTGTGTTGTTGGAGGAGCTCTGTTTTATACCAAAGTCTCAGTAAACACGTGGAACTTCTTGAGAAATGTTTATGATGTTTATTCGGTTTAATGTTGAAGTCGGTGTTAATCTGAGACAAAACAAATATTTAAAGTATGGCTTTAACTGTCTTTACTAAACTACAGACAGTGCACATATTTGTAAAGAGAGAAAATAAAAAAACAGCAAAGAAATCTCTATAAACTCTACATGAAAAAGTACTTCAATTAAAAATAGAATATGCAACACTGAGAAGGAAAAAATGACAACTGTCTGTTAAAGTAAGAGCCACAGATAAATACAGCTGTGAGTTTATCAAAGAGCTGAAGATGGTACAGTTACAGAAGATGCAGCTTTATTTTTACATAAACACTTTCCCAAAACGAGCTAACTCCATAAACTACACTTATTTTGACATTTATTTTCCAACTGCTCCTCTTGTTTTATGAGAATGATGGACTTTGCTAACAACAAACGTACAAAAAGTACAAAAATATTTTGCCTACAGAAAAAAATAGGATAATTTAGTTTAATTTATGTCTCAAGAAGTTGGGTAAAATATTCATCATCATCTGTTTTTTACATTACCTACTTTCCCCACAGAGTTACTGTTTCTAGATCCATTATTTAAATGGAGACAAATGAGATTCTGAGGCTAATTTATTGGAACAAAGGACGGTTTAAACTGCAGCATTTGGTAATTTCCTATTTCTGTGGACTTGTCCAGAACTGGGGAGTGTTTACATGTGTTTACATTACAGTTTACAGGTTTAAATCAAGACTAAAACTAGGTTAAAACAGGTTTAAAATAAGAAATAAAGCAGGAATTAATTGGGACAAAGACAACAGTAAACCAGGACAAAACCAGGTCTAAACCAGGACTAAACCAGGTCTAAATCAGGTCTAAACCAGGTCTAAACCAGGTCTAAACCCGGACTAAACCAGGACTAAACCAGGACTAAACCAGGTCTAAACCAGGTCTAAACCAGGTCTAAACCAGGACTAAACCAGGTCTAAACCAGGTCTAAACCAGGACTAAACCAGGACTAAACCAGGACAAAACCTGTACCAAACCAATAAAACACTTTAGTCCTAATTTAGGACTAAACCAGGTCTACTTCAGCTCTGGACCAGGTCAAGACTAGCACCAAACCAGGTCTAAACCAGGACTAAACCAGGTCTAAACCAGGACTAAACCAGGACTAAACCAGGACTAAACCAGGTCTAAACCAGGTCTAAACCAGGTCTAAACCAGGACTAAACCAGGTCTAAACCAGGACTAAACCAGGTCTAAACCAGGTCTAAACCAGGTCTAAACCAGGACTAAACCAGGACTAAACCAGGACTAAACCAGGTCTAAACCAGGTCTAAACCAGGTCTAAACCAGGACTAAACCAGGTCTAAACCAGGACTAAACCAGGTCTAAACCAGGTCTAAACCAGGTCTAAACCAGGTCTAAACCAGGACTAAACCAGGTCTAACCCAGGTCTAAACCAGGACTAAACCAGGTCTAAACCAGGACTAAACCAGGACTAAACCAGGTCTAAACCAGGACTAAATGTAGAGTCGTTTTGAAGAATACTCTGACAGTAAAGAGGCCTCTCATGATCTGTTTTCAAAGTACATCATCAAATCCTGAGTCAGTGTTTAACAGGAGTCATTCTTCAGTTTGTTTTAATGCTTTATAAACTTCTGTTTGTTTTCATAATTATTTTCCCGTTAATTGTTGTCGTTTGAGAAACCTGAGCTGTTTCCATATATGGGCATCACTTCCGGCTTCATCATCAACACTGAGACAGAGTTACTTTAACACAGTTGGGGCAGAGTTTAATATTGAATTATTTATGTTCTGTAGAAGGATTATTTGATAGAAACTAAATGAAAATGTGTCTGAAACATTCCTCACTTGTGATACTGCATGACTGAGTTGTAGTCGTAAGGTGTGTTCATTTTATTGATTGATTGATTGATTGATTGATTGATTTATCAGAACAGTGTCCAAAAATACATTAAGCTCAGAAGAGCAGACGCTTGTTCCAGATTCTAGCTCATTTCCATCCGTCCTCAAAAGGAAAAGAGAAGGAGACATTGCACAAAAAACATTAAATTACAACATGTTGATTATTGTTGAATAATCAACATGTGATGAATGTTTATAGTCACTTTAAAGATCAGGTTGTGTGAATGCACCTGAAGCTGTTGTAATCTAATACATAATGCATCATTATAGCAGCTAGTTTCATACACACAGCCTCATTATGGAACAATTATACTCATCATGTGTTTCAGGTTTTTTTCAGATTACAGTAATCTACTGTTGTTGTTTTTTCCAACGAGAAAAATGTTAAAGAATTGGCAAATAACAGAGTTTAAAAAATGTGTATAAAGATTCATACCTTTACAAACTGATTTACTTTATAGATTATGACATAAAGTGACACCAATACATTGTCAATGGCAGAATTAGCTTTAGCTCTAAACTTAATTTGTGCAAAAACAAGAACAGAGACATGTTTAATGTCAGAGCCTCAGAGACTGACTCTATATCTGATTTTTTTGTGTTTTTTTGTTTTTTTGTTTAAATCAGGGCAATTAGCTGCTAATGCTACCGTGTGGTGGGGTAACCATAGTAACTAACTAATTAGCTCATGTTATAGCTGTCATGCTAAATCAGACATTATAATGCTAATGCTAATGCTAATGTATCCTCTGGGGGTTTTTTTCTGTTGCACTGTGCTCCTTTCTCTCCAACGTTATGGAAAACAGTTTGTTTCTATAAACTTTTTTATCAGTTTCAGTTTGATAACTCGTTAAAATGAACTTCAGTCACAGAAAGGCTTAAGGCAACATGTACTTCGTTTAGTCTGTGTCTTGTTTTTCTTTTTTTCTTTTTTTGTCTTTTTGTCTTTTGTTTCTATGAACATTTTGTCAGTTTTTGGTAATGTATCTGTGTAATATATTAATATAAAAATAAATATTCCCCATTTAAAACATAATAAAAAGGGCATAATCAAAGTGCATTAGTGTTTTTGTCGTGTAGTGTTCATGATACAGACATCATGTGGAACCCTGCACGCTGCCATCTTGACAAAACAAACTGGTTTTGTCTGTTCGATGAATAAAAATGATCATATATTAATATATATTAAATAAATAAATATATATTAATTATTAATATATTTATAAGTCAAAAAAGTGCTAATATATTCAAGAGGCAACAAGTCGCGTGTTTAGGATCACAGTTTATTTTGTGATTATTGCAGATTGAGAACACAAGGTTTCCCAAAGACTGGGCAGGGTTTATTTCCTGCAGTAAAGATGGTTGACACGTTTAATGTCGTTGGGGCTCATTTGTGTCGCCGTCCCAAAACCCACGTTAGGGTTAGGCACCGCCACCATCGTCGGACTGGAGTTGTCTTTGGAGAACGCTAGTCTGGAGAGAGGAAAAAAACAAGGGATAAATATGGGACCACTAGTCCATTCTGTGACGTCTCTGATCTGCTCTGACCTGCCGTAGTGCATGATGGAGTTGTAGTCGTACGGAGTGCCCTGGTTCAGAGTCCGGCGCTTCTTAAAGTTGTGCTCCATTCCTGAAAACAGAAGCATCACAGACTAACGCTGGTTTTCATGAAGGACGATGGGTGAAGACATGTTTGTACTGTTCCCACCTTTGATGACGTTCTGCAGCAGCACACGGATGTGTTTGTCTCGGTCGGAGCGGTTTTGTTCGTGGTGGAAACCCAGAGCGTGCAGCAGCTCGTGTTGAATTGTTTTGTGATAAATACAACCCTGACGTTTGAGAGAAACTTTCTGAGCTTTTCTCTGACGCCCGACATACGACCAACACCTGCAGAGGTCAGAGGTCACATTAGACATGATTAGTTTAGATAAATACAATATTCATCCTTCTTCTGTGTGAAACTTACCCGTTCAGAGACTGTATGTCCAGATAGTCTCCCTGAGTGGTTCTGGGGGTGAACCTGATGCAGGTGGATTGGGCAAAAGAGTCCATGGCTGTTTTGATGGTTGTGAGTTCAGAGGAAGCTGAAACCAGGAGATAAGTGTGAGTCCAGCTGAGAGTCTGCTCTCAGAGCTCTACTGAACTAATACACTCTTTATAAACCTACAGTACTGGTTGGAGATGACGTAGGGGACGTAGACCTTTCCGTCTCCAGACCTGGGCCACTTGCAGCCTCTCGTCACACATTCGTCAGCGTTTCTCCGAACGAGCGAGCGAGGTTCAGCGATGTCTCCGTCCACGATGACACTGTCTCCGTCATGATCTGAGACAAACACCAGGTTATTAGATTCAAAATCACATCCATCAGACACAGACAGAGTCTAGAGAGTCCTCACCCAGGTCTTTGTTGGCCAACTCCAGCAGCTCAGACACCGTCAGCTCCTCCTTCTGATCAAACTCTTCCTTCTGATCAAACTCTTCCTTCTGCTCGAGGTGTTCTCTGAAAACCTGAAAACAGTGGAACACTTTAGATGCTCTCTACACAGTTTTACCTGAACACACCTGAACTTACAGGAGCTGGACTTTGTATCAGTTAAAAGCATAAACAGGTTCTCTGCAGTGACTCAGGTTTATGATGGACTCACCCCGGCCTCGGTCCAAGCTGAGACTGCCACCAGGACTACAATACCCAGAATGCACTTGACAGGCGCCATGGCAACAGAGTCAACTGCAGAATCAAACAGAGGAGACTATAATGAATAAACCAGGACTAAACCAGGACTAAACCAGGACTAAACCAGGTCTAAACCAGGTCTAAACCAGGACTAAACCAGGTCTAAACCAGGACTAAACCAGGTCTAAACCAGGACTAAACCAGGTCTAAACCAGGACTAAACCAGGACTAGACCAGGACAAAACCAGGTCTAAACCAGGTCTAAACCAGGACTAAACCAGGACTAGACCAGGACAAAACCAGGTCTAAACCAGGTCTAAACCAGGTCTAAACCAGGACTAAACCAGGTCTAAACCAGGACTAAACCAGGTCTAAACCAGGACTAAACCAGGACTAAACCAGGACTAAACCAGGTCTAAACCAGGACTAAACCAGGTCTAAACCAGGACTAAACCAGGTCTAAACCAGGTCTAAACCAGGACTAAACCAGGTCTAAACCAGGTCTAAACCAGGACTAAACCAGGTCTAAACCAGGACTAAACCAGGTCTAAACCAGGTCTAAACCAGGACTAAACCAGGTCTAAACCAGGACTAAACCAGGACTAAACCAGGTCTAAACCAGGACTAAACCAGGACTAAACCAGGACTAAACCAGGACTAAACCAGGACTAAACCAGGTCTAAACCAGGACTAAACCAGGACTAAACAAGGACTAAACCAGGTCTAAACCAGGACTAAACCAGGTCTAAACCAGGACTAAACCAGGACTAAACCAGGTCTAAACCAGGTCTAAACCAGGACTAAACCAGGACTAGACCAGGACTAAACCAGGTCTAAACCAGGTCTAAACCAGGTCTAAACCAGGACTAAACCAGGTCTAAACCAGGACTAAACCAGGTCTAAACCAGGACTAAACCAGGACTAAACCAGGACTAAACCAGGTCTTAACCAGGACTAAACCAGGTCTAAACCAGGTCTAAACCAGGACTAAACCAGGTCTAAACCAGGACTAAACCAGGACTAAACCAGGTCTAAACCAGGACTAAACCAGGACTAAACCAGGACTAGACCAGGACTAAACCAGGACTAGACCAGGACTTACCCTGAGTTCCAGTCTGTGATGCTGTGTTGTTGGAGGAGCTCTGTTTTATACCAAAGTCTCAGTAAACACCCGGAACTTCTTGAGAAATGTTTATGATGTTTATTCGGTTTAATGTTGAAGTCGGTGTTAATCTGAGACAAAACAAATATTTAAAGAGTATGGCTTTAACAATAACAAACAAACAGCGTAGATCTGTATGGACTCAGATGTTGTATTAATGTAGTGTGTTACTTTATTTTGACACATGAATGATTTTTATTCTAATTATTATAACCTCAGAACTGATCACTCCCAGAACAAATACAGGAGCAAATACAAAACACACTTGGAGAATGGAGCAGGCGCCGGAGCTTTTAGAAAGACTAAGAAATAAAATGAGAATTAAACTCAGACTGTTATTATTTAGTTTATTTAGGACCATTTTACGCCAACTTTGAGAAATCAACACTCTCTTCAGTTCATGGGTTTGTTCTGTGTTCATCTGAAAAAAGAGAAATAATGTTGTTACTTTTCATAAAGTTTGTGCATTTTAATGTTAAGTAAATACAAGTCTAAACCAGGACTAAATCAAGACTAAAACTTGGACTAAAGCAAGACCAAACAAGGCCAGAACAAAAACAGGTCTGAACCAGGACTGAACCGGTCAAATTTAGTTGTAAACAAACCCAAGAACTAAATAAGGATTAAACCAGGACTAAACCAGTCTCTTCATGGTCTCTAACTGGTTCTGACTGGTCCTAACACTCGTAGAGGCGGTTCTGTCCGGTCTCTAACTGGTTCTGACTGGCACTGACACTCGTAGAGGTGGTTCTGTCCGGTCTCTAACTGGTTCTGACTGGTCCTAACACTTGTAGAGGTGGTTCTGTCCGGTCTCTTACTGGTTCTGACTGGTCCTGACACTCGTAGAGGCGGTTCTGTCCGGTCTCTTACTGGTTCTGACTGGTCCTGACACTCGAGAGGGTTCTGTCCAGTTCTGACTGGTCCTGACACTCGAGAGTTGGTCTCTTACTGGTTTTAACAGGTCCTAACACTCGTAGAGGCGGTTCTGTCCGGTCTCTTACTGGTTTTAACAGGTCCTGACACTCGTAGAGGCGGTTCTGTCCGGTCTCTTACTGGTTTTAACAGGTCCTAACACTCGTAGAGGCGGTTCTGTCCGGTCTCTTACTGGTTTTAACAGGTCCTAACACTTGTAGAGGCGGTTGACCCTCAGGATGTCGTTCTTGCTCATCTCTGTGGCGCGGCCGAACTCCACGTTGGCGTTGGGGATGGGCTCCATGGTCGGTCTGTTGTTCCCGGAGAACGCATATCTGCAGCACACACACAAGAAAATAAAACCTCTATTCAGGAACGGAAAAGCTTGGACAATCACATGCTCCAAAAGGAGCGCTCCCATTGGTCGACACTTGTCACATGACGTTCCAGGAAGTTTAATAGCTGCAGATAAAGTGTATTTTCAGCTGAATATGTCTTTTAACAGAGAAACAGCTGAAAAAGAAAAGCATCAACAGAGAAAGGGAGGCAACGTAAAACACAGATAAATACTGTCAATTCAATCACGTAATGTTTAACGAGGAGGAGATAATTGTCGTCCTGACGCTGAAGTCACAGCTAAGCTAACGCTAAACTCTAAACTTCAGTTTGGTCAAATGGATTAGAATTTTGTGGTTTTATTTTTTAATAAAAGAGAAGCAGGAGAGGTTCTGCTGTTTTTGGAGGAGAGTCTGAGACAGGGACAAACAAGAACATCATGGAGTGGAGCTTAAAGAGTGGTTAATATAGCAGTTTTTTACCCTATACACAGCCTCAATTAGCCGTGTAATTGTTCTCATTGTCTATTTAACTTTAAACCAACTTTGATTCTACATTCTACTGTATGGCTTCATCCAATAGTTTGTTTGTTTTTTTTCAAACATTTTAAACGATTAAAATCTAAAATTCCAGCAAATTCAACACTTTACAAGAAGGAACCGTGGGACTCCCGACTCAAAACAAACACAGGGTTAAGTGAACCCGGTTTTGGTTTTATGGAACTTTTAGGAGCAGGTCGACCACAGACGTCTAAACAAACCAAAAACGTTTTACTTTTTGTCCCAAACCTAATGTTAACCTCATCCCAACGCTGGTCTGAACTAAAAGAAGGATACCACAAATAAAAAAACAGGCTAGATGTAGTTCTTAAGAAAACTCTGTAAAAAGTGAGTTGGCTTCATGACAAAATACATCATCAAATCCTGAGTCAATGTTTAACAGGAGTCATTCTTCAGTTTGTTTTAATGCTTTATAAACCTCTGTTTGTTTTCATAATTATTTTCCCGTTAATTGTTGTCGTTTGAGAAACCTGAGCTGTTTCCATATATGGGCATCACTTCTGGCGTCATCATCAACACTGAGACAGAGTTACTTTAACACAGTTGGGGCAGAGTTAAATATTGAATTATTTATGTTCTGTAGAAGGATTATTTGATAGAAACTAAATGTGTCTGAAACATTCCTCACTTGTGATACTGCATGACTGAGTTGTAGTCGTAAGGTGTGTTCTGGTTCAGAGTGTTGATCTTATCGAAGGCGTACTCCCAACCTGAAAACACATATAATATTAATATTATATATCAGCTGTGTCCATAAATACACATATATACGGGACATTTCTCTAGTAATACTTACTAAAGTCAAATAAAATAGAACAAAAAACTTTTCAATAATCTCTGATCAAAATAACACTTTTTATATTTGTGTGTTCTGGAAAAGTCAGCACCTGTTTCCACTGGTTGTGTGTCCCTGCAGGGCTACCATAGCTACTCACAAACTACATTTCTTTTATGGGTTAAAAATAACACTGTACGACTGTCAAAGACTCTTCTGAGCTACACATGTTGATAACAACCAGCTCAAACATGTATGAAGATTCTGTATAATCGATCAGTATTTTGCAAATGTATCATTATCACAATATTATCGATAGCGATGACTGAACATTTTAGTCTTTAATGAGATGTGATCAAAACCTTCGTCCAAACAAAGCATTAAGTTAAACTGGTGTGTGTCTTGATTTAAAGTTTTGAGTGGACATTAGTATTTATAACAACTTAATAGTTAATTAAAATCATTTACAAAGCATTGATCCAAAATTAATCACTATTATGTTATAAACATTGTTATAAATGTTTTAGTCTCAAATAAACCCATTATTTAAACATATGTATTAATGCTTAAGTACTGTTTTATCTTTGTCATAAAGTGTTACCTCTTGTATTTCTTTATATTTCTAAATCAAATTTAATGAATTTAACATTTTTAACTGTGTCAAAGAGCATTCAAATATTGCAGCTCATATCATGATATATTATATTTATTATTATTGCATCACATTTGTCTTGTGCAGCCCTCACCTGAACCAACATGAACGTAACAAACATTGGTGAAAAAATATCAAAAATATAAAGACGTCTAGATTCTGAATCTAACCCCCATGAGTCTGGACCCGGTCTGGACCCGGTCTGGACCCGGTCTGGACCCGGTCTGGACCCGGTCCCGGTCTGGACTGACCTCTCTGGATGTTCTGCCAGAGGACCCTGATGTGCTGGTCTCTGTCGGAGCGACACTGTTCGTGGTTGAAGCCCAGAGCGTGGAGCAGCTCGTGTTGAACCGTGTTGTGATAAAGACAACCCTGACGATCCAGAGACAGAGTCTGACCTGAACCACGACGACCCACGTAGGAGTAGCACCTGGGACCAAGTCTGGGTTAGTCCTGGGTTAGACCTGGTCTAGTCCTGGTCTAGTCCTGGTCTAGTCCTGGGTTAGTCCTGGTCTAGTCCTGGTCTAGTCCTGGTTTAGTCCTGGTCTAGTCCTGGTCTAGTCCTGGTCTAGTCCTGGTTTAGTCCTGGTCTAGTCCTGGTTTAGTCCTGGTCTAGTCCTGGTCTAGTCCTGGTCTAGTCCTGGTTTAGTCCTGGTCTAGTCCTGGTCTAGTCCTGGTCTAGTCCTGGTCTAGTCCTGGTCTAGTCCTGGTCTAGTCCTGGTCTAGTCCTGGTCTAGTCCTGGGTTAGTCCTGGTCTAGTCCTGGTTTAGTCCTGGTCTAGTCCTGGTCTAGTCCTGGTCTAGTCCTGGTCTAGTCCTGTTTAGTCCTGTTTAGTCCTGGTCTAGTCCTGGTCTAGTCCTGGTTTAGTCCTGGTCTAGTCCTGTTTAGTCCTGGTTTAGACCTGGTTCAGTCCTGGTCTAGTCCTGGTCTAGTCCTGGTTTAGTCCTGTTAGTCCTGGTTTAGTCCTGGTTTAGTCCTGGTTTAGTCCTGTTTAGTCCTGGTTTAGTCCTGGTTTAGTCCTGTTTAGTCCTGGTTTAGTCCTGGTTTAGTCCTGTTTAGTCCTGGTTTAGTCCTGTTTAGTCCTGGTTTAGTCCTGGTTTAGTCCTGTTTAGTCCTGGTTTAGTCCTGTTTAGTCCTGTTTAGTCCTGGTTTAGTCCTGTTTAGTCCTGGTTTAGTCCTGGTTTAGTCCTGTTTAGTCCTGTTTAGTCCTGTTTAGTCCTGGTTTAGTCCTGGTTTAGTCCTGGTTTAGTCCTGGTTTAGTCCTGGTTTAGTCCTGGTTTAGTCCTGTTTAGTCCTGTTTAGTCCTGGTTTAGTCCTGGTTTAGTCCTGTTTAGTCCTGGTTTAGTCCTGTTTAGTCCTGTTTAGTCCTGGTTTAGTCCTGTTTAGTCCTGTTTAGTCCTGTTTAGTCCTGGTTTAGTCCTGTTTAGTCCTGGTTTAGTCCTGTTTAGTCCTGTTTAGTCCTGGTTTAGTCCTGTTTAGTCCTGGTTTAGTCCTGTTTAGTCCTGTTTAGTCCTGTTTAGTCCTGTTTAGTCCTGGTTTAGTCCTGTTTAGTCCGGTTTAGTCCTGTTCAGTCCCGGTTCCTACCCGCTGTCAGACTGGATGTTAATGTAGTCCCTCTGGTTGGTTCTCTTGACGAAGCGGATACAGGTGGATTCAGTGAAAGACGTGAGTCCTCGTTCGATGATGGAACGCTCTCGAGAAGCTGCAGAGACATCAGTGAGTTATTAAGGTCATATAACACTACAATAACAGGTGTCATGCAGATATAGTTAAAGTAATATACGGTGTATTTACAGGTTTTAAGACGTACCTGAAGATTTCTTATCTAACCTTATTTCTAAATGATGCATAGATCCATAGAGTACAGTACAATACAGTACATAATATGTCTGTGATACTTTTATTTTGAAGGTAGTTTAAGTCTCTTTGCAAATTGGTAAAAGTTAACTCAGCTGTAATAGAGAGTTAGATGTGTTTTTTGTGTTTGATAAATGTTGTTGAGGGTAAATTCTTGATTCTTTGGTTCAGGCTTTGTTCTGAAGCTGCAGCTCAGAGTAAATATAATGTAAATGTGTTTCTGCAGGGAATGAAATCCTGTGACTAGATTTAACTTTGGTGTTTAGGAGACTTCAGTGATGTGCTCAGGTGTTAATACAAGTGTGGAACCGGGCCTGGTTTTAGAACAAAATGGAAAGGATCTAAAACTGAGACGTCCCAAAGATACAGAGTTTTCCTGTTTTAATAAATATCTTTATTCAATGGGTTTGACTGTCTTTAAATCAACCAATAAAACAAACCCATGTTTTGTTGCTGATCTTTTAAATTCAGAGCAGTGGACTTCAACCTATTTTGTTCCGTGACGTCATATGGAGCCTCCTCATGACATTTTGTTCATAATCTACCGGATCAAAGTGATAAATGAGACATAGCGGACTCACAGTAGTGTCGGGCGATGACGTAGGGCACGTAGACTTTCCCGTCTGTAGACTTGGACCACATGCAGCCTCTGGAGGTGCAGGGGTCAGCGTTTCTCTCAGACTCAGAGTCGTAGGCGATGTCGTCGATCACAAGAGGCTCGCTGTCTTTACGAACTGTCCAGAGTAAATCAGACAGACAATAATCAGCTTAAATCAACACAGTATTTACGGTTGAATTAAAAGGATTGAATCTTACAAGATGTCATTCTGTCCATGAAATATTTATTCACAAACTCTTACCCACATCTTTGTTTGCCCTCCACAGCAGCTCAGAGACAGACAGCTCCTGAAGGACACACAGCTCTCATTAAAGAGGCAGCTCAACATAAGACAGTCTGTATGTGTCTGTATTAGAAAAACATGGTCCCTCGAATCCTGCAGGAGAAAAAGCTTGTTCATGTTTCTTTTTGAGCAAATTCTTGTAGCATTTATGAATGAAACTGGTTTTGTTTTAATATTTTTAAGTGAAATTGTCATTAAACCTATTTCCACTGCATGATTCAAATAAAGGAAGGGAGTTTTGAAACAGAAAGAGAGATATGAGTTTAACATGAACCTTTCTGTGGGTTCCATGGAAGAATTTAGTTTACTTTTTATAAGATTTTTATATATTTTTTTCATGCCTTTATTTGTGTTTTTCTTCCATGGCATTATTTACTACTTATTTTTATCGTATGAACCAAAGGTAAGAGAGTAATGTACTTTCAATTCTCTGTGTGCTGTACATGAGGCAGAACTCACAATAAAGTAGACTTTGACTTTCACATTGAGTCATGAGTAAAAATCTCAGCTTCACTGCAGTTTTAGGTTGTTGTGCTTTATTGGTGTTTTTTAACTTTCCAGATGAAAGAAAGTTATTATTTTGATAAGACAAGTTCAACTCTGACATTACATTTTGTCATTTATGTATTTAATTATATTCTGCCTCTCATTTCCAATAGGAGCCTGACCCAGCAGCTTTGGGACAATGGACAGTTAGTCACTCGGGCCGATTTAGACTAACCTTTAGTCTCTGGACGTGGGAGCAGACTCCTCACAGAAAGCCCAAGAGTCGTCCGGCCCAGGGATGGAACCCAGGACCTTCTTGATGTCATGTTTTGTGATTGAAAACACATGTTTGTGCATTTACCTGTAACTTACGTCTGAGTAGTTCCCCGATATTCAACCATGTCTGAACAGCGCTTCATCAAACAGATGCAGAGACAAGCCACTCACCTTGTCCTTGTCCTCGGCCCCGGAGCCGACGGTGAACAGCACCAGGACAAAGCAGAGACACCTGAGGGCGGCCATGTTTCAGTCACAGACTTAAACCTGGTCTAAACTGAGGCTTCTCTTTATAAACTCCACCGAACACCACATCGTGGAGTCAGATAAGAACCAGTCGCCTTGAAAACACACTGTCATTTCCCACAAAGTCAAAGCGCTGATGAAGCTGTGTGCAGACTCCACCTGTGAGAACAAACACATGTGTCTGAGCTATAGGTCTCTCAGGGTTCCTCTATGGAACGAAAACAAATACTGAAGAGCAGTCTGGCACTTGATCTGAGCCCAAACTATAGCTGTATACAAAATGAACGATAGGCATTAGAACTGAGTAGGACAGAGTTGTGTAGTAACTGTTTTAGCCCCGCCATCTTGTACTTTTAATTTGATCACGTGATTGTACATAGGATTTTAGATTTAGGGTTTTTAGCAAATGACAAACACTAATTCTGCCAAAAATGTCAGAGCAGAAGTCTCCAGTCAGACTTGAGTCACAAATGTAATGACTTCTGAGAAAATGTAAAAAGACTTGTAACTGGACTTGGACTTGAGTCTCTGAAAAGACTTGCTTCTACCAAAGATTAAAAGAATGTTATTTGAAAAGTGCGCAGGAAATAATTCATTTTCTCTGTAAAACTCAGAACTTGTCAATAGTACTTACTTTATTTTATTTTTTTGTTAAAAATATACACATTCCAAAGCTTACACCAGTTGTTTAATTTTAACTTGATATTATTGTTGTTGAAAAGACTCAAAAGAACTTGAAACTTGAAGGATAAGACTTTGAACTTGACCTGGGACTTGAGGACAAAGACTTGAGACTTACTTGTGATTTGTAAAACAATGACATGGTCCCACTTCAGTGCATTTGGGGTGTTTACAGAAAAAACTGGATAATGTTAGTCAGGGTCTCAAGCAGAATTTAAATAACACAGGTCTAAAAATAATCATGTCCAGACTTTCAAAGAAAATTTTCCATCCTGAGTCAACTTGTTAATTAATCATTTCAACAAAAATAAATCCCACACTGCCAGTTTTTTACATTGTTCTTTTTAAGGATAGGCATAAAAAAGACTTGTTTAAGTTTGATTTTGATTAATAGCCGCTAAAGAATATATAAGTGATGAACTTTTTGTTGTGATTAAAACTAAGTAGGTGTCACTGCGCAGACTCAGTGAAGGTTCGCGGATGGTGTCCTGTGTCTTTAAAAATTTGAAAGCGCAGCGCGCCGCTCTCCCTCTGACGTCACTCCCACAGTTCCATGAGGACAAGATGGCGGCGGCGCTGGAGCGGAGCTACTTAGAGATCTGTGGGTTTGAGAGAGAAACGCAGCGCCGCTTCAGAGAAGTGACAGTAAACCTCGGTAAACGTCCAGACTCTCCTCAAACTCGCTCTGTTCTGGTCTCAGTGCTTTTTAAACGGCTTCAATAAAGAAAAAGAGGAAGGTTAAAGCTGATGCTGCCGGCTGTTAGCTAACACGCTTTAGCCGCTAAATGTTGTCTAACGTTACCGCTTCAGCTGTGATTTAAACCAAGACGTAATTAAACAGTAAAATTATGTCCTGATTGATTATTTTTGACATGTGCGTGGTGATTAAATGTTCTTTTTTCAGCCTCTCTGCCTGTGTTTTGTTTTTAGCAGCATGTTGTGCCCTGTTCACCGTTACCTGATTACTGTCACCTGTCTGACTCAAAGCCAACAGGTTACACCTGGTACATCTCCTCAGGACATGTCTGAGAGATAGAAATGTTGGTCCTTTAGTAGTAGACAGCTCACTTTGACTGCTTAATGAAACTGTAAGAAATCATCTGATTTAAACATCATGAGATATTAGGGGTTCAACATTATTGTAGAAGATTGATCCTTCACTTTTCATATTATGGATGTATAGTAAAAACATAACCGTAGTCTGATCATCATCCTTAAGGCTACACTGTGATGATACAGTCCTTTCCCAGTCATTTCTCATAAACCAAAGTTTTTCCTCATTCTGGACTCAGCGCTTCTCACTCATAATTTAGAATAAAGGCACATACCCTCAGACTGTTTTGTGACTGCTCTCTTTGGAGACACACATATTATATTGTATAATGAATGTATTAATAGAGTTTGTGTTGTTTCTTCAGGTCTGAATGCTCTCTCTGGAGGAAAGTTCCCCGACGGCGCTGGAGCCTTTCATTATGAAGAGAGCGGGAAGCTGCTGTCAGTCTCCAGCAACAGGTTCATTCACTGGTGAGTTCCACCATTTAATAATGTGTACTATTGTAACTAATCATTATATTTATTACATTAAATAACACTCAGACATAAGACAAACAGCTTTGCCTGAATAAACGAGTTTGTCAAAGAAATAATGCTTTGCAACAGTTCTATTACTTTTTATAACTTGTTCTGTATTTAATTCAACTTTTTTTGCCTTTTTTGGTTTTGTTTCACTATTATTTTTACACATGTACAGTATATCTTTTTATATGCCACATTTTTCTATTTTTACTCCATGTTTTTTGCAGATTTTTTTCTAGTTGTGGCATCAATAAAGTCTTATATTTAATTTATATCAAGTATACACAGTAAATGGGCTTTAGAAGAAATAGCAGGCACCATCTTTGTATTTTGAAAGCATTTGTCTGGAGATATAATTAAATATACTTATATTTGATTAGTCTGGTCCGTGGCTTACCTTAAACATGGGGGCCCAGGGGGGGGGGGGGGTGGCCAGGTAGCCGGAGGGTGGGGGGTTGGGTTCCGGCTCCCCCCAGTTTAAAGTGGGGGGGGGGTCGTGGGGAGGCAGCCCCCCCGCCCGCCCTCGGGGCCGTGGGGGGGGGGTGGGGGGGGGGGGGGGGGGGGGGGGCGGGGGGGGGGGGGGCGGCCGCCCCCCCCGCCCCCAGGGGGGGGGGGGGGGGGGGGGGGGGGGGGGGGGGGGGGGGGGGGGGGCGGGGGGGGGGGGGGGGGGGGGAAAGAGGGGTCTTAAAACATGCGTTTAACATTTTACCATGGGATATTTTATTTTGTTAAGGCTGATTGCTGCAGTTTTTGGTTTACAGTAAAAATGCATATTTGAACAGAATTTATATCATATGTTAAGGTAATGTAAGTTTTGTTATTCCACAAGTGAAATTAAGTACAGAAAAAATGCCTGGGAACCATGGATGTAAAAAAAAAGGAAGGAAAACATGAATAAAGACCGTAAAAAGGCGATTGTGAGGCGTAAACACTTCTCTCGTGTGTTTTCAGGGCCACATGTGGAGACAGTGTGCAGCTGGTGGAGGTGTCTCTGGACACGAATCTCCTGAACAACGCAGTGAAACTGAAGTTCAGCCACTGCTCTGTTCTTCCCGGAGGAGTCCACATCCAAGAGACACTCAACAACGTCATCATCCTCATCTGCACCAATCAGAGCGTCCACAGGCTGGTGCTGCCTCACCCCATGCGCATGTACCGCAGCGTGAGTACTTCCAGCCCTTAAAACATGTACTTTAAACACACTGTAGCTGATATTTCTTCTACTGGTTGTGTTTAAACTCAAATAGTTTATTGTAAACACATCACAGTGATTAAGCCGTAGACCTTTAACACAATGAGTGAAAAAAACAAACTTTATAGTCATTAAAACATGCCTCTATCATGTTTTTCCTAGAAACCCTCTTTATTTCATTTCTTCAAACAAAAAACAAGTGCATTCTCCACATAGAACTGAGACCTTCACGGTTCTTAAACTTGTCACAGCAACTTTACAATAAACAATAAAACTCTGACTGTTTTGTGCAGGAGCTGGTGACGGAGCTCCACATGCAGTCCATCTTCACAGACGTGGGCAAACTGAGCCTCCAGGAGGGACCCCACAGCGCGGTCATCCCCTCCACCGTCGGACACACCTCCAGCCCTAACAGCGCCACCTGCTGGCTCAGTCACCAGGGAGAGGCTCACTACGCTCTGGCGTCTCCAGCAGGGGGCATCACTGTGGTCACGCTGCCGCCGCACGATGTACAAGGTCAGGACACAACTGTGTTCACTGAGTTTTGACAGGAGACGAAAAGAGAAAAACTTTAAATAGAAACTATGTTAACGACTGGAGGAAAAGAAGGAGGCACAAATTCAAACTACTTCAGAAAAAATGAAGAGAAAAAACAAACATTGACAATACATTACTGTTTATATTTTAGACTAAATCTATCGTAGGTAAAATCGACAAAATTCTTATGACATTTACTCGACTAAAATTAAGGATTAGACTAAATTATGATTAAAATTTGACTGGGACACAGTAACATTTTGCGTTACCAGCAGCGTTCCTAAAGATAAATGTGGAGTTTGTGTTGGTCCAGGGTCGATGTCGGTGGTGGAGCTGAAGAGGAGCTCCATGATGCGGCGGATCAGTGGCTGGATGCCCACAGCCATCAGAGGAGAGCAGGCTCCCAGCGACCTGGTGCTGAGCCTGGCTGTGAGGGAACTGGAGGACGACGCCTTCATATTCGCTCTGTGTCAGGATCACAAACTGCGCCTGTGGTCCTTCAGGGTGAGGCGCTCATAACACTTTTCATTTAGTTTAATTACGCCAGGCCCCTGCTTCCACAACACAACAGGATACACACTTAAAAATGAATGAATGAGAAGCACAAGTCTAATGTGCATACATTTACTACCACGCTCCTCCTGTTTTTGTTTTTGTTTTGGTAACTTTTATTGCCTCTATGTCAAGTAGAAGAGGACATACAGATACAATAATGACAGATATGAAGTCCTAATTAAAAGCAGGTGTTTTAGCTGTTACTGAGAAGTCAGGTGTTTGACCAGTAACTGGAGGATCAGACTTGATCTGAAACTGATCAGTTTTCAAGCTGTAATCAATGGGAAATACTTTATATAACATTAACCTGAAGTGATCAGGAATAAAGACAGGCCCATCTTCAGCATTTTCTCCAAGTTGTCTTTGACATTTTTCTAAAATGTTTGTGTTTGAGGACAGTCCCAGAATCATCCCCAAGACCAAACTCAGCTTCAGTTCTTGTTGTTTACACTGTTCTTGTTCATGTCTGTTTAGTAGCACTTTGCAAAACCCACTCGATATCGTTGCTACAGCAGCGTTGTTTTTCAGACATTGTTTTTTAAAAGAAACTGTCTAATCCGGAAGTTTGGAAGAAAAAAACATGTGTTCTGAAACAGTATTGTAGAGTGTTGTGTCCAGATACGACTCTAGGGTCCAGTGGATTAGACTATTTCTGCTCCTTCTGTTTGAGTCTAAAGTGTGTCCCAGCGACAGGAATTATATATCATTTATATTTGGAGGCACTGTGTCAGTGAGATAGACATGATTCTACTGATCTCAGCTCTGAGAACCATTAAATGAATATGAGAATATATATTTTATATTAGATATATTTGTTGAAATGATTGGATGTATTGCTGCTGTTGTTGGTGACTTTGTTCCATTAATTGAATCTGATTATAAAGTGTTTTCCTCGTCCCTCAGGACCAGATGTGTCTGCTGGAGGCCGATGTGCTGGAGTACATGCCGGCTCGGCGTGGGGTCAGGCGTTTGGCCGGACAGGGTCACAGACTGAGGCTGGTGTTTTCTCCGAACACGGGCCTCTGTCTCTGCGTTTATCTGGCTGTTCCTCAGAGCGGACAGTTCACCGTGTTACAGCTCGTAGCCACAGATAATCAGCGCTACAGCCTGGACCACATCTCCACCGTCTTCTCCACTCAGGTAACTCCTGATGCTTCTGTGTTTCTGAGAAGCTCCATGAACTTAGAACTGTCCCAGCTTAAAGGAAACATGAAGACACTGTTTTAACAACACAATATACAGACAGGAACAGGGTCGGGGTTTTTATTTTAATCAGGTAAATACAACCTGTGGGATATGTGGATTTTACTCAAACTAGAGCCAAACTAAAGCCATTTTTGTCATTTTTTTATTCAGCTGTTGCATAATTTATGTTTAATCTAAAGCACTTAACTATTTACTGTAGTTCTTTGCAAAGATTTATCAGTTTTTTCTTGCTGCCTTTTGACGTTTCTCTTTGGCATTTAGCTAAATTTGAGATTATTGTTCTTCTCTGAAATCGTATTATTCTATTTTAGATTTTAATTATTCAATAATTTGAGTTGTGCCGTTCATACATTTTTTATTTTGATATATTTGTGCAATAACAATAGTTTTAATGATATGTAATTATCAGTTTTGGCCGCAGCTTCCAGCCCTGTTTCCATCTGGTTCTTCTCTTTTTCAGGAGACTCTGGTGGACTTCACTCTGACGTCGACAGACATCTGGGGGCTGTGGGTCGACGACACCAACACCACCATCGTCAAATACATCAACTTCGAGCAGTGAGTTACACATTTATCACTAAAATGAGCTAAAAACACTGAGTTGAATATCTAAGCCTCTCTCTGTGTCGTCAGTAACTCGGCGGGACAGTGGAACCAGGTTTTCACTCAGCCGCCTCCAGAAGAAGAGGTCCACATCGGGATCGACCAAGATCCACGGGTAACACGCCTTTCACAAATAGAGCTGAAACTAATCAATATCAAGCAAAAAGTAGCAGCACAGCTTTATGCAAATTCTACAAAACTGGGCTTCCATAACTCTTATTTAATCCAACAGATAACACTGCAATTTGAAAAGTTTGGATAAAAGCATTGTTTTCACTGTTATTGTTTAATATTTCTGGTTTTGTCCAAACAGGAGACGTATCTGGACATGTTGTTCTCTCCTTTGTGTTTCACTGCCTCTGCCATCGTCAAAGCTCTACAGGTAAGAAAAAATAAAATTAAATGTGTCTGGGTGTCCTTTAACAGTCTATAAAAAATCAGAGTGAGCCAGAGCAGAGGCAGAGTCTTTGCAGAGGACTACTTCTCCTGAGCTGTATTCATAAGTTTGTGGTTTTGTGAAGTAAGAATGTAGTCCTTGTGTAAATAAATGACAAAAACAGAACAGAATCTGATAGTTTTAAGCAGTTTTTAAAGTTTCTAAAGCTAGACGTTGGGAACACAGACGGTATTTTGGGGCACGTTCCTGCAGCTCCACGAAAAAAAAATCATAGAATGTATTGAATGTATTTTGCTCTGAATGCTGCATAATAACTGTATTTTTTAACTAAACAATGCCCTTTTAACCAGTGGACAAGTTCTACATCCTGAGTTAAAAGTAGTTTTATTCAAACACAAAGACCTCATAAATGCTGAGGTATTATAAAGTTAGGCAATTACAGGTTGGTTTTAGGATCTTGTAAATAGTTTTTTACCATATTAATTACACGTTTTTATATATTTTGTTGCTCTCATTCAGATCTTTAGACGAGGCTCGGAGAGAATTGCAGATCTGACCTGGGAATCTCTGAAGAAAGAGGTGACAGTCGCTGTGGAGAATGAGGTAAATAACACCAGACATACCAAAAATAATCGAGACTGTACTTTGTTTTATTTTATTTGACACAGTGACACTTGCACACACCATTTTATATGTAAAAAAACCCCTTTATTTTTATTTTAACCAATTGAGATGTAAAAACTGTCTTTAATTTACCTTGTGTCTTTGGAGATTTTGAGAAAATGATCAGAAAAAAATCCTCAGAAGTCATCATCCTATGCTTCATTTATTCATACAGGACTGCTTTGCTCGTCTAGTTTACTTTTCATGGGCCACATCCACCAGAATGTACCTGAATATGTCATTATTTTGGACGTTTATCCCTGAATCTGTTTCTGAATGTGTTTCCGTGTGTGTTGCAGCTCCAGAGCAGCGTGACGGAGTTCGAGTTCTCTCAGGAGGAGTACCGTCAGCTGCAGGTGGAGTTCTGGTCCAAGTTTTACGCCTGTTGTCTTCAGTATCAGGAGGCTCTGTCCATGCCTTTAGGCCTCACCGTGAGCCCTCAGACCGGGATGGCCTGTCTGCTCAAGAAGGTAACTCCTTTACCTCCTTCTTCACTCCCTTCTTCTGTTTTAAATCCTTTTCTTCAAAGCTATGAAGACAAGACCTCAACCTATGTTAAATGTCCCTAAAGTCTAAGAACAATTGTATGGTAAATTAATTTGAATGTAAAGGATTAAGAACCTCTTTTTGTCTGTGATAAATCAGTTTTCAAGGACAGTTTCTAACTTAAATATGACCATAATCTTTAATAGTCCCTGAAGTTGTGTTTGTTTAGTTTAGAAATGAAGCTAAATCAGTTCATATCATTATGTTTATAATAAGTGGCATTGAGAGTCTTAGATTTCAGCTGTAAAACAAATATATCATGTGAAAACATCCTGTTCGTGTTGACTTTGATTATTTTATTAAAACTCTGGTCTCTGTAAACTGTGTTTGGTGTTTTCCAGGGCTTTGTCTCGTTCCTTTTGCCTTGTTTCGCTGTGGATCACTTGTATCTTTCCGACGACAAGTACCTGCTCCCAGAAGAAGAGACGCCTGTCGCTGAAGGTAAACAACAAACGTACAACAAGACTTTATACTGCGTCATTGTTATTATTCATGTGTTTTTTAAGAGATTTGGCTTTAATTATGTTCTGTTCAGATGATTTTTCAGAACAGATCGACATATTTTATCACACTTGATAAGAACAGTCTTTATTAAGGGATTGTAACAGATGAGAACCTCTATTCAGGAACAGAAAACCTTGGACAATCACATGCTCCAAAAAGGAGCGCTCCCATTGGTCGACACTTGTCACATGACGTTCCAGGAAGTTTAATAGCTGCAGATAAAGTGTATTTTCAGCTGAATATGTCTTTTAACAGAGAAACAGCTGAAAAAAGAAAAGCATCAACAGAGAAAAGGGAGACAACGTAAAACACAGATAAATACTGTCAATTCAATCACGTAATGTTTAACGAGGAGGAGATAATTGTCGTCCTGACGCTGAAGTCACAGCTAAGCTAACGCTAAACTCTAAACTTCAGTTTGGTCAAATGGATTAGTATTTTGTGTTTTATTTTTTAATAAAAGAGAAGCAGGAGAGGTCTCTAGACTGATTTTGGAGGAGAGTCTGAGACAGAGACAAAAAAAGAACATCAGGGACTGGAGCTTTAAGATCAACTTTGTGAACTTTTATCCTAATGTTTTCACTGTCTCCTGTCTTTGCTCTGAAACTAACTGAGCTGCTCTGACTCGGCGTCAGGCACAGTAATTGTTTTCATTATCGAGAGAAACACAAATTGTGATCAAAATTAAATAAATCCTCCAAGTTTTTGTATAATTTAATGGAATCAAAACTACCTGGCCGCTGCCCCAGTCCTTATTATTGTATGTTAATGTTGTGCCTGAATGTGGCCCAGACCCTGACGTGGGCCGGGACGTCCTGCAGCTGGTGCAGTGTCTGCGTTTGGTGAGCAACGCCGTTTTTGGAGAAATGGCTTATGAAATGGAGAAGGCCCTGGAGCAGCTGGAGTCTCCTGAGAGAGCGGCTGAGCTCGTGTTGGAAAACATGCTCTCTGACGACAGGTCGGACACCCGAGAAGATGAACAAATGAAGCCTAACAACGTGAATATTAAAGATGTTTGTTCTGTGGCAGTGAAAATGTGATCGAGGACATTCAGAACAAGCTGCAGGACGTGAGGAACCCTTTGGCAGCGATGAACGTGCTTCTGAGAGAAATGGACCTGGAGACGGACGCAGAGGCAGACCCTCCCGTTAACCCAGGTACCGCAAGAGTGTAGCCTAATCTTTAAAAAACTAGTCTTCTGTAGGTGCCTTTCTTCAAAAGAGTTCAATCACAGTCAGGTTAGTCTCAGGAGTAAGAGTAATAACCCGCTCTGCTCCGTCTGCAGCCCACAGCCTCAGCACCAGGATCAGTCTGTCGCAGCTTTACGGCAGCAGCGTTGCCGTGGCGACGGTGTGTCAGGCGGCGGTTACCGTGGCGATGACCCGGGCCCGGTTCTGCCGCGACCTCCTGATCCTGCAGAAGCTCTACCTCAGATTTGGAGACAACGTACGACCTCTGACCTTTACTTTCACCCTGTTCACCTCAAATACACACACACCATAAACACACACACACCATAAACACACACACCATGAACAACACACACACCATGAACAACACACACACCATGAACAACACACACACCATAAACACACACACCATGAACAACACACACACCATGAACAACACACACACACACCATAAACACACACACCATGAACACACACACCATAAACACACACACCATAAACACACACACCATGAACAACACACACACCATGAACAACACACACACCATAAACACACACACACACACCATGAACAACACACACACCATGAACAACACACACACACACCATGAACACACACACACACACACACACCATGAACTAAACACACACACACACACACACACACACCATGAACTAAACACACACACACACACCATAAACACACACACCATGAACAACACACACACACCATAAACACACACGCCATGAACAACACACACACCATGAACACACACACCATGAACTAAACACACCATAAACACACACACCATGAACTAAACACACCATAAACACACACACCATGAACACACACACACACCATGAACTAAACACACCATAAACGCACACACCATGAACTAAACACACCATAAACACACACACCATGAACTAAACACACACACACCATGAACTAAACACACCATAAACGCACACACCATGAACTAAACACACCATAAACACACACACCATGAACTAAACACACCATAAACGCACACACCATGAACTAAACACACACACCATAAACACACACACCATGAACTAAACACACCATAAACACACACACCATGAACTAAACACACCATAAACACACACACCATGAACTAAACACACACACCATAAACACACACACCATGAACTAAACACACCATAAACACACACACCATGAACTAAACACACCATAAACACACACACCATGAACACACACACACACACCATGAACACACACACCATGAACACACACACACACACACCATGAACTAAACAACTGTAAAGGTTTGTTTAGTTTTACAGCTGCACTTTTTACTGAAACTCATTTTCAGTTTCATGTCATTCTCAGAACTGTCTTTTGTCTTGAGTGATTAATCAGTGTTTTTGTGTTAATTGTGTCTAACTTCTTCAGAGTCAAATGTGTTCAGTGTTTGACAGAACAGTAACCAGTTTGATAAATGACTGTTTGATTCAGAGAATGGATTTTAGTGTTTCATCCATTCTGAACAATAAACCCTGATTTCTCTGATTCCTCTGATTCCTCTGATTCCTCTGATTCCTCTGATTTCTCTGATTCCTCTGATTCCTCTGATTTCCCTGATTCCTCTGATTTCCCTGATTCCTCTGATTTCTCTGATTTCCCTGATTCCTCTGATTCCTCTGATTCCTCTGATTCCTCTGATTTCTGTTGCAGGTGTTCCTCGGCGGCGGGGCTCAGCTCCTTCAGCTGCAGCAGGACCTGATTCCTCGCAGCTCTCACCTGCTCTCGTCGTATCACCTGCTCAAACACATCACTCAGAGCCTGGCCTCGTCCGTCCCCATCGACATCATGTACGTACCATGTGACCTCGCAGCCTCAGAAATATAATAGTTGAATATAAAGAGGAAGAATATAAAAACAAATCAAACATATATTATCAAGACAGTTTTAACACTGTTTTCCAGGAGCCATCAATAACTTTAGTTCTTCTGTATTACTTTTACTGTTTGTAAGAAATAATTGTCTAAACAGAGCTTTAAATCAAAATGTGGTGTGTCCAAATAGTAAAGTTGTGGTTTAGACCGGATTAACCTACATTTAGTCCAGAGTAGACCTGTGCAGTCCTGGGTTAGACCTCGTTGAGCTGTGGTTTAGTCCTGGTCTTTAATATTGATTTAACTCTAGCTTCAACTCTTGGAAGTAGGTTCTTTATGACGTGGATCATAAATCTGTGACAAACGGCTGATGTTTGAGCTGTTTTTTCTCAGAGACGCGAACCTGCAGCACCTCACGGTCCTGGAGCTGTCGGACACTCCAGCGCTCACCTCCAACAAGTCGGGTCAGTCTCAAACCTTCATTTAAACTGCAGCACTGTGTCGTTTTATTTATTATTAGGATCCCCATTGGCTCAAAAAACCATAAATATACAAAAGAGATACAAATATAGATGGAATACTTTTCAATAAAATCACAATCTCTGCAAAAGAAATAGCATCTGATAATGATGTAAAGATAAAACATTACAAACCATTTCATTTCTAGATCATTGTACCTTTTTAATTGCATTTTAAAACTGACTTCTGTTCAGTTTTTATTCTATAATGTATTTAATGATATGAACTACCAAAACAGACTTAAGAGTGGTTTACAGAGCATCTTCTCCTGGAGCAAATATCTGAGTATTTTTTGATGCAGATCTTGATTATTTTATTAAAACGTTAAATCCAAAGTAGTCTTAATGTTATTTTCAAAGCATCTCATTAGTTTTAATAGCTTTGAGGTGAATAAAAGCGTGTGTACTTCTCTCAGTGCTGAGTCCCCAGACGGTGGTGGAGCTCTTTTATCAAACCACGGCACGAAAGTCCATCATTTCTCAGATTTATTGTCAGAGTCAGAACGAGCCGGAGCTGCTCCAGTGGCAGCACATGGTTTCCAACGTGGTGCACCTCCTCCTTCAGCTGCTGTATCCTTCCACTAATATTTATCAGATTATATGAAGTGAGATGATGTTATTTGTTGAGTTTCTTCCTTATCCCAGTGTTCCCAGTTGGCCCAGTAACCCAGGTTTCCAGTTTCCGGAGTGTCTCATGGCTAACTGTCAGTACACACAGCTCCAGGTGGGTTTAATAATCAATGTTGAATAAATACTATAGAATAATAATAAACACTAAGCTGTACTAATGATAATATGAAACACTACCAAAAAGCAAATTAAAGCATATTCAAATTGGATTGAAGTGAATTTCAAAATAAAGTCTTGTCTAGACGTTAGAATGCATCATGGGTCATTAAATTAATCCATTCATTGTTATTTATTCTGGATTTTAAGAATTAAAACTGAAACAAGAAGTTGAACCGTATATGACTAAAACTGTACAATTTAAATAAATACGCGTTGTGTTTCTTCAGGAGTACGTCCGTCTGGTCAGTCCCTGGTGTCAGGTCAACATCGGCTCCTGTCGCTTCATGTTGGGACAGTGTTACCTCGCCAACGCAGAGGGACAGAAGGTAGACCAGACCAGACCAGACCAGACCAGACAACTCAAGGCCCCGGGGCCAAACTAGGCCCTTGGTTTTATATGGTCCTTCAGTACATTTGGAGGGAAACAGTTTTGGGACAAAAGGCACTAAACTAAAGATTTGTAAAAGGGAACATTAGGTTTTAGATGGATTTGAACAGGTTTTAGTTGGATTTGAACAGGTTTTCTTGGATTTGAACAGGTTTTAGTTGGATTTGAACAGGTTTTAGTTGGATTTGAACAGGTTTTAGTTGGATTTGAACAGGTTTTAGTTGGATTTGAACAGGTTTTAGTTGGATTTGAACAGGTTTTAGTTGGATTTGAACAGGTTTTAGTTGGATTTGAACAGGTTTTAGTTGGATTTGAACAGGTTTAGTTGGATTTGAACAGGTTTTAGTTGGATTTGAACAGGTTTTAGTTGGATTTGAACAGGTTTTAGTTGGATTTGAACAGGTTTTAGTTGAATTTGAACAGGTTTTAGTTGAATTTGAACAGGTTTTAGTTGGATTTGAACAGGTTTTAGTTGGATTTGAACAGGTTTTAGATGGATTTGAACAGGTTTTAGTTGGATTTGAACAGGTTTTAGTTGAATTTGAACAGATTTTGTTGGATTTCAACAGGTTTTAGTTGGATTTGAACAGTTTTAGTTGGATTTGAACAGGTTTTAGTTGGATTTGTCTGAAATGATTATTTTCTTTAGTGAAGACGCTGAGCTTTATTTTGAAGCCCATTATTATCTTCAGTTTCAGTTCTCTTTTGTCTGGTTGTTGTTTCTCCGGCTCCAGGCGCTGCAGTGTTTCCAGGAGGCGGCCAACGAAGTGGAGAAAGAGGAGTTTTTACTGAAGCTCACAACAACAGAAGAAGAAGAGGCCGCGGCGGCGTCTACTCCTCGACTGCAGTACTACAACAAAGTACTACTGCTGCTCTCGTTCAAGCCTCTGTCTCTGAAATACTCCGGTTTCTGAAGCGTCTCTTCTTCTTCTTCAGGTTCTGCGTCTGTTGGAGGACGTGGGTCTCCCTGAACTCGTCATCCAGCTGTCCACTCTGGCCATCACGGAGGCGGCCGGCGACAGCAGCTCTCAGGTCTAACAAATACTGTCAATAATACTGCACTTGTCTCTTATTGTACTTCAGTGAACAGAGGAAATGTCTCAGAATCTCCTCAAAACCTATACAGCTTTAATGAAACTACATTTGAATTCATGAAAGTCTTTGTTTGTGTAATACTGCTTTAATTTGAACAGAAATAATAATGTGAATCATTTTGAACGTACAATAATATATGAGCTGTCTTTATTTAATGCTTTTATAAATGAAAGGACATTTTAACAAGTATCTGTCTCTAAACCGAGGCTTCACACATTTTACATTAAGTTTAAAGTCTGTTAATTGTATTTTTGCAGCTTCATTCATCTCCTGTAGCTTTGTTCAGTTTATTTATCAGATTTTTTAAGGAGCTGTATGTAATAAAAGCATTATTTCTTGTGTGTTTGTGTCTCAGGCGGCTTTATGGACCAGAATCTTCAAACACCACCTGGACCTGGGCCACAACAGTGAGGCGTATGAGGCTCTGACCCAGAACCCAGACTCCAGCATGTACGAAACACTCATTAAATCAAACTAATAATAACACTTTTATCCTTGGACTTTACCGTAGACTCTAGTGATCCTGGAATTATCTCTATTTTTATCTTTTTTGAGCTGTTTCTCTGTAAAATAAGACGTATTTCCAACAGAATAACCCATTTCCTTGGTTTATTTCCTTTAAAATCCTTCATTATAAAGACTAGATCACGTCTTAAGGTCTCATTTTTTCAGATGATTCCTGTTACAATAAACTTTAGTAGAAAAACTAAATACAACAGTAAAAAAATCAGGAAATGAACTTTTAAAATCAGCAGAAAACTGAGCCACGTTTCAGAATAACTTGTCTAAAATGTAAAACTGTGATTTAAACATTTGTGTTTGACCTTGAATGAGTAAAAGCCGTGGTGTGTGTGGTTCTCAGGCAGCTGGACTGTCTGCGGCAGCTCGTGGTGATTCTCTGTGAACGCTCCCAGCTCCAGGATTTAGTCCAGTTTTCTTACGTTAATCTCCACGACGAGGTCTGTACTTTATTCATTCGACCCGCTCCGTCCTCGTTTCTGTCTCTGACCCGACCTCCTCCTGGTTGTTATTCTCAGGTCGTGAGCATCATCGAGTCTCGAGCTCGAGGTCTGGATCTTTTGGCTCATAATTATTACGAGCTGCTCTACGCTTTCCACATCAACAGACACAACTACAGGAAAGGTACGGCTCGTCCATCGGCCTCACGACAAATAACAGCAAATCAAATGAGAACCATTCAGGTGCTTCTATAAACAACAAGAACACAGTTGGAAATAAGAGCTTAGTTTTTGTTTTGGATGGAGTTAAACCGACTGAAGCCAGATTTGAGTTGGACTTGTTCTGGTTTAAGTGGGTTTTAAAAAGTTCTTAGGATTTCTCTTTTGGTTTGAGGAGGTTTTATTCGGGCTTTTACAGTTTTTCAATGGATTTAAACCAGTTCTTGCCAGATTTGAACAGGTTTTAAGTGGTTTTAGTTGGACTTTCACCAAATGAAATGGGTTTTTATCAGTTTTGGATGTTTTTAGGTAACCTGTTTTAACTCAATTTAAACAGGTTTTAATTGGTTTTAGATGGACTTTAACTTGGTCTAAATATAATTATTCTATTTAAATAGTTTTACCTCAACCTGAACTGGTTTTATGGGATTTTAACCAGTTCTATCCACATCTGAATGTTTTTTAAGTTGTTTTAGTTGGACTTTAACCTGTTTTAAATGGATCTAAACATGTTCTAAAATCTTTAAAAGTTATAATAGAGTAATACTTTATTAATAGTTACATGTTGGACATAAAGCACTATCTGAACCCTGTTTTACTGTGTTTTTCTCTGTTTTTTCTGTGCTTTTCTGTGTTATATTGTGTTTAATTGTATTTTTTCTGTGTTTTATTGTATTTTTTCTGTGTTATATTGTATTTTTTTCTGTTTTTTCTGTCTTATATTGTGTTTAATTGTATTTTTTCTGTGTTTTTCTGTGTTTAATTGTATTTTTTCTGTTTTTTCTGTCTTATATTGTGTTTAATTGTATTTTTTCCTGTGTTTTCCTGTGTTTAATTGTATTTTTTCCTGTGTTTTCCTGTGTTTAATTGTATTTTGTCTGTGTTTTCCTGTGTTTTTCTGTGTTTAATTGTATTTTGTCTGTGTTTTCCTGTGTTTTTCTGTGTTTAATTGTATTTTGTCTGTGTTTTCCTGTGTTTTTCTGTGTTTAATTGTATTTTTTCCTGTGTTTTCCTGTGTTTAATTGTATTTTGTCTGTGTTTTCCGGGGGACTCTCAGCCGGGACAGTGATGTTCGAGTTCGGGATGCGTCTGGGTCGTGAGGTCCGGACTCGGGTGGGTTTACAGAAGCAGGTGAACTGTTACCTGGCGGCGCTGAACTGTCTGCGTCTGATCCGACCCGAGTACGCCTGGATCGTCCAGCCCACGTCTGGAGCCACCGTAGGCCTTTATCCTCCTGCTTTTACTGTAAAGACCAACAAACGTCAGTGGGTTCAGTGTTTTCTCTCGTTTTTGTTCAGTACGAGCGTCCGGGAGCGTCTCCGAAGAGGAACTCAGACGGAGAGTTCACCTCTGAACCAGGTACAAACTCTACAGCCTCGTCCTGTTCCTGCTTCAACCACAGCCTTTAAACCAACACTCATCTCCACTGACTCAGCTTGACTTAGAGCTGCGTCTAAAGTCAGTTTCAGACTATTTTCTTGGCTCCTTCGATAAAAGTTCTCAATGTGGTTCCTTCGTTTCTCTTCCTGATGAATATTCTCAAATAAAACGGGGAGTATGTTTTATTTTTTATAAATGATTTATGTGAGAAAAAAGAAGAAAATACAAACCTGTGTCGGCCTCGTCACCAACATTTATTAAACAGGATTTAATGAAAGAAAAGTGACTGTTTCGATGACTTCAGCCACATCTTAAACTGAATGAAGTGTTTAATTCCAGTGAGGTGTTAATCCAGTTGTGTTTGTCTCCAGTGAAGCGTCAGGTGGACATCCTGGAGCTCAAAGACCTGGAGATGCAGTACATTTTGTCTCGAAGTCGTCTCACTTTGGCTCAGCACCATCCTCCTTCTGCTGCCATCGCTGGTACCGTCCACACGACTCTCACAAACCAGATCTAAACAAGTTCTACCAGATTAGAGCAAGAAGAAATGATTTTAATTAGACTTTAACCTGGTTTATATTTATTTGTTCTAACCACTTGTACTTGGGCTTTTCTGGTTTTTGATGGATTTCAAATGGATTTAAAGTGGTTCTAGTTGAAATATTCAACAAATTAAATTGATCTGACTAGTTTTTGATGGGTTTTAGCAGGTTTTCAATAGATTTAGACCAATAATAAGTGGTTTTGGTTGGACTTTAACAGATTGGAACTGGATTTAGACTGGTTTTGGATGGTTTTAATTGTCTTTGGCAGTTGTTGTGAACTGTTTTGTTCCTGTTTTGCTGCAGGCAGTGCGTCTGCTGTGGAGATGGTGGCCCTTTTGGTCCAAACTGGACTCTTCGACTGCGCCGTGTCTCTTTGTCAAACGTTTAAACTTCCTCTGAACCCGGTCTTCGAGGGACTGGCCTTTAAGTGAGTGGCACCAATAAAACCTTAAACTGCCTTCAGCTTCTTAAATATGACGAGGCTTTAGAGAAACTGTTCATATATGTATTTATTTATGCTCCATGTCTGGTCAGGTGTATAAAGCTGCAGTTCGGAGGAGAAGAGGCTCAGAACGAAGCCTGGAGTTGGTTGGCGGCGAACCAGCTCTCGACTGTCGTCAACACCAAAGAATCCAGGTTCGAACGCTCAGCACAAGACAAACACTTCATCAGAATGAACAGAAGACTTGAATGTGTTGTGACTGTGGCGTGTAGTGAGTGTATTTTTGTCTCGTTCTGTCAGTGCGGCGGACGAAGCGTGGCGGCTCCTGGCCTCGTATCTGGACAGGTTTTCGTCGAACAGTGGACAGCACCACAGACACGTCATCACCAAACTGCTCTCACACGGAGCGCCTCTGCCGGACTGGCTCGTGTCTGCGTACAAGGTGAGCTCCTGAGTCCCATTATGTTATTATATCTGATCAATTTAAAGAGGATGGGGTGTTCATTTAGTTTTCAGCAACAACATATTTTTGCATCCAAAAATGAAACAAAAACGAAATAAAAAGAAAATTAATGAGAACAAAAACTTAGACTAAATGTATCGACACTTTCATCAATGAATAAAAACATAAATGAACAGAGAGTAAATCCATCAAAAGGAGAGGAGAAGAGATCCAATCAGACTCAGGTTTTTGAGCGTCGCTGAAGTGATGTCAGACACAAACATTTGTTAGAGCCTCGGGAAGACTAAAAAAAAAAAAAAAAAAAAAAAAAAAAAAAAAAAAAAATTTCCCTTAAAATTAAAAAATGACCTGTAGAATAGGTTTAACCACAGTTTGTTAAAACATGTTAATTATTCAGAGAAAGCAGACGTCTTCTACTCATTTTATTATTGTTGAGATTATTACTGAAGAAAAAAAAATTAAATTGTTTAAATTAAAACTAAATTGCGTTTTAGTGAAAAAACAGACAAAATCAACAGTAGCTGACAACATTATTACTGCATGTTTGAGTAGAAGTAAGTAATGTTGACGTTTTCCCATGATGCCTTGTGTCTTCAGGCCGTAGACGCTGCTGCTCTGCTTCGTCTGTATCTGAACTACGACCTCCTGGAGTCGGCCGCGGAGCTGGTGATCGAATATGTGGACGCTGTTCTGGGAAAGGGACACCAGTATTTTGGGATCGAGGTACGGCCTGGACCGGACTGGATCAGACGGGACCAGACTAGTTTAAAGTGAATAAACGGTGACTCTGTTTTCTGTGTTTTCTGTCTTCTCTGTTTTCTGCGGGCGTCTGAGCAGAAGCCCCTCTCGGCGACTGGGTCTCTGGTGTGGCTTCCGTACACTTCCATCGATCAGCTCCTTCAGGCTCTGAACGAGACCCAGACCAACGCCAGCGTGAGTCTCTGAGCTGCTCTTCACTCACACGGCTTTAAACAATACGTTTCTGCAGAAATGAAAGAAAGATGAACCAAACAAAACATTAATGACGCTCACACATTGATCTGTTGTTAAATAAAAACACAAACCCATCTCGCTTCAAAAAGACCAAAAAAACAGGACTAAACCAGGTTTTCGTGACTAAACTAAAGGAAAATGTGGAGTATGGTCCAGACTGGAGCTGAAAAATGTGCTAGAACTATTTTAAATACTGCAATAATGATGTAGTAGCTGCAATATTTGAATGAAAGAAAAATATGTTGAATTAATCTGGACTAACTTCACCAAAACAGGAGCTGAATCAATATTAAAGACTAAACCAGGACTAAACCAGGACTAAACCAGGACTAAACCAGGACTAAACCAGGTCTAAACCAGGACTAAACCAGGACTAAACCAGGTCTAAACCAGGACTAAACCAGGTCTAAACCAGGACTAAACCAGGACTAAACCAGGACTAAACAGGTCTAGACCAGGACTAAACCAGGACTAAACCAGGACTAAACAGGTCTAGACCAGGACTAAACCAGGACTAAACCAGGTCTAAACCAGGACTAAACCAGGACTAAACCAGGACTAAACCAGGTCTAAACCAGGACTAAACCAGGTCTAAACCAGGTCTAAACCAGGACTAAACCAGGTCTAAACCAGGACTAAACCAGGTCTAAACCAGGACTAAACCAGAACTAAACCAGGACTAAACCAGATCTAAACCAGGACTAAACCAGATCTAAACCAGGTCTAAACCAGGACTAAACAGGTCTAAACCAGGACTAAACCAGGTCTAAACCAGGACTAAACCAGGACTAAACAGGTCTAAACCAGGACTAAACCAGGTCTAAACCAGGACTAAACCAGATCTAAACCAGGACTAAATCAGGACTAAACAGGTCTAAACCAGGACTAAACCAGGTCTAAACCAGGACTAAACCAGATCTAAACCAGGTCTAAACCAGGACTAAACAGGTCTAAACCAGGACTAAACCAGGACTAAACAGGTCTAAATGTTAGGGATGAGGCAAAAAGGAAAATACTGGATAATGATAAATTTGTGAAATATTGCAGCTCTAGTTTAGACGTGAGTTAATTGTGAAGCGTCTAAAGACAATGTTGATGTTGATTCAGTGGAATTTCTAAAAGATGTCAGTGTTAAAGAATGAATTAAAACAGGATTTGTGGCGTAGAACGTTGTTAATAATAATAATAATGATAATACTGATAAATCCAAAGTAAAGACTGGTTCTGATCAAAGTTAAGTGTGTTTTCTCTGCTTCAGATTTACATCAGAGTCCGAGACAAACTGGACGATTACCAAAAACATGTGGATCAAACGACGAAACGGCGGCTTCTGACTCGGACGAACCACTTCACCAAACTCGGCGCTCTCTGACCTCTTCACCTTTGACCCCTCTGTGGCTCTTAAACGTCTGTAAATACTGAAATACGAGAGAAATGTTTGTGTGAATGTTTTCTGAAGCGTATTGTGATAATGTCTTTTGTATTTTTCATGTTTTTCTATCAGGTTTGTGTAAATTGTAATGAAAAATAAAGGCTTTTCTTGATTTTCTCATTTGTGAAGATGATTCCACTGAACAAGGAAACAGTCGACGACGTAGGAACAATCCAGACACAAAAATCTAGATGTTTTATGGCAGGATTAAAATGAAAATGTGAATCTAGAGGAGCCCCTTAAGTCTATGACCTCTTTATGATTTACAGCCTGTGACTAAACATGAATCATTTCTAGTTTTTAAAATAGTGTGTTTTGGGTAAAAAACAAAACTGATGCAGCTGAAGACACTTCCATTAATTCATGTTTAAATTCAAAGTTTTACACGTCTTTGAATCCTGCAGCATTTGATCAAGTTTTGATTTATCTTCATCTTGAACATTGACCTAAATCGATTTGTAATTTTATTTTGACGTCGAACTGTCAATAAAACAGTAATGAAACCTGTGAATTACACCATACTTTAATTTGACCAAATTATTTTTCAGATGCGTCAAAAGTAACTCAGCATTTGAGTATTTTTTTCACTGAATTCTGTTTTATTTAAAATTACTTGTAGCTGCTCTTTTTCAGGGGAACCACACAAAAACACGGCATATTTACTTTTGCTCTGGACGCCTTTCACCACAAAAGAAGATATTTTTTACTAATATAACTTGTACTAATATATTTTTTCTTAGTACATATTCATTCTACTCAAAAGTAAAAACACAGACGACTTGAGCCAATGCAGGTTCTTTCTGTAATTCATGACAAATAAAGACAAGACGAGTGTTTTTCTGAAGTACAAATAAAAACAGAGCAGACATTTATTGTGCCAGAGTCTACTGTACATCGTCAGAAACAGAAGTGTACCATGTCGTCCTTAGATACAGCAGCATGTAGTGATCGTCGTATAAAAAGGATAAATGGAATGCTTTGTTCAGTAATACTGATTTGTACCATACAAAGGAAGGAGTCCGGGCTCCGCCGAGCGCCTCCAGACGAACCGGATCAGAACCGACGGAGCTTCACACAAAGACTCCGCCAAAAAAAGTTCAGGAGTCTCTCACGGCTCCGTTTGTGTCTCTGGAAAAACACAGCACCTGAGGTTTTTAGAGTTTGGACACTTCACCTGAAGGTTTCTGTGGCTTTGATGAAGCTCTTTGAATAAAACTCATCTTTTATAGTTTGACTGAAGCAGAAACAGGATCTCTTCATATTTATGTTGAATCTGACTCAGATTGAATCATAAAAACCTTTGTGCTTTAGTGACTTCTTCTGCTGCAGTTTAACCCGGTCCAGCTCACAGCGCCCCCTGAGGTCAAGTGCCCAAACTGCTCTAACCCCGGTGCTGCTCTGACAGTGCTGTTGGTCCCAGCCCCTCGGGTCCGGGTCCAGACCCGGTCCGGACCCGGTTCAGGCCGTGGTCTTGGTGGGCAGCTCGGTGCTGTTGTGCCGGGTTTTTCGTGCCGTGCCGTCGTCCTTGGGCCGGGCCTTCTGCAGACTGGACATGGCGGCGGTGCGTTCGATGTCGATCAGAGCGTAGAGCTCCGTGCGGCGCGTGGGGGTGGTGGGGGGAGGCGAGGTGGGGGTGCGGGGCGTGGGGGGCCCGCTATGGTTATTGTCCGTCTCCACCTCCACATAGTTCAGGGCCTGGCCCTCGAGCGGCGGCCGTCTGAAGTCGAAGTTAAAGACGGTGGGAGCGTCCGCCGCGCGGCGCGAGCGCAGAGCCACGTGAGCGCTGAGCGGCGCCGTCACGTTCTCCGTGTTCACGTAGCAGTGCGCGCTGTGGCCGGAGCCGTGGGCGGCGCTGTGGAGGGCGCTCAGGGGCGTGGCGATGTAGCTGAAGCCGTTGAGCGTCAGCGGCGTCTGGGGCTCGGTCTCGTCCTCGGAGCCGGTCCGGCGGGACTCCCAGACCGGGGGCAGCGCCGGCAGGTTCTCGTAGTCCAGCAGCGCCGTGCGGCGTTGGGCCGAGTTGTTGGCGTTGGGGTCGGGGGTGAGGGGCGGGGGCCGGTGCCGCCGCGCGGCCGAGGGGCAGGAGGCCGAGCCGTTGGACTGAGGCTCCGCCCCCTCGGGTTTACAGGCCTCGGGTCGGTCCTCGTCCGGTCTGGCCTCCGTCTGGTCCTTCTGTCGCTGCTGCTCCATCAGCTGCCTCTGCACCGGCGTGGGCCCCAGGACGAACCTCACGGCCCCTCCCTCCAGCTGCACCACGGGCTCCGGGGCCGGGCCGGGGGCCGCCGGAGGGGCCCGGGGCGGAGGAGGCGGCGTGGGGGGACAGGCCGGAGACGTGGGGCTCTCCAGAGGAGTGGTGACGGTCAGAGGACTGGGCTGCTCCTCCAGACCGGCCGTGTTCACGTACGTGTGCACCTGCGGAGAGAGGTCAGGGGTCAGGGGGCGGTCGCAGAGGGGACGGGACAGATCTGAGAGTAAAGAGACTCACTGCGTCGTCCGACGCCAGCAGCGGGTGAGTGGACTCCTCTCCCACCGACGGCAGACGGGTGCTGGCCACAGACGGGTGTCGGGACGAAGGGTGGGACGGAGCGTCTCCAACAGACGGCAGTCTGCTGACCCCGTTAGGCACCGAGGGCACAGAGGGCACCGAGTACCCCAGAGCTGAGGGGACAGGGGCAGAAAGAGAGAGGGACAGGGTCAGGACCAGGGTCAAACAGAGTCATCTCTGAACAGGCCTCAGTTTAAACACATCCTCTCACTGTCTGTGGCTCAGAGGAGAGCGCCCCCTGGTGTTACCTGCAGGAGAGCGCCCCCTGGTGTTACCTGCAGGAGAGCGCCCCCTGGTGTTACCTGCAGGAGTGTTGGAGTGCGCCCCCTGGTGTTACCTGCATGAGTGTTGGAGCGCGCCCCCTGGTGTTACCTGCAGGAGTGTTGGAGTGCGCCCCCTGGTGTTACCTGCAGGAGTGCGCCCCCTGGTGTTACCTGCAGGAGTGTTGGAGTGCGCCCCCTGGTGTTACCTGCATGAGTGTTGGAGTGCGCCCCCTGGTGTTACCTGCAGGAGTGTGCCCCCTGGTGTTACCTGCAGGAGTGTTGGAGTGCGCCCCCTGGTGTTACCTGCAGGAGTGTTGGAGTGCGCCCCCTGGTGTTACCTGCAGGAGTGTTGGAGTGCGCCCCCTGGTGTTACCTGCAGGAGTGTTGGAGTGCGCCCCCTGGTGTTACCTGCAGGAGTGTTGGAGTGCGCCCCCTGGTGTTACCTGCAGGAGTGTTGGAGTGCGCCCCCTGGTGTTACCTGCAGGAGTGTTGGAGTGCGCCCCCTGGTGTTACCTGCAGGAGTGTAGGAGTGGATGCCTGACCTCAGGAGTTTATCGCCTTTTACTAGGAGTGCGCCCCCTGGTGTTACCTGCAGGAGTGTTGGAGTGCGCCCCCTGGTGGTTGGGCTCCAGGACGGCCTCCTCGACGACGCTGATGCTGTGGCTGTGCATCACTTCCTGAAGCAGGTTGAAGATCTCCTCGGCTCGAGCGCATTTGAACGCAAAGATACCTGACGACACAGAAATAAAGAGAAAATAAAACTGGAGCTGTTCAGGATCAGAACGAGAGAATAAACACAGATAATACATTTATAAAAACATTTAACATGAAACACACAGACTTCATGGAGTTCAGACTAGATCCAGGATCACATTAAAGGGACAAATACAGAAGAGGACCTTTAACCATGAGTTTATTCTGAGAACTCCATCTAAACCAAAATAATAACAATATAATGTTGATATTAAGGTAAAAACAAAAAAAACTGAAGCTCCTCCCACACTTTACTGTGATTTAAATAAAAAAAATAATAATCTAAAACACTCCCAGACAGTGTTCAGAAATACTAATAATATAAATAAAGAATATAAATACTTTTTACTCCAGAAACAACTACAACTGAAGAGATAAATGTCAGTTTGTTGAACCAAAAGGGACTAAAACAAAGATGGCTGTCATTTGTTTGGGTTCATTTGTGAAGAACTTTGATAAAGAAATGAAAATGAGTCATTCTTTATTTGAAAATGACAAAATGTAAGCTGTTAAAATGGCTGCAAAATATCTATTTAAATTTAATGTGATAAAAGGTAACTTGTTTTGTAGAATTTAGTTTTGGTTTGTTCCTGTAAACTTGTGCTTTCTGATGAAGTTATGTTTGACTGAAACCAAATAAACTTAAATGTGTTTGAGCTGGTTTCACTTTGAAGCACGACGTGTTCGACTCACTCTGGTTTATTCAACAGATGCAGATGTAATGGGTCCGAGTTGTCATTTTAATCTTAAACATGAATAATGAGGCTGAGGGGAACAGAGCAGAGACAGGAGACCACCACAGAGTGAAGAGACGGGACAGATTCAGGAGGGACACTGGGTAATACTGCTGTGGACAGTATTAAAGGAGGAACGAAGGACAGAGGGTCACCACATTCAGCTCCGACACTTACCGGTGATTATCTGAACGTCCTGACAGCACAAACCAGAGCGAGAGCACATTTAGGCCTGAGTTCACAACACACAACCCTCACTATTCACACCGTCCCAAAACTCTCTTTATATTCTTAATTCATAAACTACACTAAACAATAAACAGACACAGAGACCCTTCAGGAGACCCCCACTGGCCCCGGGAACGAGAAAAACCTACAAGAATCAGGTTTCCTCCATAAATCCACATCTTAGTGATAAAGCAGTGCGTTTATTAAATGTCCGTGTTGCCAGATCCATTTTACTGTCTTTACTCAAGGGCTTTAAATATTCTCCTTTAATCTGACAAACATCAGAGAAAATGAAAAAGCAAAACCAACTCAGGGTCAAAGGAAGTCTCCTGAAAGAGCCAGACCTGGAATAAAAACACTGTTTAGTTTTTCAGAGAATTGTGACTATTTTGCTCAAAACTTCTGCAAATGTTTACTGCTCTTAGAGAAATATTATTGAATCCATGAAAGAACCATAAAGCCTTAAATATGAAAGCGTGTTGAGTCTCTTCTTCAGGAGCCGTCGAAGCTGCTCAAACTCCATTGTTTATTGAAAGTGGACGAAGCTGCAGTTTTGTCCCAGGTTCAGTAAACACCACGTCTCTGACTCACTTTCCTCTTTTACACGTTTACCTACAATTTGACTAAATATAACTTTACTCAACGTAACGTCTCTTATGTGTCATTAAACTGAGTCCTGTTTATTGTTGTCGTTGTTTAGGTTTAGCTTCATCAGACTGAGCCTGAGACAGCTCAGAAATCCAACTAAAACCTGTTCAAATCCAACTAAAACCTGTTTAAATCCAACTAAAACCTGTTTGAATCCAACTAAAACCTGTTTGAATCCAACTAAAACCTGTTTAAATCCAACTAAAACCTGTTTAAATCCAACTAAAACCTGTTTGAATCCAACTAAAACCTGTTCAAATCCAACTAAAACCTGTTCAAATCCAACTAAAACCTGTTTGAATCCAACTAAAACCTGTTTAAATCCAACTAAAACCTGTTTGAATCCAACTAAAACCTGTTTGAATCCAACTAAAACCTGTTTGAATCCAACTAAAACCTGTTTGAATCCAACTAAAACCTGTTTAAATCCAACTAAAACCTGTTTGAATCCAACTAAAACCTGTTTGAATCCAACTAAAACCTGTTTGAATCCAACTAAAACCTGTTTGAATCCAACTAAAACCTGTTCAAATCCAACTAAAACCTGTTTAAATCCAACTAAAACCTGTTTAAATCCAACTAAAACCTGTTTAAATCCAACTAAAACCTGTTTAAATCCAACTGAAACCTGTTTAAATCCAACTGAAACCTGTTCAAATCCAACAAAAACTGGTTCAAATCCAACTAAAACCTGTTCAGATCCAAATAAAACCTGTTTAAATCCAAATAAACCCTATTTAAATCCAACTAAAACTGGTTCAAATCCAAATAAAACATGTTTAAATCCTACTAAAACATGTTCAAATCCAGCTATAACATGTTCAAATCCTACTAAAACATGTTCAAATCCAGCTATAACATGTTCAAATCCATCTAAAACATGTTCAAATCCATCTTAAACCTTAAACCTAACCACTTCCTTCTGTAAAAACCCCTTCCCGTTAAATGCCCCGTGTGTGGTGTTAAACCCTTTCTCTCGTACCTTGTCCGGTCTGGCAGCGGCGGCCGCTCTCGAAGGAGAACAGGTTGGAGTCGTAACCGTATCGACGCAGACAGAGGTACGGCCACCGCACGTCGTCGCGTCGGTGAGTGTGGAGCACCAGCTCGGCCTCGGTCAGCTCCATCACTCCAGAACCCAGCTCGTTCCCATCGTCGTCCACGTTTATCACCTGCAGCAACACAACCTCAGGTTCATCAAGAGGAAGACCTCAGCACAGTGAGCTTAAACTAAAACCACTACCATTAGTTTACTCTGAAAGTGCATCAAGAAAGATTCAAGAGTGATTAGTCCAAGAGCTCTGTGAGAGATGATTACGGTTTATTATACGGTAGTTTCCAATTTGACTTTTTAAAACTGAGCTATTCCTTGTTCCAGGAAGTTTAATAGCTGCAGATAAAGTGTATTTTCAGCTGAATATGTCTTTTAACAGAGAAACAGCTGAAAAAAGAAAAGCATCAACAGAGAAAAGGGAGACAACGTAAAACACAGATAAATACTGTCAATTCAATCACGTAATGTTTAACGAGGAGGAGATAATTGTCGTCCTGACGCTGAAGTCACAGCTAAGCTAACGCTAAACTCTAAACTTCAGTTTGGTCAAATGGATTAGTATTTTGGAGGAAAAAATTGGTCTGGTTTTTTTTTTTTTAATAAAAGAGAATCAGGAGAGGTCCCTAGACTGATTTTGGAGGAGAGTCTGAGACAGGGACAAAAAAAGAACATCAGGGACTGGAAGTACAGATAAAATCAAGAAATTGTGGCCAAAACTGACATGAACTGAGTCTCATTTGATTCAATATGAAGTTGTTGGTTTGTCCAAGGACACAAACTCACCTTGAATTTACTCTGATGATTATCTGGGATTGACTCTTTCTCTGGACAGCTTAAACAGCTACCCATGGTTCTTCACAGCACCATCTGAAGTCTGCAGCAGAAACAGAGGATAATACGACAGGTTTAGGCCTGACACAGACACATGAAGAACCACCGGAGTCTGATCTGAGACGGACCTAAACCGTGCCTCCAGCTGCTCTGGTTCCATCGTCAGAGCCACAGCGACGCTCATGCTTCATGCTTCTGCTCCCAAAACATTAACTGCACTTCTTTTCTGACGAGAAACAGAAAAAACAATATATAATACATTTAAAACAACTTTCAGTTCATGATAAAACATTAGTATGAAGTCCTTTAAGCCAGTGTTTTCTTGATGCAGAAGTGTATTTGAGACAATTTCCAAATAGTTCAAATGATGTTTAAGTTTCTAACCTTTACAGACAATAAAATACAAGAAATAAAACTGTTAATGGGAACGACACTCAACATGGAACAGAATGACTATTTAATCTATATTATTCTATTAATAAGTGAGTTTTATTTATTATATTGGATTATAAAGCACTTTTGTTCTAACATAAGACCCTCCCATTCACTGCCTGTTGTTAAATCTATTGTAAAAACACACTTCTTTTCATCGGCTTCTAAACAGAGCGAGATGTTGACTTTTTGTGTATTTGTTTCATGTTATTTTATTTGTATTGTACAGTTTTTACTTGTTTTTGCTTTAAGTCCATTGTATGATGAGTTCAGGATTATGTTTGTCTGATATTGCCGTCTTTTATGTCAATATACAGCATTTTGGCCCGACTCTGTCAATTATAAAGTGCTTTATAAATAAAGTTGGATTGGATCTAAATAAATACATTCTAATGTGTGTAAATATCTATGGAATGACTGAATGAATGAAAAAATGCCTGTAACCTCTAGGGACAAAGGGAAATATTCAAACAGTAAATAAAACCTAATAAAAATAAAACCAAATGTATGTAAACAGTCCTTTAAGGCACATCTATAAACTCACTTTTCCAACAGTTTATTCAGAAACATCAGTAAATATGAAAATACAGATACATTTAAAGCCTGCTTGAATTGTTTTTATTAAATATCACTCTGTTCTGCAGGTATTTACACAAAGTCGTTTGCTAAACATTTTCAAAATATGAATTCTGTTGCTCCTGTTACTGGTTTGCTTTGGTTTTTACTTTAAATTACAAGCAGTAGACATATATTAAACTCATCATTAACGATTAAACTGAACATTAAGTGCAGAATGACCCTGGTTGGACCTCGTTGTTCTGTAGAGACCCTCCAGAGACACTCAGTTAAAGAGTTCTGTCTCATCTGTCATGTCCTCTCCTCTTTTTACAAAAACAATATGTCACAGTAATAGTCTTTATTAAACTGGCATTTCTGAGACTGGTAACTGTTGTTGATCTGTTCCAAAAAATAAAGAGCTTCTGCACCAAAAATATAAAATTAAAAGTATGTATTAAGTGGACTCTTGAAGCTTTCATGAAAACAGTAAAGGTTCAGGCTCAGATCAGGTCCAGAGATATTTGTTTGACAAGAGAATGACAAGGCCAAACATTTTTTGACAAATGAGATTCTTTAAGGAGAGTTGTTTATTTGTACTAATAAAAGACTGTTTTAAAGGCAAAACGACTGTAGCTCCCTTGTTTTCTCCTTTGTTTACACGAGAGTGTCCAAATTTTAGACAATTACAGCTCACAAGGTAAAAATAAATGCAGCAAATCTAAAAAAAACAACATTCAAAAAACTTGGTTTGACCTTTTTAGATTCAGTTTAAAGAGAGAATGAGCTGCTGTATTTGGAACATGGTCTGTTTACAATCCTACATACTGTGCCTTTAAAATGAAAAACAGTCTGGTTCAGAGGAATATCTGAAAAGCCTAGTGACACTCAACGAAGAGGGAAAATTACATTATTTCGGGACAGGACAGAGGCTAAAATTAAATCGAGACGTGAAAAGGGTGACTTATGTTAGCATCTTCATATTTCAAAACCTGTTGCTCTGTGGTAGATCTAAACAAGGACTGAACCAAGAAAACTTCACCCCAAACTAATTAATCACCAAACCAGGAAATAAAACAGGACTTACCCAGAAGTAAAGCCAAGATTAACCAGGACTAAACCACTTAGATCCCATTTCTAACTGGACTAAACCAATATAAACACAACTGAAAAGGGGCAGGTCTACACTAAAATCAGGTTTAAAACAAAATCTAAACCAGATCTGAAAAAAGAAATATATGTTCAAGGCTAAACTAGTGACAACCTATTCATTTAATTCTGTGATTAAACTACTCTAGAGCTATAAAAATAATCTAAACAGTAAAAAGGGGCAGATCTAAATCAGGAAAACATGAGACAAGAGACAAAACTAAACCAGGAATAAACCCAGGATCAAAAACAGAGCAAATATAAACTTAACCACGACTAAATCTGGACTAAAGCTAGGATTGAACCAGGTCTAAACTATTATTAATGCGTTTTAAGAGTAAAAAGTGCCAGATGTAAACCAGAACTAAACCAGGAATAAAGTCAGGATTAACACCAGATCTAAACCTGGACTCAAACTAAAGCTAAATGAAGACCTAAACAGATGGAAAGGTAGGATTAAACCAAGATTAAAGCAGTAAAAGGGTATTTTAAGTGTAAAAAGTGTCAGATCTGGCTTCTCTGGCTGAGTTTGGGCTGAGAGTGTAATGGCAGCTGACCTCTCTGCTAAGTTGAATAAGCTAACTGTGATTTCAGCTCCCTAATTAGCTCACACCCGACGCGTCCACATTCCCATAGGATTTTCAACTCCCACGGCGCTAAACTAATGTCTCCCAACTATACTCACATGTCCCCGCTGTTCCGTAGAGTTAAAACGTCCAATTCTTCGATCATTCATAGACTTTGGCGACCAGCTCCGAGGGAAAAGTAAACCCAACGAGCCACAGCTAGCAGCCGTTAGCTACAGCAGCACAGCCTCCATCTTTCCACGGCGCCAAAAAAACAATTCTTTCAAAGGTGTTTAACGCTCATCTTCGCGTAAATAAAGCCACAAACAACGGTTAAAATCCATGAATAGTCATTTGTGCTTCAATGTGGGGTGAAACTTTGCGTCCAAATAGTCTTTTGTGACAGAAAATCAAAGTTTGAGCTGGTCCCTCCGTCTTTTATCCCGCTAGCCTTCCGAGAGTTACGGGCAGCGTTGCCACTACCCGATTTGCGTCAAAAGTTCTCTGCGCATGCGTGGGTCGGACCGCCATCTTGGTTACGGCAACATCATCCGGACAAATGAAAGCAGAGTTTTCTCCTTAAACTTTTATTAGCTTACCAACTTATTATTAAATATAAACGTTACTAGCGTTGGAAAAACGTATTAGACCATTTAAATAAGTGCTATAAGAAAAAAGAAGTTATTAAAATAAAAAAACAACACACATTACACGAATTTCTTCACATGGGTTTGCATCAACATTTGAGAAACAGTGGTAAATTAGCTTTATTTCATCTTGGTCGCTCACTACTAGTCAATGGTTAAAAGATAAACATGTAAATTAGAATACTAGGCTGTTAAAACTGTGTTAACGATGATTGGTTGAGAAATAAGCATCCTTGATTCCTAAAATGAGCAGCGAAACTAATCAGGTAGTCACTTTTCTCCAGAGGAGAAGGCTGGGCGGAGTGCGCATGCGCAGGACGTGTGGTTTGGGAGGGACATAATGAATGACTAATAGAAAGTAATGGTATGTCAGTCATCCGAGCCTAAAAACATAATTACGCGTTTTATTGAGACACCCACAAGAATGCGTCACGACAGCAGCATTTAGGGTCGAAAAATGAAGCGTTAAAAGCAAGAAAAAAACAATTAAACCAGGGCTGGGCCAAGGTCTAAACAAAGTACTCAACCAGAGATTAACTAAACCAGGATTAAATGAGCATTAAACTAAAGAATAAACCAGGACTAGACCTTGGACCAAACCAGCTTGAGTAATAACTAGTCAGTCTCAAAATACATAATGATTGCTTTTATTGAAACTCCCAGAGAAATGAGTCATGATAAAGTCACAAAGTAATTCACTGTAGTCAGAACTTTTACTGCACCTACATTAACCTCAGAGGTGTATTCAGCAAATTATTCTCTTCATATTTGGATTAGTAATAAGGCCTTTAAGGGAACAGCTCAGTCAGGTTTTCACTGAACAAACCATACATTCATCAAATAAAATCAAATATTCTTACTGATCCCATAGAGGCCAGTGTAATGTGTGATGTGTTCAGGGGAGTTAGTGCAGAGACATTCCTCTGCAGTGACAGTGCGGTCGTGTTTGAGCAGGTTTACATCACTTTCAGATGAATAACTATAACTGTATCATACTCTGTACATCACCACAGCACTTCCTGAGGTTACAGGAGTTTAGTGTGAAGCCTCAAGTGGTTCTTTTGTACAAATAGTGACTGGAGTAAAAGGAGAAGACACAGTGGGATGTTACTGAACCAAATGAAATCCAGTCTGACTAAAGCCAGGACTGAAAGAGGTTTAGGTGAACTTTTTTCAAACATAAAGTGGAAAAGCACAATTTTTTACAGCTGCCTCACAATTGGCTCCTTCACTTCTTTAATTCTTCTCCCTTTTCTCCTTATACTCAAACTGAGCTGAAAGATGCTGTTTCTGCTGCAGTTTCTTCTTCGTTAAACCTCCCAAATCCAGGAGTAAACCAGGACTAAATCAAGACTAAACTCAAAGCTAATCCTAGACTGAACTGAGAACTTTTCAGAGTCAAACATGAAATAAACGAAGCCTAAACCTGGTCTAAGTCTGGACTGAACCAGAGAACATTTACAAGTGGATTATGAGGTTAAATTAAGCTGTGAACACGACTGGACCAGGTTTTTACTGCCACAGAAACTTCTTTAGTGAAAAATACAGAGACAGTTTCTCCATTTTCTTTTATAACTGTACTGTGCAAATAATATAAATACAATGAACATATATTACTTAATAAAATATATAGAGCAAATTATATACAAAAATATGCATAAATGATGTATATGTATGTACAATTCAGTAAAAAATAATCTGTTGTATAAATATTAATATATATTTTAACGTTTGGTAGAAAAGGACGGCGCTGGAACTGTTTCTCTGTGAATCAGTCGAGTCTTTAACGTCGGGTGCACAGAGCGTCTGTGGGACACAAACACAACAGGGATTATTACAGGGTTTAAGCCCGGCTCTGTTTGAGCAGCAGGAGACTGGTCCTACCTCTCTGTCCGCTGTAGTTCACATTCTCATAAATAGGGTAAAGCAGGTTTTCCTGTTCGTTTCTCAGTTTTCGGGCTCGAAGGACGTCTCGGACGCACTGGTGCAGGTAGGCGTACTGGCACTGAGGATAACACAGACAACAGTAAAGATTCATTCATTTTAGTTTGAAGGAAATATTCTAAAGTGACACATTCTGCTGCAGTGGTCACACCTTCAACATGAATTTACTTTCCAGAAGGACTCAAGCTTAAAATTCACGTTGATTATTATTATTAGAGGTGAGTAACTCTGGGACAGATGAACTCAGCAAAACCACCAAAAATAGACACCTTCCAGTCTTTTATATTTTGTGCCACTTACAAATATATTAAAAGAATGACAGAAGAGCTCCCTCTAGTGTTGGTAGAAGTTGGGGAATTCTTATTTAGCAAAAACATCTGACAAAAAGTTCTACTAGAAACTAAGACTTTTACGATTGATCATGTGACCCCCAGAATTCCCACAAAATGTACTAAAGTCCTTTTCCAAAATAAGGCCAACATTATTCAACATCATCTACAGACGAGTCGCCCAAATCTGTTGAAGGCTAATCAGTGTTAATACAAGTGAAATAAGTGTAATCCAGTGCCTCGTCCTGTTCACCCCGGACCTGAGACCACCCAGTCAGACCCGGTCGGACCCTCACCTCCGTCTGCACCATGTGGGAGCGGTGAAGGCGCAGGTCAAAGACACAGCCGTAGATATCCACCGAGTCCTTGGAGTCGAGCTGCTGCAGAACACGGTCCAGGACGATGAAGGTCCCGGTGCGTCCCACTCCGGCGCTGACACACACACACACACACACATTAGAGTTCAATCTGAGGAGAGGCTCAGACTGGGTTTATTTAAAAAGATTCGACCAAGACAAATGCTGAAACATAGAGTCCACTCTCTCCAATGGACTGAGATTCTCTTTTAACATGACATTCACAGTTTACACTATTTAAATGGTTTGTGTGATTTATTACAGTAACTTTAAACATTCACGTCCAGCCAAAAAGTCAAGGCCATTTAATTAAGCAAATACATAAAGTCATCCAATCAAATAGTAAAAGGTTAAACTAATACGAAATAAAATATTAAAGACTAAACTAAGACTAAATCAAGACTAAACAGGTCTAAACTAGAACTAAATATAGTAATGGACCAGGTTCAAACCAGGAAATGAGCCACAGACGAGGATTTTGAGGCAAAAAGTACATTTCAGATGGAAGACAAATAATTACAGCAAATATAGTGAGAGTGATCCTATAGGGCTGATTATCAGGTTTTTTTTATACAAACAGATTTCTCTCGTGTCGCAGTGAGCTACGTCTGAGTGATTTAACTCCACAGGTTTTATCGTTTCCTGGAAGATCATCTGAGAAAATTACATATTAGACGTGATCATTTTGTTTTCAAACATATTCTGTTTATTTTGTTTAGCTGAATGCTGAATTTGTTTACTCAGAACGTCTATTTTTACTGAAGAACGTGAAGGTGTTCCTATAAAATCCTGTCTGTCTAGTTCTGGGCCTGTCCTGTGTGTCCGGTCCTACCTGCAGTGGACGGCCGTGGGCCCGGAGCCTGGCGTCCTGTTGACGTAGTCGCGGACGGTGCGGACGAACTGGATCAGGGACTGGGTGGTCTCTGGGACGCCGTGGTCGGGCCACACCGTGTAGTGGAACTGACGGACCACACGAGTGAGGCTCAGCTGCTCCTCCTGAGAACCAGCACAACTGTGTTATTTACCCTGAAGCAGTATTTAACGTTTGACTGAGACTAAAGTCAAGGATGTGGTCAGGTCTGGTGTCTCCTGGAGTAAAGAAGCACACGTACGCTGCAGATCTTGAACTCTCTGATGGTCCACTCGGGCAGAACCGACTCTGAGACCATCTGAACGATCAGGTCTCCGTAATAAAGAGGGTCCTGGTCGAACGGCCAGTAGTGGTCACACTTCACCTGCGGACGCACGACAGGACGAGAAACGTTTAGTCAAAGTCATCAGGTTGAATTGTGAGATTATACTAAGATTAACTTTTCAACCACTCTGGAGTATTGATTATCATTGTTTTCATTCATAAAAGCAGGATACATGGACAAGGCCAATGGAAAAAAGGGGAAAGAGTGAATTGGTGAAAACCTGAAGTAAATATTGATTCCAAAATAATGAATCCCCTTACCCTGCCCTTCTCCACACACTGCGTCACCATCACGATGTTGTGGACGTTCTGCTCCCAAACCATTTTCCAGAAGTCATCCTTTGTTCCCGGGAGCGGCCCCTGAGTTGCAATGTACTCACGACGGAAGTTATTCCCCTGAAATACAGAAAACAGACAGAAATGAGTGAAATAATCATGAGACACTGACAGGAGCCTTCACACAGAGTAAAGCTTTAGAGACAGACACTACACACGTGGCATTAAAGGCACCAAAAATACATTTATAAAGCTTTTGTTCGTCAGTAACTCTCACAGGAATGTAGCTGGCGTTGATATAATCTGAGCTGGGATCGTCGTCTACGTAGGACAGCTTCACCCGCGTTGAGTCATCTAAAAGAAGAGTAACAGGTGTGAGCAGGACGCAGGTGAGGATCCAGAGGCGAGAGTTAAAGGAGTCACTCACAGGGAAGGATGTTGTTGTAGCGGTTCTTCCCTCGGTTTTCAGGCAGAAGAGCGGTGTCCAGAGGCTGGTTCCGGCCCACATCCTTCAGGTCCTGAACACAAACAGGGCTTATTGTGATTTAATGCCCTTGTGGCTCTGCTGTAAGACATTTGAGATTATGACTGACTGTATTATGTTTAGATTATGACTGTATAAAACCTGAGTAAAAAAGATCATTGTTTATGGTCTGAGAGTTTTGCAGATTCAACTCTAGTGTTTTTTATATTTCTAGGTAAATGGACCAGAAGTAAATGTTACAGTAGTTACAAGTTTTAAATACAAATGGAGTTCTTCCAAATAAATAAATGCAGTCCTTTGAGGCAGGACTTTAACTCACTTTTCCACTGGTCACACTGGTGTTACTGGTGTTTGGGCAAAGTTACAGCAGCATTTACTCTGTTTTGAATCTAAACTCTGAACCTGAACCTCATCTAATATTTTGGTAAGTCATGTCAAATAGAAAACGTTGTCCGTTATCATCCTATGTCTTGTGCAGAAGAAATGGGCTGTCCCATTAAAGGACAACATTTAGTTATATGTGGATGACTCTGACTGATTCTGTCTATGAGCCACAACACTAACTATTCGTTTTTACAAACAAAAAGGTTATTTACATGTAGAAATCTTGAATACATCTTAAATCCTAAATACAATATCTATTTCCAGTGCTGTGGATGTAAAGCTGACCTCGTACTCCTCCGACAGCAGGTAGTGAGAGTCGGCCTGCAGCTTCACGTAGTGGACCTCGAAGTTCATGATCTTTATGGGACTGAAGGAAGAAATAAAAATCAAAACTTCTGATTAAAAAATAACACATTAGTGAGCAGAATTTTACCTTGAACAGTCATTTACTGTGGACTCTTTCAAAGGCACAACAAGTACTATATTTATATTTCAACTGATGAATCTCTTCAGAAAAGATTTATTCTTTTTTTTCATACACGTTTATCCCTATTTTTTATTTTTAATATTTTCTATTTTATGTTCTTTTATAATTTGAAAAAATCCCTTCAATGTTTTCACTGCATCAGCTACTAGCCTCTAATATAAATGCTTTGAATTAAATGGTAATAGTCCAGTATAATTATGAATTTCATAATATATTTGCATTTTCGTTCAAATAAATAATTAAATGCATAAAAAAGTAGTAGTAAAGCAATTTCATGGTAATTAAAAGGTGAATTTTAATGCTCGTTTAATTATTCTATATTTAACATGAAAATGACTATTTAAAATAACATGAATGCAAGAATTACATCATGCTTTTGAGTAAAAACTAAATCAATTCTGTGAGATTCTTACCTCGAGATTCGCCGGTTGCTGCAAAAGAAGAGTGACAGCTGTTAGTGTCAGTTCAGTTTAAATGAGGCTCTGGACCAATCAGAGCGGCTCATTTGGTCCTGACTCTGGTCGTGTAAACACTGAAGTAAACAGTGACGGGACACTCCTCCGTCTGATGTAAACCTGAGATTAACCACAGCGACAGCAGCTTCAGGACGAGGAGCGGCTCCAGCAGCAGCTCGGACACATTCCTGAACCTGCAGCTGCTTTTGATGAAATATGACAAAGAAGGGTTGAGCCGGGACTAAAACAAGACTAAACCAGGACTAAATAAACCAGAACAAAACCAGGACTAAACCAGGACAAAACCAGAGCTAAACCAGAACAAAACCAGGACTAAATAAACCAGAACAAAACCAGGACTAAATAAACCAGAACAAAACCAGGACTAAATAAACCAGAACAAAACCAGGACTAAATAAACCAGAACAAAACCAGGACTAAATAAACCAGAACAAAACCAGGACTAAATAAACCAGAACAAAACCAGGACTAAATAAACCAGAACAAAACCAGGACTAAATAAACCAGAACAAAACCAGGACTAAATAAACCAGAACAAAACCAGGACTAAATAAACCAGAACAAAACCAGGACTAAACCAGAACAAAACCAGGACTAAATAAACCAGAACAAAACCAGGACTAAACCAGAACAAAACCAGGACTAAATAAACCAGAACAAAACCAGGACTAAATAAACCAGAACAAAACCAGGACTAAATAAACCAGAACAAAACCAGGACTAAACCAGAACAAAACCAGGACTAAATAAACCAGAACAAAACCAGGACTAAATAAACCAGAACAAAACCAGGACTAAACTAGAACAAAACCAGGACTAAATAAACTAGAACAAAACCAGGACTAAACTAGGACTAAGCCAGGACTAAATAAACCAGAACAAAACCAGGACTAAGCCAGAACAAAACCAGGACTAAATAAACTAGAACAAAACCAGGACTAAACTAGGACTAAGCCAGGACTAAATAAACCAGAACAAAACCAGGACTAAACCAGAACAAAACCAGGACTAAATAAACTAGAACAAAACCAGGACTAAACTAGGACTAAGCCAGGACTAAATAAACCAGAACAAAACCAGGACTAAACTAGGACTAAGCCAGGATTACACAGAGTATTTTTGGCGTCAACAGAGCAAGTTTACATTAAAAGTATTAGTATTTTACTGCGTGAACAAATACAGCTAAATAAATAAATAAATAATAAATGAGTGAACTCTGATCTGAGGAAAGGAAGTGAAATTCAGATTCTGCAACAGACTTTTTAAAATATCTGCAGATTTACTTCACTCAGTGATATTTTGCACGTTTGCATCACGTTCTGACCCAGTCACAGTCTAATTCCTCCTCCACCCTTCAGCCTGATGTTTCAGAAACACACTCGTCATGTTTTAACGTCAGAGTCGCTACAGAGGAATGTCATGATTGTCTCTGAAGACGCAGCATGTGCCAAAGAAGGACACACACAGAACATAGTGAACATGCCACAAGGTTTGAGAATGAATCAGCATTATGACATAAATGCCTTTAGAGAACAATGGGCAATAAAAATAGAAAATATTATTCTAAAAAATAATCAATAATCATACATATATTTATAAAAATAAATACAAATAATAATTTTACAAAGATTATTATCAAATGCCTCCTTGTTTTTGTGATAAACGTCATATTCAAATTAAATGTCCTTTTTCCCGACACAAAGCTAGTGTTTGTGGTTTTAAACGTGGTCAGTGTCGTACGGCTCTCGCTTCATGAATTTAAACATTGTATTTATCGTCTCCACTGCATTAAACACAAGCAGAACCTGTACAAACTCAAATATTGAGTCTAAATGAGAGGAAACTGCTGCAGCAACCTTTCACATCACCTCAAACCAGGATTTATTAACTTCTTCATATTTTATTGTTGAAGTGCCTTAAGGTGACCTCTTATTATTGTTTTTATGTTGTGGTCATCATCAGTGTGAGGTCCCAGCTCTGAATACGTACCCTCTGACCCCCAGGTGAACCCCAGACGTGGGCCGTTCTCTCCTCGAGTTCATCCTGACGATCGGAGTCTCCTCAACTCTGCACAAAACAGAAACAAGGTCATTCATCATTATTCCTTTAACACAAATGAACAAAAACAAGAGAACACAAAGATAGATTTTAAGATTTTAACTTTAACTACAACATTTATTATTTATGACACTCACTGAACTCAGGAAACATTCTCTAGAACTAATTTATTTAACTTTACTTCAGAGTGTTCGGCGTGAGGGGAAGACATTATTTACTGAAAACAAAACTAATTCGAGAGCCAGGCTTAACTTCTAAAATCTCTGAGTCACTCACACTTTCCGAGTTTTGTGTCGACACACGATCAGAGCAGTGACTCCCACCAAAACCGCGATGAGGAACAGACCGGCGCTGATGCCCTCCACCACTCCACTCAACGGCTCTGCAGCACAAACAAACAGTAAAACAAGCTTAAATTCAGGCCTGACCCGTCTTTAATGTTGAATGTGGGGTTTATTTTTCTCACCAGCCTCAGTGAGCAGCGGCACAGACAGATAAGTGTCTGTGAACAGAGGAGAACCCACCACTCGGACGGTTTTCTCTTCCTCAAAAAGCTGTGTGAAAGCTCGAATGCTGAGCCTGAGAGACAAAACCCAGGGCACAGTTGTACCATTAGTTATTGATCATATATTTCTGTTTAAGATGAATGAACTCAATATAAATAGTGATATTTGCAGCAGTATTATCAGTGTCTGGGTGGAGGTACTGTCCCAGGTCTGTCTGTTACCTGTAGGGGGTTTTTGGTTTGAGGGGCCCGTCACAGTACGTCTCCGTGTCCCAGTCCGGTCTCTCTCTGGTCGGTTGGAAGCAGGGCCCTCCCAGCAGACTCATGCCCGTCCCCAGACTGATGTCGAAGCCCTGTTCGGAGCTGTCCGGGCCCTGAGAGCACACACTGGCGAAGTAACCCGTCTGATAGGACTTGACCGAGCTGTTGGACCTGTACTCCCTGTAGGAGGCCAGAGGGTGGCGCTGCTCCGGCTGAACGCTGTCTACATCTGAAGGAAAAAGGCAGGAAAAGATCTCTAGTGAACGGAAATCCAAACCAACTTTATATCCTTCTAACACATACCAGACAATTTCAACATAGTTCTCAGTGAAACACTTCTGGAGCTTAACACTACAGTAATATTTACCAAGGTCCTACAATGGAATCTGTCTAATTATAGAATGTTTTATTAAAGGTAAGATCAACCAGAGACTAGGTACAGACTTTTCTAATCACTGTGACAGTTTTCTGAAATGTCCTCCAACAGTAACACTGGTAATAGTCTGGTGTTGTATAAAATCACGTGGTCAAACTGTGAGTTTGTTTTCAAATGAGAGTTTTACTGCTGTTTACTGTTTAAATGAGTTCTCTGACACTTCTGCTGACAGCCTTTTTCCCTCCGTGTGTGTGTGTGTGTGTGTGTGTGTGTGTGTGTGGTGTGCCGCAAGTGTCACGTGACTAAAAACTCTACACAGTCAAGAATGCATGAACATGACACTCTTTAAACAAATGCATTTACCTCAGGTGTTACTCCAGGTATCAATACAGAGTTATTGGTAGTAATGGCAGCTGTAACTTACCCTCAGACTCCGTGACCACGACGGTGAAGTACTTGACGGCTCCGTTGACGTCACTGAACCAGCTGCAGTTAAACTTGAAGAAAATGGAGGATTTGGTGACGACGGTGGATTTCTCAGTGACTCTGGTGGAGAGAGGAGGAACAGGGGGTCCTGCAGAGACCACAGAGAGCTTTACTCACGCTGCCGTCAAGAAGGTTTTATAATGTCTTTAAAACTAATACAGCAAAGAATACTCATGGATTTACAACTACACTCCCTGTTAGGAACCTAAACCCATCTAAACCTGTTCCAAACCAGTTAAAACCCGTTAAAGACTTAAAACTTAAAACAATCTTCTATGGGTAAAAGTCAAAATAAAATGATTTTTAACCCTTCTGAACCTGATTAAAACCTGGTAAAGTCCAATTTAAATCACCTCAGACCCACCCACCTATGTTTAAAACCTAATAAGATCCAACCAAAATGATTTAAACCTGATCAAAACCTGTAGTAAGCCCCTGACTCACGGTCGATCATGGTGACCACGCTGTCCTGGGCGGGTTCAGAGGTCATCCGGTCGGAGATGACCTTCACCGACACCGTGTAGCGTTTGTGCGGCTCTAACTGAGTGATGAGGTAGAAGGTGGCGTCTCGGCCGGTTCTTCTGGAGTAGACCAGGATCTGAGAGTCCTGCAGAGCACACTCCACGGTGTAGGAGTCGTAGTCTGCGTCCGGAGGGCCCCAGGAGCAGGAGATGGAGGTGGAGCTCTGAGGACGGCAGTGGAGGCTGTGGACACGCTCCGGCTCTGAGGAAACAAGAGGGTCAGTCTGAGACCAGGACTAGAACATGTGGAGAGATCCATTCAAATATTAGTTTTTAACGAGTCTATCGTCTGAACTGGATTTGAATGTGGGTCAAATAAATTATTGGTTTAAGCATAGTTTGGACTCTTTGATGGAAGAAACTGGTTTAGTTTATAGGATTTAAACAGGTTTTAGTAGGATTTAAACAGGTTTATCTGAATTTGTACAGATTTTAGTTTTTGTAGCAAAAATAAAATCTATCTAAACCGGGGTTGAAGGGCCACATAAAACATTGCAAAGGACCAAATTTGGCCCCTGGGCCTTGAGTTTGACATGTATCTGTTATAGACTCACTGGTGCGTATGTCCTTGTGGATGGTCTGTCTCTGTCTCTGTTATAGTCTCACTGGTGAGTATGTCCTTGTGGACGGTCTGTCTCTGTCTCTGTTATAGACTCACTGGTGCGTATGTCCTTGTGGACGGTCTGTCTCTGTCTCTGTTATAGTCTCACTGGTGCGTATGTCCTTGTGGACGGTCTGTCTCTGTCTCTGTTATAGTCTCACTGGTGAGTATGTCCTTGTGGACGGTCTGTCTCTGTCTCTGTTATAGTCTCACTGGTGCGTATGTCCTTGTGGACGGTCTGTCTCTGTCTCTGTTATAGTCTCACTGGTGAGTATGTCCTTGTGGACGGTCTGTCTCTGTCTCTGTTATAGTCTCACTGGTGAGTATGTCTTTGTGGATGGTCTGTCTCTGTCTCTGTTATAGTCTCACTGGTGCGTATGTCCTTGTGGACGGTCTGTCTCTGTCTCTGTTATAGTCTCACTGGTGAGTATGTCCTTGTGGACGGTCTGTCTCTGTCTCTGTTATAGTCTCACTGGTGAGTATGTCTTTGTGGATGGTCTGTCTCTGTCTCTGTTATAGTCTCACTGGTGAGTATGTCCTTGTGGACGGTCTGTCTCTGTTATAGACTCACTGGTGCGTATGTCCTTGTGGACGGTCTGTCTCTGTCTCTGTTATAGTCTCACTGGTGAGTATGTCTTTGTGGATGGTCTGTCTCTGTCTCTGTTATAGACTCACTGGTGAGTATGTCTTTGTGGATGGTCTGTCTCTGTCTCTGTTATAGTCTCACTGGTGAGTATGTCCTTGTGGACGGTCTGTCTCTGTTATAGACTCACTGGTGAGTATGTCCTTGTGGACGGTCTGTCTCTGTTATAGTCTCACTGGTGAGTATGTCCTTGTGGACGGTCTGTCTCTGTTATAGTCTCACTGGTGAGTATGTCCTTGTGGACGGTCTGTCTCTGTTATAGACTCACTGGTGCGTATGTCCTTGTGGACGGTCTGTCTCTGTCTCTGTTATAGACTCACTGGTGAGTATGTCCTTGTGGACGGTCTGTCTCTGTCTCTGTTATAGACTCACTGGTGCGTATGTCCTTGTGGACGGTCTGTCTCTGTTATAGTCTCACTGGTGAGTATGTCCTTGTGGACGGTCTGTCTCTGTCTCTGTTATAGACTCACTGGTGCGTATGTCCTTGTGGACGGTCTGTCTCTGTCTCTGTTATAGACTCACTGGTGCGTATGTCCTTGTGGACGGTCTGTCTCTGTCTCTGTTATAGACTCACTGGTGAGTATGTCCTTGTGGACGGTCTGTCTCTGTCTCTGTTATAGACTCACTGGTGCGTATGTCCTTGTGGACGGTCTGTCTCTGTCTCTGTTATAGTCTCACTGGTGAGTATGTCCTTGTGGACGGTCTGTCTCTGTTATAGACTCACTGGTGCGTATGTCCTTGTGGACGGTCTGTCTCTGTCTCTGTTATAGACTCACTGGTGCGTATGTCCTTGTGGACGGTCTGTCTCTGTTATAGACTCACTGGTGCGTATGTCCTTGTGGACGGTCTGTCTCTGTCTCTGTTATAGACTCACTGGTGCGTATGTCCTTGTGGACGGTCTGTCTCTGTTATAGACTCACTGGTGCGTATGTCCTTGTGGACGGTCTGTCTCTGTTATAGACTCACTGGTGCGTATGTCCTTGTGGACGGTCTGTCTCTGTTATAGACTCACTGGTGCGTATGTCCTTGTGGACGGTCCTGCTGTAGGTGGTCTCTCCGGCCGTGGTCCCGCTGACCGTCCTCAGGGAGACGCTGTAGAGCCGTCCCGGGTGCATGCCCTTCAGGATCCTGCTGCTCGAGGTGCGGCTCTGATACGGGTCGATGACGGACAGATGGTCCCGAGGAGTCCACCGCAGGTCGAAGTCGTCGTAGTCGGAGTCCGTGGGACCGCTCCAGGTGATCTCCAGAGACGTGTTGGTGACGCCGCCGAAGAGCAGCGAGGTCGGAGGTCGAGGAGCTGAGGAGAAGGAAGAAACAAATAAAGACCAGCACAAATGTAAACTGGTCACTTGAAGGAGGTAGATTCTACTGTCGGCAAGACAAGAGCAATACGGACAGTTTTATCTTAATCTGCCTGATTTTTTATGCAATTTTCAATTTTAATTTCTGCTCCTAACGATCACAAAACCTGTGTAATCGATTAAAAACAATTATTTATTACTTGTTTTCCAGGAGATTGTGGCAGTGCACCACATTCTTGATCTTAATTATTTATCTTAGTTATTATTTGTTTTTTTTAAGCTATATATTATAATTATATGTTTGAATATATTATTTAATTTGAGGAGAATTCACTGTTTTGTTCAATAAATCCAACATATTTCCAAAGTCAGTGAGTAATCGAGTAAAATAATTGTGATTTCAATAAAGACCAAAATAATTGTGATTATGATTTTTTCAATAATCGAGCAGCATTAAGTGTATGGATCATATCTGTTGTTTATTATTTTAGGAAAGTATATTATAAAATAATAATTAATAGTATATACTATACTATATATCCCTTTGGTCAGATGAGGGTGCCTTTAATACTTTATAATCCTATAACATGTGTAGTACCTGTCCGTCCCAGAGTGGTGGCGCTGTTGCTGAGTTCTCCGCTGCGGCTCGTCACCTCAGCTCTGTACAGTCTCCCAGGAACCAGCTCTGAGAAGGTGAAGTCTGTGGCCTCGGAGCCCAACTCCTCCTGAGCTTGCCGCGACCCGTCGGGGTTCGACAGCGTGAGCAGGTATCCGCTGAGCTCACCTGAGGCTCCGGTCCAGGTGAGTCTCAGAGAGTCCGTGTGGTTCCCGCTGTCGGCCTTCAGAGACAGCACCGCGGCAGGGACTGGGACCAGTCACAGAGACATCATATCATCAGGTTTAATGTGGCTGAACCCTCCGTAAAAGAAAACTAGACCCTACAGAAACGGCCCTAAAATAACATACAACTCACTGTGACCGTTGTGATGTGCAGGTTGTGTGAGCGCTCCTCACCTGTTCGGGCCCATACAGCCGTGTCGTTGGTCTGCTCTCCGCTGCGGGTCACTAACACCAGTTTATACGCCACTCCAGGTTTAAGGCCTTGGAAAGAGGCGTGGAAAACGCTGCTGGAGCCGCGGCGTCTTTCCTGCAGCGAGTCGTCCGCTCTGTACAGGAACATCTCGAAGGAATCGAACTCTCCCTCTGGAGCCGACCAGACGAACGACAGGCTGATGGTGGTGTTGGATTTAACGGAGAGCTCTGAGACGGCTGCAGGACCTGAGCAAAACAGGGTCAAGATCTGGTTATTTGTTGAAACTGCACTACCTCAGGAGGAAAAAGACACAGTTTAATTCTTCTTCAGGAGCTATCTGAACTGCCCAAATGTAACGACTGAAGAGACTGAGTGGTTCTTACGAGTGCGGGTCTCGGAGCCGGACCCCGGACTCAGGACTCCGCCGCTGTTCGTCTGGACCAGGACTCTGTATTTCTTTCCCGGAGTCAGACCTTCGAACCTGTGCTGCGTTCGGGCGTAAGGCTCTGAGGCGTTCATCACGACGCTGCCTCTGTCGTCCGTCACCTGCAGGACGTATCCATCGGCCACTCCCAGAGCCTTCTCCCAGGTCACCTGAAGGCAGCACGAGGAGTGGAGGTTGGACAGCTGCAGCCCGCTCACACTGGACGGGACTGAGACACACACCACAGAAAACTACTGTCATCACATGTTCTCATCAGGAAATTCAAATGTTCATTAAACATGTAAAAATCAGTTTCAACTTTAAGAATCTGACTTATTTTTAAATATAATCTTTTAGAGCGTAGCCATAACACATTATTATATAATATCACATTCTACCCGTTTATGGGTGCTGTTCCTCCATTAACCACTAGATGTCACCAAATACAAAGGTTGTTCCTGTCTGGATCACAGGCTCTACATTAATGTTTACCTTTATTATTTCATCATTACTGAAAACAATGTGTTCTAAGTATTTCTGTCAGTTCTGTCAAGTGATAAAAATACTCACTGAGGACTAAAACTGGGGCAGCACCAGATCAGAAAAACATAACATAAACAATATTTATGTTATTATACTGTAATAACAATACAACCTGCCATATTTGAAGATCCTGTTTGACAAATGTAAAAGTTCAATAAAATGACATTTATCAAGGACCTTGGAACTTTTTTAATCTTATTTATAAAAGGTTCTTTGTAAAACAGGTGTTAATATTGAGGGTCATTCATCTATATATATATATATATATATATATATATATATATATATATATATATATATATATATATGAGCTCTAAATGACTTCATCTTCATGAGATGAATGACCCTCATTTTTCCCCCCAAACACCTCCATAATTCAGACTAAAGCTCTTTTCTGATTGGATGAGTGTTTTCAATCATGGACCAATGATGTTTAGGACTCACAAAACTCAAAACATCAGTAAAATCCTGGTACAACTCTAACAAACAGGATGAACTGAGGGAATCCGTCTGAACCAGGATTCTAGGAGTAGAATAGTTTCTGTTCTTGCTGCTCCACAGATGAAAGAGTGTCCTGTACCTGTCCGTCCCGAGGCCGTGCTGTTGTTGTCCAGCTCTCCGCTCAGCGTCTGCACCGTCAGGCTGTAGCTCTGTCCCGGCTGCAGAGACTGGAAGCTCAGCTGGTTCTGGTGCTTCGGGACGGGTCTGGAGTCCAGCAGCCGGCTCAGTCTGAACAGATAAACCCAGTAACTGTCCACGTCTCCCACAGCGGCCGACCAGCTCACCTTCAGGCTGCTGCTGTCCCCGCCGTTAGTCACGTGGACGTTCTTCACTTTACTGGGGACTGAACGGGACAGATGTAAGTGCTTTTACAGGTAACGGGTTAAACTTCAGCGGTATCCCAGAGACCGACCTGTCCGTCCCTCGATGAACTGCGCTCGTTGGTTGGGTCCGCTGAACGTAGACACCAGTATTTTGTAGATCCGTCCCGGAGTGAGCGAGGACAGGGTGCAGTGGTCCACGGAGCTGCCCAGAGTGAGAGGAGGGAACACCTTCATGTCGTTATAAACCAGCTGGACCTCGTAGTGGTCCACGTCTCCGGGAGCTGCAGACCAGGACACACTCAGGCTCTCGGTGGTGTGTCCAGAGAGAGACAGGGACCGCACCGGCGCCGGGACTGGGACAGGACAAACAGGATTATACAAACTGAGGCTTTTGTGAAATGTGTCCATACTGGTTTATAAATTATGACTGGAAATATCTGGACCTATTAAAGCCATGCGTTTATTTAAACTGGACATAAACTATGTGATTATCAGCTTGAATCGATTTCTGATGGTAATAAAACCATTCCCAGCTTTAGGCTTATTAACAAAGTACTTTTCTGTTAGTTTAGATTGAGCTTATAAAGCAAGCAACATCAACCTTTAGGGACCTCTATTTATACCAAGACATGTCTGTACAATGATGTATTTAGTGACATTTATTAATATCTTCTTTGAACGTAACATTTGACTCCAACATCACTTACAAAAATGACTTTTCATGTATTTGCTTATTTACTCATGAGTCTAACTGCTGACACAAGTCAATCAGTACATTACACATAATTAATCATGTGAGATAATAGACATATAACTCACGCGTCCTGCCGTCCGTGGAGGCGCTGGTCTCGTATTGGCCGCTCCTGGTGTTCACTAAAACCGTGTACAATCGTCCAGGCACCAGGTTTTCAAACACACACTCGTGCTGAGCCTTAGAGACGGTGGTGTTCTGCAGAAAGACGTTGTTGTGTTTGATGAAGACCTGGTAGACGTCGAAGTCTCCGGACGCGTGGCTCCAGTAAACCTTCAGGTAGTTGTCTCGAGCTGCGTGAGTCGCCGTCAGCAGCTGCACCTTCGACGGCTCTGAGGAACAACAGCAGCGTTAGTTCTTGGTGTTTTTCTTTTCAGATGTCTGTCGTCTCCGTCCGGACTCACGTGTTCTCTCCTGGACGACGGTGTGGTTCTCGTAGACCCCGCTGCGGCTGCTGATGGAGATGTTGTAAAGGCGGCCGGGCACCAGAGAGTTGAACACACACTCGGGGCTGGACTTAGACACGGCCAAAGCGTGGACCGTCTTCTGTCTGTCTTTGAGGACCACCAGGTAACTGTCCACGTCTCCAACAGCGGGACGCCACGAGACGCTCAGGAAGTCCATCCGTCCGTTATTACTGACGGTCACCTCTCCCACCGCCGCCGGGACTGGACCAGGAACAGAAATAAACTTATGTTTAGAGAAAAAAACAGTTTCAGACTACATCCAGAAGCACATGGGCCACTGAATAAACACATACATGTGCATCACCTTTATTAAGAGAAACAGAGTCAGCTGTGCATGAAAACAAACTAGAGCATACATGGTGTTTGTACAGAGCAACAAACATTACAGTTTAGAGTTTACAGACTGCTCAGGCCGTGCTGTAATCAAAAGTTTGGATTCGTAGGCGAAACAGCTGAAAGATGCCTGCTTCCAACGTAGAAAAAAAACAAGGATTCACTTTTGGAAATTTGACTTTAAAAACTACAGATATGACAGATTTACATTGAGTAAGTAAGTTGACTAATCAACTTCTCTCATTTTTATGATGTACCTCACCAGTCCAGCCTGTAGGACCTTTTAATAACGCAGTGGGCCCTTTTAGTTTGAGTTTAAACTAGATCTGTCCACACAGATAAAAACATAATGAATCAGAACTGGGTTTTGTCCATTTATGTGTGAGCTCAGTTTCCTCTGGTATTAATCCCTTACAGGTCTAAAATTCCACTACTCATGTTTGTGCTGTTTCCTTTTATTTCTCTGAAGATTTGATTCCTCTGTGACTAAGATAATTGTCTGAATATTTTGCTCTGTGTGTAGTTAGAGCCTCGACGTTTGACTCCAACAATAAAAGGCTGAAAACTCCTTCCTCTTTCTCGCTCTAACAGGAAGTCTCAGGGACGAACCTTGACTTTTGTTTTTTTTGGAGGATGTTTCCTGTAAATTCCACCTCGCTCCTGTTGGATCAGATAAGTGTTTGTGGCTCAGGCTTTTGTCTCACAGAAACAAAGCTGGTGTCACTTTGTTTTTATGTGAGGTTATATAACACAGACATAAGTTATCTTCAAGAACAAGTGAGTTTAACCACTGCATAAATATTACTGTTAACACTGAAATAAACTAGTGTCTGTTGTATCTGTGCCAAAGATGAACTGTTCCAACTATTCTAATCTTTACAGTTAAAGATAAGTTATAAATGTGGAACATAAATGTGCAAACCGTGTGTAATGAACAGGACTATTTCAATTCAAGTTTGAAATATATAAACAGTAATTTTAGCTAAACTATCCAGATGTTTTGAGGTGGTTTGTTTGGTTTTAAGAGTGAACTCACATTTTGTAATGAAACACAAAAACCTCTGTGGAAGGGAACATCAGCTGATTAAGAATAGATCATAGAGGCCCAGTGTCAATTTGTAATAATAAATAATAAATTAATGAATTTCAATCTGGCTACAATATTAACCTAACAATCAAACCAGTCTAATGCACAAATGCAGCAAATAAATGAAAATGGACACAAAGATTCTCCTGTGACTTGAGTATTTGACTCTAAAAGGCCGTCTTTCAAAGCCTGATGTTACATGTGCTCTACATTAAAATTTAAGTAAAGTAAATACATGAATAATAAATATCTTTAATAACAGTTTCTGTCAGTTTGCTGAAGTGACCTACAGCAGTAACAGCTTCAGTGTTAGCTCATACATGTGTAGAAAGTAAAGAGGCTGGTGTTGTGTGTTCTGCTGCAGTTTAAGACATTCTAAATACTGACAGTTTAAACCCTCACTGTCTCCTGTTCCTGTTGTAAACCACTGTAAAGCCCTGTGTGAGTGAAGTCTTTAGCCTCCTGACTGACTGACGTCTATAGATTTCCTCACCGGTGCGTCCCTCTGCCACAGTCTGCCTGGAGACCCGTCCCTCTCGGACCGTGGTTAAAACCACTCTGTACAGGGCTCCGGGCCTCAGAGCGCTGAAGCTGAGGCCGGTGGTGTCGGCCGAGACGCTCTGGTTCTTGATGACGGAGCTGTCGTGGACCAGAAGGACCTGGTACGAGTCCACTTCTCCAGAGGCTCGGTCCCACTGAGTCCGGAGGCTGTCGGTGCTGCCGGAGTTAAAAACCTGCAGCGTGGAGACCTGCGCCGGAGCTGAGACAGCCACAGGAACCAAACAGAGCACAATCGACCAGTGAAATAAGGATAAGTTAAGATTATTCAGGATTCTAGATCAGAGTTAAAGACTCACCGGTCCGTCCAGAGACAGAGAAGGAGCTGGTCCTGTCGCCGCTGTGGGTCGTCACCGTCACAGAGTAGACTCGTCCTGGGGTCAGAGAGTTAAAGGAACAGTCTCTGGAGTCTGACGGGAGACTCTTCTCAGCCACAACACTGTCCTTCTGCAGAGAATACCATAAACTTCACCACTAAGGCTTCACAGTGCATCACAGCTTTATCATTACTGCAATAAATGAAACGCATTTAAAATGAAACTATGAGTATTTGTTTGTGATCAGTTTTAATCCTCGAACCTGTCTGAGGACGGCAGTGAAGTTGTCCCATTCACCGAGCGGACGTTTCCACGAGACGCTCAGAGAAGACTCGTCGCTGTGACGGACGACGAGCTGCTGAACGTGAGCAGGAGCTGAGAGACCAGAAGAACCAGGAGAGAGTTCAAGATCAAATGATGTGGACACATATTAGGGTTAAAAATATAGAGATTACATATTTTAAAAGCCTAAATTAGTGTAAAAAAAACAGTGTAGCCTGGATGTCTGCTGTATGGGTTTAGATTTAGGTTGTTGATCTGATTGCTGTTGATTTACATTTAGTTTAGTCCTTGCTTCTGATTTAGTCCTAGATTTAGCCCTGGTTTAGTCCTAGATTTATTATCATAAACAAATAGGTCTAACCGAGTCGTCCGAAGCAGTGCTGTTTATTTCCCAGAATGCCGCTGTGCACCGTGACCTCTGCCCTGTACATCCGACCTGGAACAAGGCCGAGGCTGGACACAGAGAAGGAGTGCTGTCTGACAGTCCTGCTGATGCTCCTGTTCACTAAAACAGAGGAGCCATTCCACAGAGACACGCTGTAGTTCTCCCAGTCTCCTGTAGGGGGCGTCCAGCTCAGGAGCAGCCCTCCGTTCACGGCCGACATCGAGAGCTCTGTCACACTCTCAGGGACTGGAGGAAAGGCAAAAAAGAGAGAAATTAAGACAGGTTTTCTGGAAGTTAAAAGGTAATCTGCAGGATTTAGAAAGAAACATTTGCCTCAATAGGTCAAAACTCAAACTACTACAGCTTTAGAGGGTCAAAACTCAAACTACAGCGGCTTTAGAGGGTCAAAACTCAAACTACAACAGCTTTAGAGGGTCAAAACTCAAACTACAACAGCTTTAGAGGGTCAAAACTCAAAGTACTACAGCTTTAGAGGGTCAAAACTCAAAGTACTACAGCTTTAGAGGGTCAAAACTCAAACTACGGTAGCTTTAGAGGGTCAAAACTCAAAGTACAGCTCAGCTGACATCATAGTTTGTTACCTGTCCATGAGCGGGTCTTGGTCTCATTGCTCTTATCTCCTGCTGTTGTTCGAACCGTTAACTCGTAGCTCCGTCCCGGGACTAAACCTTGGAAGTGGACCTCTGTGGCGTCGGGAGGAAGGTGTCTCTGCTGCGAGGACGAGCCCTGCGCCGTCAGAGTGAGCTCGTAACCATCCACTCCTCCTTCAGGACGAGACCAGGAGGCCACCAGAGACTCAGAGCTGCCGTTAGCGTCCAGCTTCAGGTTCGACACCGCCTCTGGGACTAAAACACACACAGAGAGGTTTGTTTATCCATAAATCCTGCTGGTGTCGGGAGCTTGTTGGTGCAGACCCCACCTGTCGAGGACTCTGTGGTGACATAAGACCAGAGCTGTGCCGTCTCTGTGAACACGCTGACGTTGTACTCGGTCCCCGGCTGCAGGTTTGTGATCTCACAGAAGGTGGCGCTGTTGGGCAGAGGGCCCTGTTTAAACACATTCAGGTTTTTGTCCGAGACCGCGACTGAGACGGTGTCTGTTCGACCGGGACCGAGCTGCCACGACACACTGAGGCTGCGAGAGGAGGGCGCCACCTGCAGGACGCTGACGGCAGACGGAGCTGGGGTGGAAACATAATTAATTAAATACATAATTTAAATGATTTGGCTCTTTTACACCAAATAGAGAGACGTGTTGCTATGCATTTTGAACCTGACTAATTGTACAAATAATTTAGAACTTCCAGCACATTTTAAACCAGAAAACATCATCTTTAAATCGAAGCATTTACACAAAAAGCAGATGATAAAAGAGACTGCCTTTAACTTATGTACATTTGGCTGTTTACAAGAACAGAACCTCTCTTTCTATTCTATTTTTACTTGAGTGAGGATTTTCCTTCACCCAATCAGAAGACTGCAGTGTTTACTCTTCTCTTTTTAGTTCTGTTATTAATTTCTAAGAAACCGGAAAGAACCTCGTCTTTAAAAAAAAAAATGGTTTGTTATTTCTTTGTTAAACGTTTTTGTAAAAACCTTAATGAATGTTGGAGAGCAGTTCCTCAGTCTAATTCATGAGCACAACCAAAATAAACAGTGTGACAGCTTCCCGCATCCGTTCATCGAGGAACAATGAGAGGCGGGAAGTGGCTGGAGGAGACGAAGACGAGATGAGGAGACGAGGAGGGGACGAGGAGGGGACAAGGACGACGTCTGGGAATAAACACTTTAACTGAGCTCTGGGATCATTCTTCAACAGAGAATAACGAGCTGTAACCTGTTTCTATGAAGCACAGAAGATAAAAGAAATGTGATGTCAGAAGTGTGGAGTTTATGGAGCCAAAGGTTTAATAGTTTGTTCAAATAAAATGAGGGTGAGTCTGGGTCTATAAGTAAAGCATTGTGAGGTCAGTGGATCACATAACCTTTTACTTATTCCAATCATTTCTAACTGTGTCTGATGAATAATTACATAGAACAGGAGCCTCTGTAATGTTCTTAAGAAAATGCAAAATGAAAAGACTAAATAACGGTGAGTTTTTTTCATGCTGCATTTTCTGGTTTAATTTCTGGGGAAACACGGGGAACATATTGAGGATCGGGATCTGACTGAATCCAGTTTGAGTTTGTTACAGTAAAGGTTAATGTGGCGTGAAAGTCAGATGTGAAATTTAACTCATCTTTATAATTCAGGCTTTAGAATTCGTGCAGCCTTCATTGCAATATATGTTCCTTGACTTTTTTCCGTTTGATGCTGAAGAAAATAAAACCCAAAATGTTCTCTTTACAAATTAAGGTTATACTTCACAGGTTACTTAACTACCATTCATTCATTCACCATTATCATAGGTTTATAAGCAGTTAATTAATGTGTTATTCAAGCACAATTTTCCATGTTTATCTATTAATATGTAACAGCTTAATATACCCAGACATAGTTTTAGTCTCATTCAGAATTCAATATATTTTCCAGCCCTGATTAGATAAAAAAAAAAAAAAGCATAGAAAAAACATTATACATTATATATTTCAAACCATTTTCATTAAACCCTATTTTTATTTGATATATTGTATAAATGTTCTAGGTCATTATCTAGGTTTTGATTAACTTATGAAAAACTGTTGATTTTTTACACTGTTAATTTTTTGTTAGCTGTATCTGTTGCTAAAATAAAATTTAAAAACTTAAATAAAATATATTGTATGACTAATTAACTATATTAGTAGATATAACTTACAAGAAAATTCTTAGTTTATACAGTTTCTTTTAGCTTTAGTTAGCAAGCAAAGATAGCAATTAGCTAACCGTTAGCTTCAAACACGGGCATATTTAAGGATAAATGTAGACATTTTCAATTAAATTCATTAAATGGGCAATTAAGCAATTGTTTTATAATTATAGTATAGTTTTTATTCTCATTACCGACTAATACAATCTAAATTAGCAGTGGTTTTGAGTTTATTCAGTTTTTTTGAAGCAGTTAACCGTTAGTTTCCGGTACTCACTGGTTTGAACCGCGACCTCGGTCTTTTCTCCATCTTTTTCTGAAAGCACCGTCAGATTAAACTGAGTCCCGGGTCCAGTCCAGTGACGAGGCAGCGGTACGAGTCTCCGAACACCGGGAGCAGCTCGTTAGAGTCCGGGTAGAGCTCGCATCTGTGGCCGGTGTCATCGTTTTTCCTGAAGACCGTGAAGTTACAGAAGGAGCCGCCGGTGGTGAGCCTCAGAACGGACGAATCTGATTGGCTGCGGACTCCGGTGACGTTTACGGAACAGGGCGTGGCTTTCGTGGTCGGGATCTGAAATCACGTGGATAATGGACACAGGTTACTTTAGTGTCTGTATAGGTTTGTTAACTAACTAACTAAATAAATAAATAAATAAATAAATAAATAAATAATGTGTATTGGTCCAACAATGAAACTCTACAGAGAATATTGCATAATTTTTGTGCTATATTTTAGGTATGTTATTGTTGTGTTTTTATGCTTTTTGTGCTTTTGTACTATATAAATAAAAGTTTAGAATGAACATAGGGCTAAATTTTGGACTAAACCCAGACCCAAACCAAGACTACACATGGACTTAATTATAGGAATAAACTGAGGAGGGCTTAATTATTTTATATGAAAAAAGGTTAGATCCAGGACTAAACCAGGTCTGAACTACAAAAAACAAAAACAGGACTAAACTTGTATAAACCAGGACATTTTCTATTAGATGCCACTTTACACTGGATGCTGCTGTAATGCAACTCCATAAGGATGTTATGGAGTGTCTGGTTTATTTTCTTACTGACACAGTGTCAAGCAGCACAGAGATGAAAATAAACCAAATGTTTTATCTGCATTAATGGCTAATTGTTTTGTTTTTTATGTTGCAGTCTGTCAGAAAAGAGATCATAGGTGACTCAAAAAGCTCATAGACAGGTCTGGTTCAACTGTAGGTTTTAGTTTGGAGACTCTGGTTGAAGCAGCATCTCCAGTGTTTTTTACCTTTTGTAAAATCCAGCCCAGGAACAGAATGAAAAAGCAGGAGGTGCATTTGAGCATCGCTGTAGATCCTTCTGTTTTAATGAGTTTATTCCAAAATGAGCTGACATCACTTAAACAGAAGGGTCTTTACTGTGATCCGTCCACCGTTCATTTGTCTTTGGGTCCAGTTCTTCCATCAGCATCATTTACAAAGAATTATTACATTTATTTGTTTTTAAGGTCTAAGCTAGGACCTAATAAGAATTAAACCCAGAACTAGGCCAGGAGCAAAACCTGGACAAAAATAGGACTAAACCAGGTTTCAATCCAGGACTGAACTGGAGCTAAAAGAATAAAAGCCAGGACTAAACCCATGAAGTCCAGGAATGAACCTAGACAAAAACAATAAGACAAAACAGGTGCTAAACCAACAGTAAACCTAGTTTAAACCAGGACTGAACCAGGACTACATTTAGGACTAAACCAGACTAAAACATAATTAAACCAGGACTTAAGTTGTAAACTATGGCTAAACCAAGACTAAATCAGGATAAAAAACAGGACTAAATCCAGCTCTAATCTAAAACCCAACAACAATTAAATCTAAGTCTAAACTAGGACCTATCTAAGACTGAACTAGGACTAAATCCAAGTTTAAACTAAGGCTAAACCTAGAACTAAACCAGACTAAAATGCAACCAAACCATGCCCAGACCAGGTCTAAACCAGGGCTAAACCAAGAGTAAACCCAGTCTAATCCAGGTCCAAGATAAGACTAAACCAGGTCTAAACCAGGATAAATCCAGGACTAGATTTTTGCAGATGTTTTCAGATCTCACAAAATACTCCAGTTCCAGCAGATTTTTACTTCCTTATTCCAAAATTTCAGAAGCTCATTTAATCCTTAAAACAAGTCGATACAAGAAATTATTCCTGGATTAGCTTTGCATATATCTCCAAAAAAATACTTCAAAAAGCCTCTGTCTGTTTCATCAGCTCCAAAGACAGCCTCAAACCTTATGCAGAAGTAAAAATCATCAGACATTTTGAATATTTCCCGTAAAACTCCATTTATCTCGGTTTTAGTGGAGGCTGTTCTCTCTGTGGGACCCATCCATCTCCAGACGCCGAGCAGAGCTGCCTCCTCTGTTCTGTTCTGTTCTGCACCACTCCCAGCCTTTTCCTTCCTGACTTTCTCCATCGACCTTTGGTTTCGGACCCTCTACAATCAGCCGAGGTCAAAATAAAGCCATTGTTGTGCTTTCAGTGAGAATTATGCCTCGGGAAGAGATTCAACCAGGCTAAGAATAGAGTCACGTAACACGGATCCGATCAAAGAAATAGACTAAATTAATAGACTAGATTCATTTACATAACTAGAGCTGTTGTTTACATTTACCTGGTGGACACTCGTGGTACTGCAACGAAGAATGGCAAGAAATAGTACCAAGAAAAAATGGAGAACTAAACCTGATCTAAGCTACAAATAAACATGTCTAAACAGAAACAGGAGCTGAAGTGTGACGTTTTTTTGGACGGCATAAGCTTGGTCCCAGGTTTTACTTGAATTTGATATGGTTTTATTTGGATTTGAACAGGTTTTAGATGGATTTGAAAAGGTTTTAGATGAATTTGAACAGGGTTTTTTTGGGGATTTGAATAGGTTTTAGTTGGATTTGAACAGGTTTTATATGGATTTGAACAGGTTTTAGATGAATTTGAACAGGTTTTATATGGATTTGAACAGGTTTTAGTTGGATTTGACCAGGTTTTATTTGGATTTGAACAGGGGTTTTTTTTGGATTTGAATAGGTTTTATTTGGATTTGAATAGATTTGAGGTTTTAATTGAATTTGAGCAGATTATATATATATATATCTTAGTATCAAAAACTGACTTGAGATTTCATGAACAAATACAGTTAATCTGATTCCAATCCATTCAAAACCTGTTCAAATCCATCTAAAACCTGTTCAAATCCATCTAAAATCTGTTTTAATCCAGTTAAAACCTAGTGCCAAAAATATCACGTAATAAAAGCATCGGAGGGTCTCATAAAACATTGCAAAGGGCCATATTTAGCCCCTGGTTCTTGAGTTTGAGATGTGGGGTATAGTGTAACTTTATTTCACCCGGAGCCAGCGTCTAGTGGCCATCGATGGTATTACACTTTCACAATCTTTTACATTTGTACTCACAGGGGGCGGTGTTGTTGTAGTCTGCAGCTTTATCGTAGTTGAATCTTTTCCTTTTGTCGTCGTCAGTTCTTTTTGTTTCGCTGTCGTCGTCTCTTTAGCATTTGTCGTAGCTTTAGCGTCCGTCGTCCAAGCTCTCGTCGTCAGTCCAGCTGTAGTTCTTGTGTTTTTGTCGTGAACATTTCCGTCGTACTTGTCGTTACCCCTTCTGTGCCAGCTTTTGTCGTTTCTGAAGAAGTTTTTGGCGTTGTAATGTGAGCGGTTGAAGCTAACGGAGTCGTTAAAGGTGTGACGGTCCAAGGACTTGGGATCGCCGCAGGTTTATTTGTTATCGTAGGCTTGTTTTTGAAATTTGTCGTAGAAATTGTTGGATTTGATGTTGTAATTTCTTCTGTAGAGGTTGATGAAGGCATTGTCGACTTATCTGCTGTTGAACTTTGGAAAATAGTTGATCCAGCTTCGGAATCGGTGGGTGTTTCGGTTGCAATTTTTGGCCTTAAACTTTTGTAATTAGCCGTAGCTTGGATTGATGTTGCTTCAAAGTCTGTTTCACCATTTTGATCGTTCGAATAAGTGCTAAATTCTGTGATATTTGCTCTTTTCGTGATTGAATCTGTTTCAGAAATGGTCGATAAACTTGTGCTAGAAAGAGGCTCGCTAATTGTAGCTGCTGAAGTGGCTTCTGTTTTAAAATCTGTCACATTCTCGTTTGAAAAAGTAGTAGCATTAGCTTTAGCTTCACTCAAAATGTCCGTATTTCCAACTGATTTAAAATTAGAAGTCGAATTATATTGTTCTGTTGAAGCTGTATCAGATTCTGTTTCTAATTCTGAGCTCCTCAAAGTTGAAGAATTTTCCAAAAACGGCAGAGAAGTGGAAACAGACGGAGTGGAAGATACAAAATGGCCGCCGTCAAAAGCAGAGAACTTGGTGATTGGAGAGTTTTCATCGTTAATGGAGTCTGTGGTGAGAGATCTTTGAGTTCGAGGTTTATTGAAGGATGTTTTTGGGGTCGAAGGGGTTTTGTCGGAGAAAGGTTGGGTTACATCCGTCGTGGAAGAGTTTCTAAAAGTGGAGAGTGGTTCCTGAGTGAAAGACTGGGATGTGGAGACTGGAAAAGAAGAAGAGAAATGGTGAGTATAAGACTAATGTCAATCAGGACTCCACCAAGAATAGGTCTGGAATAAAACAAATCTAAACCAGGACTAAACCAGGTCTAAACCAGGTCTAAACCAGCACTAAACTCGGTCTAAACCAGGTCTAAACCAGGTATAAACCAGGACTAAACCAGGTCTAAACCAGGTCTAAACCAGCACTAAACTCGGTCTAAACCAGGTCTAAACCAGGACTAAACCAGGTCTAAACCAGGTCTAAACCAGGACTAAACCAGGTCTAAACCAGGACAATCATACGTCTTTATTGTGACTCAGAGAAAGTATCTTGGTCACATCCGAAACACAGTCAAGTTCTGGACTAGGTCCAAGTCCAGGTCTGAGTCCAAGTCCTGGTTAGGCCCTCAGCCCTGACAGGAAGTACACTGCTGACGTACTTCCTGTTTCTGTCGGAGCTAAAGACGTCGTTAACAAAGAGAGGGAAGTGTTTGACAGCGGCTCATCCTCCGTCTGCAGCTCAAGGACAGTTTGATCCGGACTAACGAGGACTAACGAGGACTAACGAGGATTAATGAACTCAGACGATGAAACGGTCCATGTAAAACCCAATTAATCAGGCATAAGCAGCATTTAAAATAAAATGAAAAGATCACAAAGTCCATTTAAAATCATAAATCCAGGACAAAAGCAGAGCTGAACCAGGTCTGAACCAAAAGAAAACTATTACTAAACCCAAAGCAAAACCTTAGACAAAACCAGGAAGAACTGGATCAGGGCTAGACCAGATCTAAACTAGGACTAGAGACCAAGACCAAAGCAGATTATGTTTAACCTAAATATGAAAAATCAGGACTGAACCCAAGACTAAATCACAAAATCAGGACTAAGCCAGCGTTAAAACAAATATGAACCCAGGACTAAACCAGGATTAAACCAGGTCTAAACATCAGTATGAAATCCCACATGACTCACCTGTGTGACGTAGTGACATCATCAGGTAACTCCCTCGTGGGATTCAAAAAGGCATATATAATAATAATAAAAGTAAAATCCTCCTTTGATTGAATAAGAGGGAGATAGGTGTGTGTTCATATTACATTTAGCACAGACTTCTGTTTTAGCGTAAAGGCCGTACTTGATCTAAAGCTGCTCTAATGGAAGACAGCTCAACAACGACTGAAGTTAGACCTGCCGCATTTATAACTCCAACATCGTAAAGAGATCCTGAAGCTGTGAGGCTCTAAACTCTCAGCTCGTCTCCTGGTAGAACTTCCTCACAGCTATTTAATGTTTTTAATCTGACTTTTTATCCTCTTGTATCATTTTTAATGTATTATATGTAAATGTGTGTATTTATCTGTACTGTCCTCTTCAATCACCGAGACAGATTCCAGGCAATCCTCTCATTAAAATGGCAATAAACTATTGAATCTTAAATCTTGGACTGAGGACGACACAGGTGACAACCAGGTGTGCAGAGTCCAGAGACTAAGAAGACCAACTAAAATCGAGCTCTGGGACAGTTGTAGCTGCTGTAGACACAGAATTACAGCATGTATTTATGAATGTGTGGTGAGTTCAATGACTGTACTGTATTACCCTCCCAACTCTCATGGGTTTTGTTATTAGTTTTCTTATATTTGTGGAACAACATTGGGCCTTGTGGAGTTTTTTTGAGTGTACAGGTGTGTTCTTGTGTTCGGCTGTGTTTTGTGTCTGTTTCTTTCTTTTCTTTTTTTAAATTTAATCTCAATTTAAAAAAAAAAAAAAAGAATTACAGCAGGAGGAGCTTTACAGCATCGAGGAGGACAGAGAGCTCTGGGTCAGTGGGTCTTTGGGACTAAAAACTAAAGAGACTGGTCCAGAAGTGCAGCCCTCTAGGAGACACAGAGGGCCCTCACAAGGATCCTAAAGTGTCCCCTAGACTCCTGGCCTAGGTCTGTGAGTTCTCTGTCTCCTCATCCTGTATCAATGTCTACTCTGTCAAATAAACTCAATATCACCCACATGTTTATCAACTAATGCTTTTCCTGTTGCTCATTACATCCTCTGGCTTTAATAGAGTTTGGAACACTCTGGACACTCACCAAAATAAAATAAGAGACTATTTCGAAACATTCACAGCCACTTTCTGTCCCTCACAAATACACTTTCTTTTCCATATTTTGTGTTTGTAACAATCTGTTTTATTAATCTGAAAGTACTGTGAGTAGAGCTGGAGTTTAAAAACACATTTATTCTCAGGGATGTCATTTATCTCAAGGCAAGACTGGTTTGGAGCTCTGTCATTTTGAAATCCTGCGTACGGCCATGTCCACACCAAACACCAACGCCACAAAAATATAGATTTTTGACTCACAGACAGACGTGGAGCTGAGCAGCAGACTGAGGGTGATCCAGAGGCCGTCCATGTCTCCTTCAGCAGCGATTCCAGAGTGAAATGTGTGAGATGAGCCGAGCCCTGAGTGAAACCGTGAGGAAACAGGACACGCTCACACTTCCCTGTTTCCTGAGCTCCATTGTTTTCAGCTCGGTCCAGGTTCAGCGGAGGCTCAGAGTCGGAAATGCCTCCAGAGTCCAGATGGTCACACAGCGGCGGAGGTGTCCAAGAGCAGCCTCCAGAACAACCAAGACAACGACCGGAATTTAAAAAACACATTCACCAGAACTGTCTGTATTCAGCCAGTCCTCATTATTCTTTTGATTTGGATGAAAACCAAGAACAGGCCTCATTTTGGTCACTTCCAGAGTTTATTTAAGACTGGTTCACCACTGTCTGCTGACTTTAAACCCATTTAGTGTAAGAAAACAATGTGTGTTTTGCAGAGTTAATTAGTTTATTCATTGCATGTCTCTTCTTTATGCAAACTCTGGTGAAATGTAGAATAAACTAAAATGAAATCACATAATGGCACCATGGAGTTAAGCAAAAAGTAAAAAAACGAACAAGAAAACCCAGAAAAAACATAACAATGATGAAATAAAGGCTTTTTTTTATGCAACAGAGTGACATTCACGTCAATAAGTCTCGAGTCTTTGGTTAAAGTCCAGTTACAAGTCTTTTTACATTTTCTCAAGTCAGAAGTCATCAAATTTGTGACTTGAGTCTGACTCTCATTTTTGCCCAAGCAGACAACATTTCTCATGTAACATATGTAAAGTCTGGTTTCTGGTTTGTTCAGCCGATCAGAGAAACCCTGACCTCTGACCTCTGAGGGAAACAGGGATGAGCTGAACTGTCTGATGAAGAAGTGGACACACCTTTAACAAACACTGGTTTTACTGCAGAGAGAGTCTGAGGACAGATTTACACCGGACTACTCTGGAATGGAGTTTGTTTTAGCTGAAGGACTCTGTAGTGGCTGTTTGTCCAAAACTATGTCAAATCAAACACAACAGATGACGATCAAAGCCATAAAGTGTACTTTCTGCAATTTATTCACCATTTAAAGCAAACTTGCAGACACTATTCGCCCTCAGTGCCTCAGCTCAGGCTCATCCAAAATGTAAAAATCAATAAAACTAAATCCAGTAAAGGTCTGTTTGTATCCGGTTTCAAAACTGTACACCTTTGGTTCTGTCATTAATCATGAACTTGGATTTAAAAGTCCGGAGCAACGTGAAATAGTCTTAGATTTTCAGGCAAAATGAAAACTAAAGGCTGCTTCACCAGATTTAGTCCAGATGATCAGAGTCCTGAGGTTCACATGGAGTTATTAGCTCAGACTTTACTCAGTTCTTTATATATATATAGTGACTCATTTTAGTCTTTGTCTCCTGGCACCATTAAAATGATCCAACCTGCTCATAATTAAGACATGGACCCGTTTTTCCAGGTCAGGTCTGACCAGTTACAGTATTATTATTTATTGAGACAGAGATCCATGGCTCTGGAGCAGTCTGTATGGCGCCCTCTAGTGTCAGGAGTCCGGGGTTCCTCGGGTCTGTTCGGGTCTGTGGGTTCGTCCCGTCCTGGGTCGAACCAGACGTGATCACAGAGAGAACTCCTCTCCAGGGCCCAGCGGGTCAGGTTATACAGCCCTGGGTTACACAGCACCACTTCCTGTTGAGGGCGGGACTTCCTTTTTAACAATCAGCAGCCGTTAAGTGAGGAGCAGAGGTCAGAGGTCGAGGATCTGTCTTCACGCCTCAGAATCACAGTGGTCCTGTCCGGTTCTAGCCCAGTCCTGTTCCAGCCCGGTCTGGCACCGGTCTGGTCCTGGTCTGGCCCCGGTCTGGTCCCGGTCTGGTCCTGGTCTGGCCCCGGTCTGGTCCTGGTCTGGCCCCGGTCTGGCCCTGGTCTGGTCCTGGTCTGGCCCCGGTCTGGCCCTGGTGCAGCCTGGTCCTGCGGAGGGTTCAGGATGAGGAAGGGAGGAGGTCCGGCTCATCTCTGAGTCTGTCTCTAGAGAAAAAAGGAAGTCACTGATATTTAACGAGATCCAAGGACACTTAAAATCCAACTAAGACCTCATCAAATCCAACTAGAACCTATTCAAAATCCAACTAAAACCTGTTTGAATCTGATTAAAATCTGTTCAAATCCAATTCAGACCCAGCTAAAACCCATTCAAATCAAAATAAAACCTGTTCAGATCCAATAAACCCTGATAAAATTCTTTAGTTGTTGTTTAGACCTGATTCAGACCTGCTTAAACCTATTTACTCTTTTTTTCTTGCTTTAGTTCTTAGTATTGTCATGCTTTAGTCTTGATTTCCATATATAATCTCTAAACCTACTTTAGTCTGGTTTAACGCAATGTTTCTAAGAAATTTGTGATTACTGGTTCGATATTTCATCTTTGTACAGGTCTATTTTTTGTATTCTATTCTTCTTTCATTGTTATCCAATGTTTTTTTTTTTTTCAACTAATGTTTGAAAAAAGCTGCCAGTGTTTTTTATTTGTATGTCTAATTAGCCATTTTGAGTTGCACTGAGTTGTTTAAATGTGTTTGATTGGTGAATAAAGCTCATTTGGTGTCATAGTCTTTTGTTTTGATTTCTCTTTGTGGGCGTGTCCTGTCGGTGTCATGTGACCTGTTCATCTGTCTCTTCCTGTTTGTAAAGAGGACACGGCTGCTGCACAGGTAAACTCCACACTTCAGCACATATATTTAATCAGATTCAAACGCAAATATCACTTTACACTGTGACGTTAACACAGTAAATCCTGTAAAGTATTGTATTATAGCCCGACGTAAGTTGAGAGGTGTGTGTGTCAGCTGACTGAGCAGAGAAGGGTCATGTGGCTCACTCAACGCTTTTGGAAACATATCTTTAAACTTTCTTTGACTTATGACACCAGACATCATAACTTCAGCTACTAGTCGTATTAATCCCTTCTTTTTACCCACTTTCATTCACTTCACAGCCTTAACTCACAGCCTTTATGAACTACTTCTATGGCTATACTCCATAACAGTTAGACGTTAAAGTGTGAAGAAATACCAGCCGAATCAACAAAAACACCCAAATAAATGGCATGAAATGTGTTTTTAATGTAAAAGACATCTTCATGCACAATTATTTACTAAAACCCTCTATTTGTTAAAGGAGTTTGGCGCGTCTACTCAGTGTGATCGTAGTAAAACACAACCTCGCGCCAGAGTTTAAAATTTAAAATGAAGACGTAGCATTTGAATATTACCTTAAATTACGTATGCCGAATTTAAAAAGACATTAATTCGATTTCGAATATCGTGTTGTCATAGTTATAACATGAATAATTACGTGAAAAATAACGAAAACGATAGATTTTTAATGGAGTTTCTTGCTACCTTCGTTAGTAAATGGATTTAACTTTGACTTTATTCAGGTGAAAAACTAAAGTGAGGATGTGGCCACAGTGATGTCACAAACATGGCAGCGCCCAGAGAACAGCTTCACTCAGAAAAAACACAGAGCTGGGGGCATTTACAGACATTAAAATGTAGTTTCACAACAAATATTGACGTGACGGGTTTGTCATGTGAGAATAATGAGGACAGGTGTTATTAGGAGCAGGTAAAGGCGCCTGGAGTTGTTTATTTTCGCTGTCAGACCGAGGAGAGGCTGTAGGATGCTTCTGAAGGCTGTTATTCTGAATTTATGAGCCTTTTAAAGCTTTAATCTGGACTCAAATGATTAAAATTTGGAAATTCATCAACTCTCCATGAACAGGTAATGGTTACAACCTTTGCTCTAGTCGTTTGCTAAACCTATATTCAATAAAAATGATCAAGAGCATGAGATAAATTGATCAATATGTTTATTATCAGTGCTTCAATTTGTGATAAACTCATTAATAGACTTGATTAGTTGTGGTAAATGTTTAACAGTGAGTAGGGTTAGGGATTAACTGTAATTATTTGACATAAACTGACTCTTTAAAAACATTAAAACACCTGCTATTTGCATTATTTACTAGTTTTTGTCGAAACATATGGATTAATACTGAATTAAAATGTATGTAATAACATGTAGCCTTATCATGAATAAACATGCTATGAATATAAGGAAAATAACTGTTTGCTTTTTAAAGAGAAATACAATAAATTAAAGATGTACACAATAGACTTCTTCAAACAGAGATCCAAAAGTGGATTGTGTGTGGTTTATTAAAATATATTGTGAAATAAGGAAAAAATAAATTTAAATGTTGAACTGTATTTTAAATTTCAGCTATAATCACATGCAAATCTAGAAATTTGGTCTAAATAAATGTCTTTTTTATGTTTTTTTTAATGTTTACAAGCTTATTTCCGTTTCTGTCAAAAGTGGGTTGCAGCTAAATGATCAGGGAATAATCTGAGTCCTATTGCTCAGGTGTCTTTTACCTGAGCTAATCCCAAACATTCTGGAAAAGTCCAAAATTAAGTGAGTTCTGTGTCTGTTTCTAATCCTGCTGCACAGCCATAGCTTCTAGAAAAACACATTCTCTTTTTCTTGGCTCCATAAACAAGCTCAGGGTTAAATAAACAAACTCTTAACCCGTCTCTGAAATAACTCTGGTCTGAGCAGGATCAGCCTAAGCTCAGGTTTAAACTCTAAACCTCAGTCTTTGTCTGTTCACGTCGATCTGTTTTCAGGGATGAGACCAGCCTGTTTCACATGATCGACCCGAGGAGACACACAGCGGCTGAAAACGATGGAGAGCGGAGTCTCATCGGTCCGTCCACCTCGAGCCCCTCTGAGGACGACCCCAAACCCTCCTCTGCTCCGGCCTTCGTCTTCCTCCTGGCCTTCTTCTCGGCTCTGGGCGGGTTCCTGTTCGGGTACGACACCGGCGTGGTCTCGGGCGCCATGCTGCTGCTCAAACGGGAGATGAACCTGAGCGCTCTGTGGCAGGAGCTGCTGGTGTCCAGTACGGTGGGGGCGGCGGCGGTCTCGGCGCTGGCGGGGGGCGCTCTGAACGGACGGTTCGGCCGCAGACTCTGCATCCTGTTGGCCAGCTCCATCTTCAGCGTCGGGGGCTTCGTCCTGTGCTTCGCGCCCGACAAAGAGGTGCTGCTCGTGGGAAGGATCACCGTCGGACTGGGCATTGGTAAAAACACGGCCAGTCCCGGTCTTTACGTATATGTTTTTATGTGTTTAGGGTTGTTTTACTTTAATGCTAATTCTTTGTTTGGTCACTAGGTGGGGTTTATGTACTTTGTGTCTTTGTCTTTTAGAGTTTGGTTTATGCACAAAGAGAGACCAGGAGGAAGCAACTGTTTTTGTCCATTGAGTATTTAAGTTTATAAGGCATCACTGCTGTTGTATAAAGAACGGGAAATATTGAATATATTGAAAGTTGGTGGAAAATGAAATTACGTTTTTATTTTATATACTTTGCAAGACTCTTTAATTCACATTTACAGTGCCAGAAAACAACTGCTTAATCCTAGATCTGTTCAGGTTTAGTTCTGACATTGGCCTTTAGTTAAGCCTGGATTAAGCCTTGTTTAGTTCTGTTTCAATCCAGGTTTAGTCTTAGTTTTAGTCCTGGTTTAGCCCTTATTTTGTTTCTGTTTAGTACTGGTATTAGTCCTGGTTTAGTCCTTCTTTAGTCTTGGTTTAGTCCTAGTTTTAGTCCTAAATTAACAAGTGTAGAGTTCATGTTTAGTGTAGGTTTAGTTTTGAGTTTTAACATATAGACCTTGTTCTAGTCCAGGTTTTCGTTCTGGTTTAAACCTGGTTTGCTCTTGTCTTTGTTTCTGGATTTATTTTTTGACCTAAATCCCTGTAACAGAATGTTTTTAATGCAGCGTTGGTTGTTGCAGGAGTGGCGTCCATGACGGTCCCGGTGTACATCGCAGAGGTGTCTCCTCCTCAGCTCCGAGGGCAGCTGGTCACCATCAACACTCTGTTCATCACCGGAGGACAGTTCGTGGCCTCGGTCATCGACGGGGCCTTCAGCTACATGAGACGGGACGGGTGGAGGTCTGCAGCTCCACCTGAAGATCTCAAACCTCACTATTTAATATAAACGACGATTGGTAAGGCTCCTAATGTTCTTGTGGCTGTTGTCCCAGGTTTATGTTGGGCCTCTCCGTCGTCCCGTCTCTGCTGCAGTTCGTGGGTTTTCTGTTTTTACCTGAAAGTCCTCGATGGCTGCTGCAGAAAGGACGGAGCGTCGAGGCGAAGCAGGTTCTGAGTCGGATCAGAGGAGACCAGAACGTGGACGAGGAGTACGAGTCGATACGGAGCAGCATCGAGGAAGAGCAGAGGGAGACCGGCTCAGGTGAAGGAGACAGAGCCCCCAGTTCTTAATCGGGTTTAGACCAGGTTTAGTTCAGGTTTAGTTCAGGTTTAGACCAGGTTTAGTCCAGGTTTAGACCAGGTTTGGTTCAGGTTTAGTCCTGGTTTAGTCCAGGTTTAGACCAGATTTGGTTCAGGTTTAGTCCAGGTTTAGACCAAGTTTAGACCAGGTTTAGTCCAGGTTTAGACCAGGTTTAGTCCAGGTTTAGTTCAGGTTTAGACCAGGTTTAGACCAGGTTTGGTTCAGGTTTAGTCCAGGTTTAGTCCAGGTTTAGTCCAGGTTTAGACCAGGTTTGGTTCAGGTTTAGACCAGGTTTAGTTCAGGTTTAGACCAGGTTTAGACCAGGTTTGGTTCAGGTCTAGTCCTGGTTTAGTCCAGGTTTAGACCAAGTTTAGACCAGGTTTAGTCCAGGTTTAGACCAGGTTTAGTCCAGGTTTAGTTCAGGTTTAGACCAGGTTTAGACCAGGTTTGGTTCAGGTTTAGACCAGGTTTGGTTCAGGTTTAGTCCAGGTTTAGTCCAGGTTTAGACCAGGTTTGGTTCAGGTTTAGACCAGGTTTGGTTCAGGTTTAGTCCAGGTTTAGTCCAGGTTTAGTCCAGGTTTAGTTCAGGTTTAGTCCAGGTTTAGTTCAGGTTTAGACCAGGTTTAGTCCAGGTTTAGTTTGACTACTGGTCCTTGTTTGATCATCAGTCCATCTTACTAATGACTAATTATAACTCAGGGCACAAAAGTAGGACTAAACCTGAGCTAAATCTGAGCTAAACCTGGGCAAAACCTGGACTAAACCTGGTCTAGACCTAACTTAAACCTGACCTAAACCAAGACTAAACCTTACAGTGTTTAATTTAGCTGTAGCTTTATGAATATATTTTTAACAAACACTGGTGACACACATTAGAAAAAACCTGCAGTTGTGGTGGGTTCAGTTCTCAGTGTCTTTCCCAAATATTAAAGTCTGTAGTCATGTTTCTGTTAGATTTTTGAAACAGATTTAGTTCAGTCTAAAGTTCCCTGTTGTTCCCTGTTGTTCCCTGTTGTTCCCGGTGGCGTCCTGCAGGGGGAGTCGTGATCCTGAGAATCCTGCGTCACGCTCCGACTCGACGGGCTCTGATCGTGGGCTGTGGACTCCAGATGTTCCAGCAGCTGTCGGGCATCAACACCGTCATGTGAGCCCCGCTCCCTGTTACTCCCCCATTACTCCCCCGTTACTCACCCGTTACTCACCCGTTACTTACATGTTACTTACATGTTACTCACCCGTTACTCACCCATTACTCACCCGTTACTTAAATGTTACTCACTCGTTACTCACCCGTTACTCGCCTGTTACTCCCCCGTCACTTGCCCGTTACTTACATGTTACTCACTCGTTACTCCCCTGTTACTCACCTGTCACTCGCCCGTTACTCCCCCGTTATTTGCCCGTTACTTACCTGTTCCTCCCCAGTTACTCACCCGTTACTCCCCCGTTACTTACCTGTAACTCCCCCGTTACTCACCCGTTACTCACATGTTACTCACCCGTTACTCATCCGTTACTCACCTGTTACTCCCCCGTTACTCACCCATTACTCACCCGTTACTTAAATGTTACTCACTCGTTACTCACCCGTTACTCGCCTGTTACTCACCTGTCACTCGCCCGTTACTCCCCCGTTATTTGCCCGTTACTTACCTGTTCCTCCCCAGTTACTCACCCGTTACTCCCCCGTTACTTACCTGTAACTCCCCCGTTACTCACCCGTTACTCACATGTTACTCACCCGTTACTCATCCGTTACTCACCTGTTACTCCCCCGTTACTCACCCGTTACTCACCCGTTACTCCCCCGTTACTCACCCGTTACTCACCCGTTACTTACCTGTTACTCCCCCGTTACTCCCCCGTTACTCCCCCGTTACTCACCCGTTACTCCCCCGTTACTCTGTTTAATATGGTCTGTGTGCAGGTACTACAGCGCCACCATCCTGCAGATGTCGGGAGTGCGGGACGTGAAGCAGGCCATCTGGCTCTCGGCCGTGACCTCTGCCACCAACTTTGTGTTCACGTTGGTGGGAGTGTGGCTCGTGGACAGAGTGGGACGGCGCAGGCTCACCGTCGGCAGCCTCCTGGGTCTGGACTCCTCACACTTTACTTTACATTTCTCTAAAGATCTGGGAATTCTTAAAGTCATTTGAGGATTATTTTTATTTAGAAGAAGAAAAAGTGAAAAAAACAAGACATTAAGGCTGTATTTTCAAGGATTTTAATAGATGAGAATGTTGAGCTCATATTTTGTCCAATCACAGCTCGCTTCTGGAAAAGGAGCGCTCCCATTGGTCGACACTGATGTCAATAAGGAAGTAATGGCTACAGATTAAACAGAAAAAGTGTACATTTAGTGTTGAATATGTGTTTTTACAGAGAAACAACACAAAAAAAACAAAGAAGAGGGACATAAATTAAACCAATCCATGTAATTATTCTGCTATTCAGCGTTTAAACTGTAAACTGCATGATATTGTTGATATTTACCGTGATCCTGACCCCAATCTTATAAATATATGAAATGTTAAGCCTACTCTATACATTGACCCACAGCTGAAGCACCAACTGTTTAATAAAGTGAGTAAAGCTCCAAATCCTTTTAATATCTTTTATTTTCATTCACACAGAAGCACTGGGAACACTGCACATTCTGTTCCAAATAAAAACATGAACAAAAAAGGATCTAATGTGTTATTCCTTTAATAAAAGTGAAGACAAAGGGAATATTAGGCTGTTTTTCTTCACAAACTCAAACATTTACTTTATAAAGTGAAAAATGCTTTAGATTAATCTTTCCTGTGAATCACTGAACTAGTATTTCATGTAGAACCGCTGCATTTGATTATTTTGTTCATGTTTTGATTTGGAACAGAATGTGCTGTGTTCCCAATGCTTCTGTGTGAATGAAAAGATAATATAAGGATTTGGAGCTTGACTCACTGTTGTTATGAACACAGCTGCGTGGTTAATATTGATGTATATATTGATGTTGGACGTAAACTGGACGAGAAACAGTGAAATAAAGCCCTACTCTGTGTGTGTTTAAGGCACTGGGCTGAGTCTGGTGGTGTTGGCCGTAGGCTTCCTGCTGTCGGCTCAGAGCTCTCCACCTGTGACCCTCCACACGCCGGACAACTCCACGTCCTGCAGCTCCTACAGGTAGGTTACTGAAGCCCCCTCCTACGGGTCGGACCCAGGCGTAGGTTTACTGAAGCCCGCTCCTACGGGTCGGACCCAGGCGTAGGTTACTGAAGCCCGCTCCTACGGGTCAGACCCAGGCGTAGGTTTACTGAAGCCCGCTCCTACGGGTCAGACCCAGGCGTAGGTTTACTGAAGCCCGCTCCTACGGGTCAGACCCAGGCGTAGGTTTACTGAAGCCCGCTCCTACGGGTCAGACCCAGGTGTAGGTTACTGAAGCCCGCTCCTACGGGTCAGACCCAGGTGTAGGTTTACTGAAGCCTACGGGTCGGAACCAGGCGTAGGTTACTGAAGCCCTCTCCTACGGGTCGGACCCAGGTGTAGGTTACTGAAGCCCTCTCCTACGGGTCGGACCCAGGCGTAGGTTACTGAAGCCCGCTCCTACGGGTCAGACCCAGGCGTAGGTTTACTGAAGCCCGCTCCTACGGGTCGGACCCAGGCGTAGGTTTACTGAAGCCCGCTCCTACGGGTCGGACCCAGGGAGAGGTGTAGGTTACTGAAGCCCGCTCCTACGGGTCGGACCCAGGTGTAGGTTACTGAAGCCCTCTCCTACGGGTCGGACCCAGGTGTAGGTTACTGAAGCCCTCTCCTACGGGTCGGACCCAGGCGTAGGTTACTGAAGCCCGCTCCTACGGGTCAGACCCAGGCGTAGGTTTACTGAAGCCCGCTCCTACGGGTCGGACCCAGGGAGAGGTGTAGGTTACTGAAGCCCGCTCCTACGGGTCGGACCCAGGTGTAGGTTTACCAAAGCCTACTCTAACGCTCATGTCTGTGTGTAGTTTGTGTGAGGGCTGCATGCTGGACCCGGGCTGTGGATTCTGTTATCGAGAGAACAGCAGCTCCGTCAGCGACTCGTCCTGTGTCTCTGTGAGTCCAGAGTCCACTGACCACGCCTCCCGAGGACGGTAGGACACTGCAGCTGTAGAAGCATCATGTATAATAACCTCTATAATAATATAAGGTCTATAACGGGGGTCATCAGCTAAATTTGCCCCAGGACCAGCTTGTTTCACCAGGTGCTGCAGAGGAAAGACTTGTAAACTAAAATATAGTTAAGTAATTAAATACATACCATCACTTTTTCTTATTATTTTATTAGATTTCTTCACAGTTAAATAAAACAAATTTCTTGTTTTTCTTTCTTGAGTGAAAACTTCGATGGTTATTTGAAGGAACCATAAAACAACAGCTTGTGGAAAAACCATGTTTGAAGAGAATTTGTTGTGTTAAACTAGAAAACACAGACATTAATTTAGGCTAAATTAGCTCAATTTCAGTCATTTTTGAGACATTTGAATTCCTATATTTATGTTTCAACTCAACCTATTTGTCCCGTTGACTTTGGTGATGTGCTGGGGGCCGGACGGACAGCAGTTTAGACCTGAGTCAGTCTCTGCTTCAGACACAACCTCCACAAAAACCAAAAGGACTGTTCCTTTACCACAGACCAGTTTATAGCGACCAGAAACAGACATTTGAGTTAAGCCTTAGTGAATAAAAAGTTGTGTAAATACGAGACTGTGAGCTGTTGATGTGACGCTAACAAACAGAGATTTATCAGAAACGTTCTCAATAGAAAACAGATTAGTTCAAGATTAAAGGAACAAGTATGGTCCTTGAATCTCTGTTTGGAGGAGAGTACAGGCCTTAGATCCAAATGAGGAGTGGGACAGTCGAGGCTCAGGGTAGAACTGGTCTTACTCTGACGCTTTAACGATAAATTAGCATCAAAAAAGTGTGTTTATTTTTCACTGTAAGACATTTCAGAAGTGATTCCTTTTGGTGAACAAGTTCTGATGGTTTTTCTTCTCAGCTGCATGAACCAGACTGAGGACTCCGGTCTGATCTGGGCCTATAACTTCTGTCCCTCGTCTTATTCCTGGATCGTCCTCCTGGGCCTCGTCCTTTACCTGGCGTTCTTCGCTCCAGGTAACAGCAAACATCATAGACTCAGTGAAATGATAAAAGCCGCTGCTCCCGTGTTGATTGTGAGTGTGTGGAGGTATGGGCCCGATGCCGTGGACGGTGAACTCAGAGATCTACCCGCTGTGGGCTCGCAGCACCGGGAACGCCTGCTCGGCCGGAGTCAACTGGACTTTTAACGTCCTGGTCTCACTCACGTTCCTCCACGTGGCCGAGTATCTCACTTATTACGGTAACTCCAGTCATACTTTTCCTTTCTCTCTGAAGCCAAGGTTAATGCCAAGTTGTTTACTTCTATAAAATTATCACATATCATTATTTTTTCTGTTTTCTTTTCTGCATAAATCTCTTAAACCACTTCAGCTTTGCCCAAAACTATCAAAAATTCAATCATTTTCAGGATTTAAACTCTTTAAATGACAGCTTGAAAACAAGATGATTTTTCTACTTTGATTTGGTGATCTTTATGGATGTTACAGCTTAGGACATTAATTTCTGCAGAATGTTTCTTTTTTAACATATCTTTTTAATCAAATGTCAGTGGTTCTTGCAGGTCTATTATACACTATGTAGATGCAAAAGAAACTACTCTAAAATCAGCATACATCAATATTTTTTCTGCTTTTTTCTGCATAAATCTCTTAAACCACTTCAGTTCTGCTCAAAACCACAAAATATTCAGTAATTTTCAGAATTTTAACACTTAAATCTGACACCACCAAAATACTGATGTAATTAATTTTGACACATCCAATACAACATATCCAATAATAAAAAGCAATACCAACCCTCTGCTTTTTATTATATATGAAAAATATTTAAAGGGTTAAAATCCTGAGTATTTTGTAATTTTGAGCAGAGCTGAAGTGGTTTAAGAGATTTATGCAGAAAACAATACAAAATATATTGATATTTGATGATTTTAGAGCAGTTTCTGTAAAAGGAAATATGTCAAAAAAGAAATTATGCAGAAATCTGCCATAACCTGTAACACATCCATAAAGATCACCAAATCAAAAAAGAAAAATGACAAAAATGCATAAAAATGGCCTCAGGGTTAAGATAAAAGCCCTGTCATATTCTGTGCTTTTACTGTGAAAGTCTGGTGTCCTCAGGTGCGTTCTTCCTGTACTCCGCTCTGGTCGTCCTGGGCCTGGTCTTCGTCCTCGGCTGCCTCCCCGAGACCAGCGGCCTGCAGCTGGAGGACATCGACGCTCTGTTCTCCAGCCGACTCTGCTCCTGCGGTGGTCCCACTGCCCCCAGCCTCCGCCACGTGCACTACATCCGGGTAAACGGCTCCAACCGCTCCGACACCGAGTCCGAGTCCGACCAGGACTAGGACTGGGACCAGGACTGGGACCAGGACTAGGACCAGGACCTGGACCGGGCTGTAGCTGGGACTCTGTTGGCCCTTTGTTGGGTTTTTTTAGTCTTTTTTCTGCCTTTTTGTGGTGGAGAGGCAGCTTTCACCTGTGACTCCGGTGGTTTCAGTTGTTTTCAGTCTGATTTTCATAAACTAAATCTCACAAAGACCAAAGAGATGGTCCCTGACCTAAAAATTAAGTGAAACAGAAGAAGGGTTAATGTCCACAAAAACCTAAACCAGGACTAAACCAAGAATAAAGCAGGTCTAAAGTGGTCAGTCAAATACAGACGCACTAAAAGAAAGGAATAAATTTGGTCTCTCAACTGAGGACTAAACCTGGTCTAAACTGGGCTAAGCCTTAAATATAATTACACTTATAATGAATGCCCAGACTGGGTCTTAATGGACCACCAAACCAAGACTTAATCAGGTCTAAACCAGGTCCAAAAATCATGACAAAAACAACTTAACCTGGTTTAAACTGGATCAAAACTATCACTGAACCAAGTCTGAACCAAGTCTGACCCAGGTCCAAAACCTGGTCTAACCTGGGTCCAAACCAGATCTAATCAAGAACTAATCAGGTCTAAACCAGGTCTAAGCTGGACTCAGATCTTATTGTTCTTTTATTAATCCCTAAAACACACTGAAAACAACACAGAGCTCCTTTTTTCTGAAGTCTGTTTTTCGGTGCTGACCTGTGTTTCCGCTCGATGCCTATAAGGACGTGTCCTACTCCTTTCCTGTCTCGGTTTTGGTTCTGACTCTGTTTTTTTTACACTGGACAGAATGCACCTTAACCATAATGTGCCCTTTGTTTATGAGAGGTGTGGTGTTTCCAGCGCGGTTCAGAGCTAGAGTTACGGAGCTCTGGGGTCGGACAGCGCCGTATGTCGCTTACATCACTGTGAGTAATTTATCACTCAACAAACTCTTTTAATGATTTACCACAAACTGTTTCTAATGTTTTAAAAATTAAACCAAAAACTCTGAACTTGTTTTAAAGGTGAAGTCTGCAGTTTCCATTTTAGTTTTGTTCTGCCTTTTCTGGTCATTGACAAGCTTCAAACTGACTCCATTTAAATCCTACAAAGACCAAAGAGAGAGTCCAGGACTAAACCAGGACTAAACCAGGACTAAACCAGGTCTAAACCAGGTCTAAACCAGGACTAAACCAGGACTAAACCAGGTCTAAACCAGGACTAAACCAGGACTAAACCAGGACTAAACCAGGACTAAACCAGGTCTAAACCAGGACTAAACCAGGTCTAAACCAGGACTAAACCAGGACTAAACCAGGGCTAAACCAGGACTAAACCAGGACTAAACCAGGACTAAACCAAGACTAAACCAGGACTAAACCAGGTCTAAACCAGGACTAAACCAGGACTAAACCAGGTCTAAACCAGGACTAAACCAGGACTAAACCAGGTCTAAACCAGGACTAAACCAGGACTAAACCAGGTCTAAACCAGGACTAAACCAGGACTAAACCAGGACTAAACCAAGACTAAACCAAGACTAAACCAGGACTAAACCAGGACTAAACCAGGTCTAAACCAGGTCTAAACCAGGACTAAACCAGGTCTAAACCAGGTCTAAACCAGGTCTAAACCAGTACTAAACCAGGACTAAACCAAGACTAAACCAAGACTAAACCAGGACTAAACCAGGACTAAAACCAGGTCTAAACCAGGGGGTAACCAGGTCTAAACCAGTACTAAACCAGACCTAAACCAGTACTAAACCAGGACTAAACCAAGACCAAACCAGGACTAAACCAGGGGTAAACCAGGTCTAAACCAAGACTAAACCAGGACTAAACCAAGACTAAACCAAGACTAAACCAGGATCTAAACCAGGACTAAACCAGGACTAAACCAGGTTCAAAACCAAGACTAAACCAGGACTAAACGAGGACTAAACCAGGACTAAATCAGAGCTAAACCTTTCCAAAACCAGGTCTAAACCAGGACTAAACCAGGACTAAACCAGGACTAAACCAGGACTAAATCAGAGCTAAATCAGGACTAAACCAGGCCTAAACCAGGTCTAAACCAG
>CM072153.1:23743465-23795868 GCA_036850595.1 Rhyacichthys aspro
GAGACTCAGAGCTGCCGTTAGCGTCCAGCTTCAGGTTCGACACCGCCTCTGGGACTAAAACACACACAGAGAGGTTTGTTTATCCATAAATCCTGCTGGTGTCGGGAGCTTGTTGGTGCAGACCCCACCTGTCGAGGACTCTGTGGTGACATAAGACCAGAGCTGTGCCGTCTCTGTGAACACGCTGACGTTGTACTCGGTCCCCGGCTGCAGGTTTGTGATCTCACAGAAGGTGGCGCTGTTGGGCAGAGGGCCCTGTTTAAACACATTCAGGTTTTTGTCCGAGACCGCGACTGAGACGGTGTCTGTTCGACCGGGACCGAGCTGCCACGACACACTGAGGCTGCGAGGAGGGGCGCCACCTGCAGGACGCTGACGGCAGACGGAGCTGGGGTGGAAACATAATTAATTAAATACATAATTTAAATGATTTGGCTCTTTTACACCAAAGAGAGACGTGTTGCTATGCATTTTGAACCTGACTAATTGTACAAATAATTTAGAACTTCCAGCACATTTTAAACCAGAAAACATCATCTTTAAATCGAAGCATTTACACAAAAAGCAGATGATAAAAGAGACTGCCTTTAACTTATGTACATTTGGCTGTTTACAAGAACAGAACCTCTCTTTCTATTCTATTTTTACTTGAGTGAGGATTTTCCATCACCCAATCAGAAGACTGCAGTGTTTACTCTTCTCTTTTTAGTTCTGTTATTAATTTCTAAGAAACCGGAAAGAGCCTCGTCTTGAAAAAAAAAAAATGGTTTGTTATTTCTTTGCTAAACGTTTTTGTAAAAACCTTAATGAATGTTGGAGAGCAGTTCCTCAGTCTAATTCATGAGCACAACCAAAATAAACAGTGTGACAGCTTCCCGCATCCGTTCATCGAGGAACAATGAGAGGCGGGAAGTGGCTGGAGGAGACGAAGACGAGATGAGGAGACGAGGAGGGGACGAGGAGGGGACAAGGACGACGTCTGGGAATAAACACTTTAACTGAGCTCTGGGATCATTCTTCAACAGAGAATAACGAGCTGTAACCTGTTTCTATGAAGCACAGAAGATAAAAGAAATGTGATGTCAGAAGTGTGGAGTTTATGGAGCCAAAGGTTTAATAGTTTGTTCAAATAAAATGAGGGTGAGTCTGGGTCTATAAGAAAAACATTGTGAGGTAAATGGAAAGCAAAACCTTACTTATTCAGTCAATACTAACTGAGTCTGAAGAAAAAAGACATAGAACAGGAGCCTCTGTAATGTTCTTAAGAAAATGCAAAATGAAAAGACTAAATAACGGTGAGTTTTTTTCATGCTGAATTTTCTGGTTTAATTTCTGGGGAAACACGGGGAACATATTGAGGATCGGGATCTGACTGAATCCGGTTTGAGTTTGTTACAGTAAAGGTTAATGTGGCGTGAAAGTCAGATGTGAAATTTAACTCATCTTTATAATTCAGGCTTTAGAATTCGTGCAGCCTTCATTGCAATATATGTTCCTTGACTTTTTTCCGTTTGATGCTGAAGAAAATAAAACCCAAAATGTTCTCTTTACAAATTAAGGTTATACTTCACAGGTTACTTAACTACCATTCATTCATTCACCATTATCATAGGTTTATAAGCAGTTAATTAATGTGTTATTCAAGCACAATTTTCCATGTTTATCTATTAATATGTAACAGCTTAATATACCCAGACATAGTTTTAGTCTCATTCAGAATTCAATATATTTTCCAGCCCTGATTAGATAAAAAAAAAAAAAAGCATAGAAAAAACATTATACATTATATATTTCAAACCATTTTCATTAAACCCTATTTTTATTTGATATATTGTATAAATGTTCTAGGTCATTATCTAGGTTTTGATTAACTTATGAAAAACTGTTGATTTTTTACACTGTTAATTTTTTGTTAGCTGTATCTGTTGCTAAAATAAAATTTAAAAACTTAAATAAAATATATTGTATGACTAATTAACTATATTAGTAGATATAACTTACAAGAAAATTCTTAGTTTATACAGTTTCTTTTAGCTTTAGTTAGCAAGCAAAGATAGCAATTAGCTAACCGTTAGCTTCAAACACGGGCATATTTAAGGATAAATGTAGACATTTTCAATTAAATTCATTAAATGGGCAATTAAGCAATTGTTTTATAATTATAGTATAGTTTTTATTCTCATTACCGACTAATACAATCTAAATTAGCAGTGGTTTTGAGTTTATTCAGTTTTTTTGAAGCAGTTAACCGTTAGTTTCCGGTACTCACTGGTTTGAACCGCGACCTCGGTCTTTTCTCCATCTTTTTCTGAAAGCACCGTCAGATTAAACTGAGTCCGGGGTCCAGTCCAGTGACGAGGCAGCGGTTGAGTCTCCGAACACCGGGAGCAGCTCGTTAGAGTCCGGGTAGAGCTCGCATCTGTGGCCGGTGTCATCGTTTTTCCTGAAGACCGTGAAGTTACAGAAGGAGCCGCCGGTGGTGAGCCTCAGAACGGACGAATCTGATTGGCTGCGGACTCCGGTGACGTTTACGGAACAGGGCGTGGCTTTCGTGGTCGGGATCTGAAATCACGTGGATAATGGACACAGGTTACTTTAGTGTCTGTATAGGTTTGTTAACTAACTAACTAACTAACTAAATAAATAAATAAATAAATAAATAATGTGTATTGGTCCAACAATGAAACTCTACAGAGAATATTGCATAATTTTTGTGCTATATTTTAGGTATGTTATTGTTGTGTTTTTATGCTTTTGTGCTTTTGTACTATATAAATAAAAGTTTAGAATGAACATAGGGCTAAATTTTGGACTAAACCCAGACCCAAACCAAGACTACACATGGACTTAATTATAGGAATAAACTGAGGAGGGCTTAATTATTTTATATGAAAAAGGTTAGATCCAGGACTAAACCAGGTCTGAACTACAAAAAACAAAAACAGGACTAAACTTGTATAAACCAGGACATTTTCTATTAGATGCCACTTTACACTGGATGCTGCTGTAATGCAACTCCATAAGGATGTTATGGAGTGTCTGGTTTATTTTCTTACTGACACAGTGTCAAGCAGCACAGAGCTGAAAATAAACCAAATGTTTTATCTGCATTAATGGCTAATTGTTTTGTTTTTTATGTTGCAGTCTGTCAGAAAAAGAGATCATAGGTGACTCAAAAAGCTCATAGACAGGTCTGGTTCAACTGTAGGTTTTAGTTTGGAGACTCTGGTTGAAGCAGCATCTCCAGTGTTTTTTACCTTTTGTAAAATCCAGCCCAGGAACAGAATGAAAAAGCAGGAGGTGCATTTGAGCATCGCTGTAGATCCTTCTGTTTTAATGAGTTTATTCCAAAATGAGCTGACATCACTTAAACAGAAGGGTCTTTACTGTGATCCGTCCACCGTTCATTTGTCTTTGGGTCCAGTTCTTCCATCAGCATCATTTACAAAGAATTATTACATTTATTTGTTTTTAAGGTCTAAGCTAGGACCTAATAAGAATTAAACCCAGAACTAGGCCAGGAGCAAAACCTGGACAAAAATAGGACTAAACCAGGTTTCAATCCAGGACTGAACTGGAGCTAAAAGAATAAAAGCCAGGACTAAACCCATGAAGTCCAGGAATGAACCTAGACAAAAACAATAAGACAAAACAGGTGCTAAACCAACAGTAAACCTAGTTTAAACCAGGACTGAACCAGGACTACATTTAGGACTAAACCAGACTAAAACATAATTAAACCAGGACTTAAGTTGTAAACTATGGCTAAACCAAGACTAAATCAGGATAAAAAACAGGACTAAATCCAGCTCTAATCTAAAACCCAACAACAATTAAATCTAAGTCTAAACTAGGACCTATCTAAGACTGAACTAGGACTAAATCCAAGTTTAAACTAAGGCTAAACCTAGAACTAAACCAAACTAAAATGCAACCAAACCATGCCCAGACCAGGTCTAAACCAGGGCTAAACCAAGAGTAAACCCAGTCTAATCCAGGTCCAAGATAAGACTAAACCAGGTCTAAACCAGGATAAATCCAGGACTAGATTTTTGCAGATGTTTTCAGATCTCACAAAATACTCCAGTTCCAGCAGATTTTTACTTCCTTATTCCAAAATTTCAGAAGCTCATTTAATCCTTAAAACAAGTCGATTCAAGAAATTATTCCTGGATTAGCTTTGCATATATCTCAAAAAAAACTTCAAAAGCCTCTGTCTGTTCCATCAGCTCCAAAGACAGCCTCAAACCTTATGTAGAAGTAAAAATCATCAGACATTTTGAATATTTCCCGTAAAACTCCATTTATCTCAGTTTTAGTGGAGGCTGTTCTCTCTGTGGGACCCATCCATCTCCAGACGCCGAGCAGAGCTGCCTCCTCTGTTCTGTTCTGTTCTGCACCACTCCCAGCCTTTTCCTTCCTGACTTTCTCCATCGACCTTTGGTTTCGGACCCTCTACAATCAGCCGAGGTCAAAATAAAGCCATTGTTGTGCTTTCAGTGAGAATTATGCCTCGGGAAGAGATTCAACCAGGCTAAGAATAGAGTCACGTAACATGGATCCGATCAAAGAAATAGACTAAATTAATAGACTAGATTCATTTACATAACTGTAGCTATTGTTTACATTTACCTGGTGGACACTCGTGGTACTGCAACGAAGAATGGCAAGAAATAGGACCAAGAAAAAATGGAGAACTAAACCTGATCTAAGCTACAAATAAACATGTCTAAACAGAAACAGGAGCTGAAGTGTGACGTTTTTTTGGACGGCATAAGCTTGGTCCCAGGTTTTACTTGAATTTGATATGGTTTTATTTGGATTTGAACAGGTTTTAGATGGATTTGAAAAGGTTTTAGATGAATTTGAACAGGGTTTTTTGGATTTGAATAGGTTTTAGTTGGATTTGAACAGGTTTTATATGGATTTGAACAGGGGTTTTTTTTGGATTTGAACAGGTTTTTTTGGATTTGACAGGTTTTATTTGGGGTTTAAGAATAGATTTGAGAGTTTTAATTGAATTTGAGCAGATTATATATATATATATCTTAGTATCAAAAACTGACTTGAGATTTCATGAACAAATACAGTTAATCTGATTCCAATCCATTCAAAACCTGTTAAAATCCATCTAAAACCTGTTCAAATCCATCTAAAATCTGTTTTAATCCAGTTAAAACCTAGTGCCAAAAAATCACGTAATAAAAGCATCGGAGGGTCTCATAAAACATTGCAAAGGGCCATATTTAGCCCCTGGACCTTGAGTTTGAGATGTGGGGTATAGTGTAACTTTATTTCACCCGGAGCCAGCGTCTAGTGGCCATCGATGGTATTACACTTTCACAATCTTTTACATTTGTACTCACAGGGGGCGGTGTTGTTGTAGTCTGCAGCTTTATCGTAGTTGAATCTTTTCCTTTTGTCGTCGTCAGTTCTTTTTGTTTCGCTGTCGTCGTCTCTTTAGCATTTGTCGTAGCTTTAGCGTCCGTCGTCCAAGCTCTCGTCGTCAGTCCAGCTGTAGTTCTTGTGTTTTTTGTCGTGAACATTTCCGTCGTACTTGTTGTTACCCCTTCTGTGCCAGCTTTTGTCGTTTCTGAAGAAGTTTTTGGCGTTGTAATGTGAGCGGTTGAAGCTAACGGAGTCGTTAAAGGTGTGACGGTCCAAGGACTTGGGATCGCCGCAGGTTTATTTGTTATCGTAGGCTTGTTTTTGAAATTTGTCGTAGAAATTGTTGGATTTGATGTTGTAATTTCTTCTGTAGAGGTTGATGAAGGCATTGTCGACTTATCTGCTGTTGAACTTTGGAAAATAGTTGATCCAGCTTCGGAAATCGGTGGTGTTTCGGTTGCTATTTTTGGCCTTAAACTTTTGTAATTAGCCGTAGCTTGGATTGATGTTGCTTCAAAGTCTGTTTCACCATTTTGATCGTTCGAATAAGTGCTAAATTCTGTGATATTTGCTCTTTTCGTGATTGAATCTGTTTCAGAAATGGTCGATAAACTTGTGCTAGAAAGAGGCTCGCTAATTGTAGCTGCTGAGGTGGCTTCTGTTTTAAAATCTGTCACATTCTCGTTTGAAAAAGTAGTAGCATTAGCTTTAGCTTCACTCAAAATGTCCGTATTTCCAACTGATTTAAAATTAGAAGTCGAATTATATTGTTCTGTTGAAGCTGTATCAGATTCTGTTTCTAATTCTGAGCTCCTCAAAGTTGAAGAATTTTCCAAAAACGGCAGAGAAGTGGAAACAGACGGAGTGGAAGACACAAAATGGCCGCTGTCAAAAGCAGAGAACTTGGTGATTGGAGAGTTTTCATCGTTAATGGAGTCTGTGGTGAGAGATCTTTGAGTTCGAGGTTTATTGAAGGATGTTTTTGGGGTCGAAGGGGTTTTGTCGGAGAAAGGTTGGGTTACATCCGTCGTGGAAGAGTTTCTAAAAGTGAAGAGTGGTTCCTGAGTGAAAGACTGGGATGTGGAGACTGGAAAAGAAGAAGAGAAATGGTGAGTATAAGACTAATGTCAATCAGGACTCAACCAAGAATAGGTCTGGAATAAAACAAATCTAAACCAGGACTAAACCAGGTCTAAATCAGGTCTAAACCAGGACTAAACTAGGTCTAAACCAGGTCTAAACCAGGTCTAAACCAGGTACTAATCTAGGTCTAAACCAGGTCTAAACCAGGACTAAACCAGGTCTAAACCAGGTCTAAACCAGGTCTAAACCAGGACTAAACCAGGACTAAACCAGGTCTAAACCAGGACTAAACCAGGTCTAAACCAGGTCTAAACCAGGACTAAACCAGGACTAAACCAGGTCTAAACCAGGACTAAACCAGGTCTAAACCAGGACTAAACCAGGTCTAAACCAGGACTAAACCAGGTCTAAACCAGGTCTAAACCAGGTCTAAACCAGGACTAAACCAGGTCTAAACCAGGACTAAACCAGGACTAAACCAGGTCTAAACCAGGTCTAAACCAGGACTAAATCAGGTCTAAACCAGGTCTAAACCAGGACTAAACCAGGACTAAACCAGGTCTAAACCAGGACTAAACCAGGTCTAAACCAGGTCTAAACCAGGTCTAAACCAGGACTAAACCAGGACTAAACCAGGTCTAAACCAGGTCTAAACCAGGACAATCATACGTCTTTATTGTGACTCAGAGAAAGTATCTTGGTCACATCCGAAACACAGTCAAGTTCTGGACTAGGTCCAAGTCCAGGTCTGAGTCCAAGTCCTGGTTAGACCCTCAGCCCTGACAGGAAGTACACTGCTGACGTACTTCCTGTTTCTGTCGGAGCTAAAGACGTCGTTAACAAAGAGAGGGAAGTGTTTGACAGCGGCTCATCCTCCGTCTGCAGCTCAAGGACAGTTTGATCCGGACTAACGAGGACTAACGAGGACTAACGAGGACTAACGAGGGCTAATGAACTCAGACGATGAAACGGTCCTTGTAAAACCCAATTAATCAGGCATAAGCAGCATTTAAAATAAAATGAAAAGATCACAAAGTCCATTTAAAATCATAAATCCAGGACAAAACCAGAGCTGAACCAGGTCTGAACCAAAAGAAAACTATTACTAAACCCAAGGCAAAACCTTAGACAAAACCAGGAAGAACTGGATCAGGACTAGACCAGATCTAAACTAGGACTAGAGACCAAGACCAAAGCAGATTATGTTTAACCTAAATATGAAAAATCAGGACTGAACCCAAGACTAAATCACAAAATCAGGACTAAGCCAGCGTTAAAACAAATATGAACCCAGGACTAAACCAGGATTAAACCAGGTCTAAACATCAGTATGAAATCCCACATGACACACCTGTGTGACGTAGTGACATCATCAGGTAACTCCCTAGTGGGATTCAAAAAGGCATGTATAATAATAATAAAAGTAAAATCCTCCTTTGATTGAATAAGAGGGAGATAGGTGTGTGTTCATATTACATTTAGCACAGACTTCTGTTTTAGCGTAAAGGCCGTACTTGATCTAAAGCTGCTCTAATGGAAGAAAGCTCAACAACGACTGAAGTTAGACCTGCCTCATTTATAACTCCAACATCGTAAAGAGATCCTGAAGCTGTGAGGCTCTAAACTCTCAGCTCGTCTCCTGATAGAACTTCCTCACAGCTATTTAATGTTTTTAATCTGACTTTTTATCCTCTTTTATCATTTTTAATGTATTATATGTAAATGTGTGTATTTATCTGTACTGTCTTCTTCAATCACCGAGACAGATTCCAACAGGCAATCCTCTCATTAAAATGGCAATAAACTATTGAATCTTAAATCTTGGACTGAGGACGACACAGGTGACAACCAGGTGTGCAGAGTCCAGAGACTAAGAAGACCAACTAAAATCGAGCTCTGGGACAGTTGTAGCTGCTGTAGACACAGAATTACAGCATGTATTTATGAATGTGTGGTGAGTTCAATGACTGTACTGTATTACCCTCCCAACTCTCATGGGTTTGTTATTAGTTTTCTTATATTTGTGGAACAATATTGGGCCTTGTGGAGTTTTTTTGAGTGTACAGGTGTGTTCTTGTGTTTGGCTGTGTTTTGTCTGTTTCTTTCTTTTCTTTTTTAAATTTAATCTCAATTAAAAAAAAAAAAAAAAAAATTACAGCAGGAGGAGCTTTACAGCAACGAGGAGGACAGAGAGCTCTGGGTCAGTGGGTCTTTGGGACTAAAAACTAAAGAGACTGGTCCAGAAGTGCAGCCCTCTAGGAGACACAGAGGGCCCTCACAAGGATCCTAAAGTGTCCCCTAGACTCCTGGCCTAGGTCTGTGAGTTCTCTGTCTCCTCATCCTGTATCAATGTCTACTCTGTCAAATAAAGTCAATATCACCCACATGTTTATCAACTAATGCTTTTCCTGTTGCTCATTACATCCTCTGGCTTTAATAGAGTTTGGAACACTCTGGACACTCACCAAAATAAAATAAGAGACTATTTCGAAACATTCACAGCCACTTTCTGTCCCACACAAATACACTTTCTTTTCCATATTTTGTGTTTGTAACGATCTGTTTTATTAATCTGAAAGTACTGTGAGTAGAGCTGGAGTTTAAAAACACATTTATTCTCAGGGATGTCATTTATCTCAAGGTAAGACTGGTTTGGAGCTCTGTCATTTTGAAATCCTGCGTACGGCCGTGTCCACACCAAACACCAACGCCACAAAAATATAGATTTTTGACTCACAGACAGACGTAGAGCTGAGCAGCAGACTGAGGGTGATCCAGAGGCCGTCCATGTCTCCTTCAGCAGCGATTCCAGAGTGAAATGTGTGAGATGAGCCGAGCCCTGAGTGAAACCGTGAGGAAACAGGACACGCTCACACTTCCCTGTTTCCTGAGCTCCATTGTTTTCAGCTCGGTCCAGGTTCAGCGGAGGCTCAGAGTCGGAAATGCCTCCAGAGTCCAGATGGTCACACAGCGGCGGAGGTGTCCAAGAGCAGCCTCCAGAACAACCAAGACAACGACCGGAATTTAAAAAACACATTCACCAGAACTGTCTGTATTCAGCCAGTCCTCATTATTCTTTTGATTTGGATGAAAACCAAGAACAGGCCTCATTTTGGTCACTTCCAGAGTTTATTTAAGACTGGTTCACCACTGTCTGCTGACTTTAAACCCATTTAGTGTGTTTTGCAGAGTTAATTAGTTTATTCATTGTATGTCTCTTCTTTATGCAAACTCTGGTGAAATGTAGAATAAACTAAAATGAAATCACATAATGGCACCATGGAGTTAAGCAAAAAGTAAAAAAACGAACAAGAAAACCCAGAAAAAACATAACAATGATGAAATAAAGGCTTTTTTTTATGCAACAGAGTGACATTCACGTCAATAAGTCTCGAGTCTTTGGTTAAAGTCCAGTTACAAGTCTTTTTACATTTTCTCAAGTCAGAAGTCATCAAATTTGTGACTTGAGTCTGACTCTCATTTTTGCCCAAGCAGACAACATTTCTCATGTAACATATGTAAAGTCTGGTTTCTGGTTTGTTCAGCCGATCAGAGAAACCCTGACCTCTGACCTCTGAGGGAAACAGGGATGAGCTGAACTGTCTGATGAAGAAGTGGACACACCTTTAACAAACACTGGTTTTACTGCAGAGAGAGTCTGAGGACAGATTTACACCGGACTACTCTGGAATGGAGTTTGTTTTAGCTGAAGGACTCTGTAGTGGCTGTTTGTCCAAAACTATGTCAAATCAAACACAACAGATGACGATCAAAGCCATAAAGTGTACTTTCTGCAATTTATTCACCATTTAAAGCAAACTTACAGACACTATTTGCCCTCAGTGCCTCAGCTCAGGCTCATCCAAAATGTAAAAAAATCAATAAAACTAAATCCAGTAAAGGTCTGTTTGTATCCGGTTTCAAAACTGTACACCTTTGGTTCTGTCATTAATCATGAACTTGGATTTAAAAGTCCGGAGCAACGTGAAATAGTCTTAGATTTTCAGGCAAAATAAAAACTAAAGGCTGCTTCACCAGATTTAGTCCAGATGATCAGAGTCCTGAGGTTCACATGGAGTTATTAGCTCAGACTTTACTCAGTTCTTTATATATATGTAGTGACTCATTTTAGTCTTTGTCTCCTGGCACCATTAAAATGATCCAACCTGCTCATAATTAAGACATGGACCCGTTTCTCCAGGTCAGGTCTGTCCAGTTACAGTATTATTATTTATTGAGACAGAGATCCATGGCTCTGGAGCAGTCTGTATGGCGCCCTCTAGTGTCAGGAGTCCGGGGTTCCTCGGGTCTGTTCGGGTCTGTGGGTTCGTCCCGTCCTGGGTCGAACCAGACGTGATCACAGAGAGAACTCCTCTCCAGGGCCCAGCGGGTCACGTTATACAGCCCTGGGTTACACAGCACCACTTCCTGTTGAGGGCGGGACTTCCTTTTTAACAATCAGCAGCCGTTAAGTGAGGAGCAGAGGTCAGAGGTCGAGGATCTGTCTTCACGCCTCAGAATCACAGTGGTCCTGTCCGGTTCTAGCCCAGTCCTGTTCCAGCCCGGTCTGGCACCGGTCTGGTCCTGGTCTGGCCCCGGTCTGGTCCTGGTCTGGCCCCGGTCTGGTCCTGGTCTGGCCCCAGTCTGGCCCCGGTGCAGCCTGGTCCTGCGGAGGGTTCAGGATGAGGAAGGGAGGAGGTCCAGCTCATCTCTGAGTCTGTCCCTAGAGAAAAAGGAAGTCACTGATATTTAACGAGATCCAAGGACACTTAAAATCCAACTAAGACCTCATCAAATCCAACTAGAACCTATTCAAAATCCAACTAAAACCTGTTTGAACTAAAATCTGTTCAAATCCAATTCAGACCCAGCTAAAACCCATTCAAATCAAAATAAAACCTGTTCAGATCCAATAAACCCTGATAAAATTCTTTAGTTGTTGTTTAGACCTGATTCAGACCTGCTTAAACCTATTTACTCTTTTTTTTCTTGCTTTAGTTCTTAGTATTGTCATGCTTTAGTCTTGATTTACATATATAATCTCTAAACCTACTTTAGTCTGGTTTAACGCAATGTTTCTAAGAAATTAGTGATTACTGGTTCGATATTTCATCTTTGTACAGGTCTATTTTTTGTATTTTATTCTTCTTTCATTGTTATCCAATGTTTTTTTTTTTTTCAACTAATGTTTGAAAAAAGCTGCCAGTGTTTTTTATTTGTATGTCTAATTAGCCATTTTGAGTTGCACTGAGTTGTTTAAATGTGTTTGATTGGTGAATAAAGCTCATTTGGTGTCATAGTCTTTTGTTTTGATTTCTCTTTGTGGGCGTGTCCTGTCGGTGTCATGTGACCTGTTCATCTGTCTCTTCCTGTTTGTAAAGAGGACACGGCTGCTGCACAGGTAAACTCCACACTTCAGCACATATATTTAATCAGATTCAAACGCAAATATCACTTTACACTGCGACGTTAACACAGTAAAGTATTGTATTATAGCCCGACGTAAGTTGAGAGGTGTGTGTGTCAGCTGACTGAGCAGAGAAGGGTCATGTGGCTCACTCAACGCTTTTGGAAACATATCTTTAAACTTTCTTTGACTTATGACACCAGACATCATAACTTCAGCTACTAGTCGTATTAATCCCTTCTTTTTACCCACTTTCATTCACTTCACAGCCTTAACTCACAGCCTTTATGAACTACTTCTATGGCTATGCTCCATAACAGTTAGACGTTAAAGTGTAAATACCAGCCGAATCAACAAAAACACCCAAATAAATGGCATGAAATGTGTTTTTAATGTAAAAGACATCTTTATGCACAATTATTTACTAAAATCCTCTATTTGTTAAAGGAGTTTGGCGCGTCTACTCTCAGTTTGATCGTAGTTGACAGAAACACAACCTCGCGCCAGAGTTTAAAATTTAAAATGAAGACGTAGCATTTGAATATTACCTTAAATTACGTATGCCGAATTTAAAAAGACATTAATTCGATTTCGAATATCGTGTTGTCATAGTTATAACATGAGTAATTAGGTGAAAAATAACGAAAACGATAGATTTTTAATGGAGTTTCTTGCTACCTTCGTTAGTAAATGGATTTAACTTTGACGTCACGACGTTCTGTCGCCGTTATTAACCGTTAATGGCTAATGTTTAGCTAGCTTAAGTAAAGAATTATTACGTTTTAGTTAAAATAAAAACTGTTTTATAGTCACCACTCTGACTTAAAATGTCAATCGAATTTCTAAACAATCAAAATTCTCTGGTTTATGTAAATTTTTACGAATTAAAACGTTGTGGATAAACTTCGAATCTAAAAAATATGACGTAATGTAAACGTGGAACTGTTGGGGTCTTGATAATTTATAATGGTTGTTTTTGCTAACAAACGCAGCTTTTACGTATATTATTTTAGCCTAAGTGGAAATAAATCTGTGGCATATTAATATTGCTGAAATAAATGTTTTGATTGAATGAATATGTTATTCAGGTGAAAAACTAAAGTGAGGATGGCCACAGTGATGTCACACAAACATGGCAGCGCCCAAAGAACAGCTTCACTCAGAAAAACACAGAGCTGGGGCATTTAAAGACATTAAAATGTATTTAAATATTGACTTGACAGGTTTGTCAAGTGAGAATAATGAGGACAGGTGTTATTAGGAGCAGGTAAAGGCGCCTGGAGTTGTTTATTTTCGCTGTCAGACCGAGGAGAGGCTGTAGGATGCTTCTGAAGGCTGTTATTCTGAATTTATGAGCCTTTTAAAGCTTTAATCTGGACTCAAATGATTAAAATTAGGAAATTCATCACCTCTCCATGAACAGGTAATGGTTACAACCTTTGCTCTAGTCGTTTGCTAAACCTATATTCAATAAAAATGATCAAGAGCATGAGATAAATTGATCAATATGTTTATTATCAGTGCTTCAATTTGTGATAAACTCATTAATAGACTTGATTAGTTGTGGTAAATGTTTAACAGTGAGTAGGGTTAGGGATTAACTGTAATTATTTGACATAAACTGACTCTTTAAAAACATTAAAACACCTATTTGCATTATTTACTAGTTTTTGTCGAAACATATGGATTAATACTAAATTAAAATGTATGTAATAACATGTAGCCTTATCATGAATAAACATGCTATGAATATAAGGAAAATAACTGTTTGCTTTTTAAAGAGAAATACAATAAATTAAAGATGTACACAATAGACTTCTTCAAACAGAGGACCAAAAGTGGATTGTGTGTGGTTTATTAAAATATATTGTGAAATAAGGAAAAAATAAATTTAAATGTTGAACTGTATTTTAAATTTCAGCTATAATCACATGCAAATCTAGAAATTTGGTCTAAATAAATGTCTTTTTTATGTTTTTTTTTAATGTTTACAAGCTTATTTCCGTTTCTGTCAAAAGTGGGTTGCAGCTAAATGATCAGGGAATAATCTGAGTCCTATTGCTCAGGTGTCTTTTACCTGAGCTAATCCCAGATGAGAAAAGAGCCTACTATTTTTTAAACATTCTGGAAAAGTCCAAAATTAAGTGAGTTCTGTGTCTGTTTCTAATCCTGCTGCACAGCCACAGCTTCTAGAAAAACACATTCTCTTTTTCTTGGCTCCATAAACAAGCTCAGGGTTAAATAAACAAACTCTTAACCCGTCTCTGAAATAACTCTGGTCTGAGCAGGATCAGCCTAAGCTCAGGTTTAAACTCTGAATCTCTAAACCTCAGTCTTTGTCTGTTCACGTCGATCTGTTTTCAGGGATGAGACCAGCCTGTTTCACATGATCGACCCGAGGAGACACACAGCGGCTGAAAACGATGGAGAGCGGAGTCTCATCGGTCCGTCCACCTCGAGCCCCTCTGAGGACGACCCCAAACCCTCCTCTGCTCCGGCCTTCGTCTTCCTCCTGGCCTTCTTCTCGGCTCTGGGCGGGTTCCTGTTCGGGTACGACACCGGCGTGGTCTCGGGCGCCATGCTGCTGCTCAAACGGGAGATGAACCTGAGCGCTCTGTGGCAGGAGCTGCTGGTGTCCAGTACGGTGGGGGCGGCGGCGGTCTCGGCGCTGGCGGGGGGCGCTCTGAACGGACGGTTCGGCCGCAGACTCTGCATCCTGTTGGCCAGCTCCATCTTCAGCGTCGGGGGCTTCGTCCTGTGCTTCGCGCCCGACAAAGAGGTGCTGCTCGTGGGAAGGATCACCGTCGGACTGGGCATTGGTAAAAACACGGCCAGTCCCGGTCTTTACGTATATGTTTTTATGTGTTTAGGGTTGTTTTACTTTAATGCTAATTCTTTGTTTGGTCACTAGGTGGGGTTTATGTACTTTGTGTCTTTGTCTTTTAGAGTTTGGTTTATGCACAAAGAGAGACCAGGAGGAAGCAACTGTTTTTGTCCATTGAGTATTTAAGTTTATAAGGCATCACTGCTGTTGTATAAAGAACGGGAAATATTGAATATATTGAAAGTTGGTGGAAAATGAAATTACGTTTTTATTTTATATACTTTGCAAGACTCTTTAATTCACATTTACAGTGCCAGAAAACAACTGCTTAATCCTAGATCTGTTCAGGTTTAGTTCTGACATTGGCCTTTAGTTAAGCCTGGATTAAGCCTTGTTTAGTTCTGTTTCAATCCAGGTTTAGTCTTAGTTTTATTCCTGGTTTAGCCCTTATTTTGTTTCTGTTTAGTCCTGGTTTAGTCTTGGTTTAGTCCTAGTTTTAGTCCTAAATTAACAAGTGTAGAGTTCATGTTTAGTGTAGGTTTAGTTTTGAGTTTTAACATATAGACCTTGTTCTAGTCCAGGTTTTCGTTCTGGTTTAAACCTGGTTTGCTCTTGTCTTTGTTTCTGGATTTATTTTTTGACCTAAATCCCTGTAACAGAATGTTTTTAATGCAGCGTTGGTTGTTGCAGGAGTGGCGTCCATGACGGTCCCGGTGTACATCGCAGAGGTGTCTCCTCCTCAGCTCCGAGGGCAGCTGGTCACCATCAACACTCTGTTCATCACCGGAGGACAGTTCGTGGCCTCGGTCATCGACGGGGCCTTCAGCTACATGAGACGGGACGGGTGGAGGTCTGCAGCTCCACCTGAAGATCTCAAACCTCACTATTTAATATAAACGACGATTGGTAAGGCTCCTAATGTTCTTGTGGCTGTTGTCCCAGGTTTATGTTGGGCCTCTCCGTCGTCCCGTCTCTGCTGCAGTTCGTGGGTTTTCTGTTTTTACCTGAAAGTCCTCGATGGCTGCTGCAGAAAGGACGGAGCGTCGAGGCGAAGCAGGTTCTGAGTCGGATCAGAGGAGACCAGAACGTAGACGAGGAGTACGAGTCGATACGGAGCAGCATCGAGGAAGAGCAGAGGGAGACCGGCTCAGGTGAAGGAGGCAGAGTTTAGTCCGGGTTTAGACCAGGTTTAGTTCAGGTTTAGTTCAGGTTTAGTTCAGGTTTAGTCCAGGTTTAGTTCAGGTTTAGTCCAGGTTTAGACCAAGTTTAGACCAGGTTTAGTCCAGGTTTAGACCAGGTTTAGTCCAGGTTTAGTTCAGGTTTAGTTCAGGTTTAGTTCAGGTTTAGACCAGGTTTAGACCAGGTTTAGACCAGGTTTGGTTCAGGTTTAGTCCAGGTTTAGTCCAGGTTTAGACCAGATTTGGTTCAGGTTTAGTTCAGGTTTAGTTCAGGTTTAGACCAGGTTTAGACCAGGTTTAGACCAGGTTTGGTTCAGGTTTAGTCCAGGTTTAGTCCAGGTTTAGACCAGATTTGGTTCAGGTTTAGTCCAGGTTTAGACCAAGTTTAGACCAGGTTTAGTCCAGGTTTAGACCAGGTTTAGTTCAGGTTTAGTCCAGGTTTAGTTCAGGTTTAGTTCAGGTTTAGTCCAGGTTTAGACCAGGTTTGGTTCAGGTTTAGTCCAGGTTTAGTCCAGGTTTAGACCAGATTTGGTTCAGGTTTAGTTCAGGTTTAGTTCAGGTTTAGACCAGGTTTAGACCAGGTTTAGACCAGGTTTGGTTCAGGTTTAGTCCAGGTTTAGTCCAGGTTTAGACCAGATTTGGTTCAGGTTTAGTCCAGGTTTAGACCAAGTTTAGACCAGGTTTAGTCCAGGTTTAGACCAGGTTTAGTCCAGGTTTAGTTCAGGTTTAGTTCAGGTTTAGTTCAGGTTTAGACCAGGTTTAGACCAGGTTTAGACCAGGTTTGGTTCAGGTTTAGTCCAGGTTTAGTCCAGGTTTAGACCAGATTTGGTTCAGGTTTAGTCCAGGTTTAGACCAAGTTTAGACCAGGTTTAGTCCGGGTTTAGACCAGGTTTAGTTCAGGTTTAGTTCAGGTTTAGTTCAGGTTTAGTTCAGGTTTAGACCAGGTTTAGTCCAGGTTTAGACCAGGTTTGGTTCAGGTTTAGTCCAGGTTTAGTCCAGGTTTAGACCAGATTTGGTTCAGGTTTAGTCCAGGTTTAGACCAAGTTTAGACCAGGTTTAGTCCAGGTTTAGACCAGGTTTAGTCCAGGTTTAGTTCAGGTTTAGACCAGGTTTAGACCAGGTTTGGTTCAGGTTTAGTCCAGGTTTAGTCCAGGTTTAGACCAGGTTTGGTTCAGGTTTAGACCAGGTTTAGTTCAGGTTTAGACCAGGTTTAGACCAGGTTTGGTTCAGGTCTAGTCCTGGTTTAGTCCAGGTTTAGACCAAGTTTAGACCAGGTTTAGTCCAGGTTTAGACCAGGTTTAGTCCAGGTTTAGTTCAGGTTTAGACCAGGTTTAGACCAGGTTTGGTTCAGGTTTAGACCAGGTTTGGTTCAGGTTTAGTCCAGGTTTAGTCCAGGTTTAGACCAGGTTTGGTTCAGGTTTAGACCAGGTTTAGTCCAGGTTTAGACCAGGTTTAGTCCAGGTTTAGTCCAGGTTCAGACCAGGTTTAGTCCAGGTTTAGACCAGGTTTAGTCCAGGTTTAGTCCAGGTTCAGACCAGGTTTAGTCCAGGTTTAGACCAGGTTTGGTTCAGGTTTACTCCAGGTTTAGACCAGGTTTAGTCCAGGTTTAGTCCAGGTTTAGACCAGGTTTAGACCAGGTTTAGTCCAGGTTTAGTCCAGGTTTAGTCCAGGTTTAGACCAGGTTTGGTTCAGGTTTAGTCCAGGTTTAGACCAGGTTTAGTCCAGGTTTAGTCCAGGTTTAGTCCAGGTTTAGACCAGGTTTAGTCCAGGTTTGGTTCAGGTTTAGTCCAGGTTTAGACCAGGTTTAGTCCAGGTTTAGTTTGACTACTGGTCCTTGTTTGATCATCAGTCCATCTTACTAATGACTAATTATAACTCAGGGCACAAAAGTAGGACTAAACCTGAGCTAAATCTGAGCTAAACCTGGGCAAAACCTGGACTAAACCTGGTCTAGACCTAACTTAAACCTGACCTAAACCAAGACTAAACCTTACAGTGTTTAATTTAGCTGTAGCTTTATGAATATATTTTTAACAAACACTGGTGACACACATTAGAAAAAACCTGCAGTTGTGGTGGGTTCAGTTCTCAGTGTCTTTCCCAAATATTAAAGCCTGGAGTCATGTTTCTGTTAGATTTTTGAAACAGATTTAGTTCAGTCTAAAGTTCCCTGTTGTTCCCTGTTGTTCCCTGTTGTTCCCGGTGGCGTCCTGCAGGGGGAGTCGTGATCCTGAGAATCCTGCGTCACGCTCCGACTCGACGGGCTCTGATCGTGGGCTGTGGACTCCAGATGTTCCAGCAGCTGTCGGGCATCAACACCGTCATGTGAGCCCCGCTCCCTGTTACTCACCCGTTACTCACCCGTTACTCACATGTTACTCACCCGTTACTCCCCCATTACTCACCCGTTACTTACATGTTACTCACCCGTTACTCACCCATTACTCACCCGTTACTTACATGTTACTCACCCGTTACTTACATGTTACTCACCCGTTACTCACATGTTACTCACCCATTACTCACCCGTTACTTACATGTTACTCACTCGTTACTCCCCTGTTACTCACCCGTTACTTACATGTTACTCACCCGTTACTCACATGTTACTCACCCGTTACTCACCCGTTACTTACATGTTACTCACCCGTTACTCACATGTTACTCACCCGTTACTCACCCGTTACTTACATGTTACTCACCCGTTACTCACATGTTACTCACCCATTACTCACCCGTTACTTACATGTTACTCACTCGTTACTCCCCTGTTACTCACCCGTTACTTACATGTTACTCACCCGTTACTCACATGTTACTCACTCGTTACTCCCCCATTACTCACCCGTTACTCACATGTTACTCACTCGTTACTCCCCCATTACTCACCCGTTACTTACATGTTACTCACCCGTTACTCACCCGTTACTCACATGTTACTCACTCGTTACTCCCCCATTACTCACCCGTTACTTACATGTTACTCACCCGTTACTCACCCGTTACTCACATGTTACTCACTCGTTACTCCCCCATTACTCACCCGTTTACTTACATGTTACTCACCCGTTACTCACCCGTTACTTACATGTTACTCCCCCATTACTCACCCGTTACTTACATGTTACTCACCCGTTACTCACCCGTTACTCACATGTTACTCACTCGTTACTCCCCCATTACTCACCCGTTACTTACATGTTACTCACCCGTTACTCACATGTTACTCACCCGTTACTCACCCATTACTCACCCGTTACTTAAATGTTACTCACTCGTTACTCCCCTGTTACTCACCCGTTACTCGCCTGTTACTCCCCCGTCACTTGCCCGTTACTTACATGTTACTCACTCGTTACTCCCCTGTTACTCACCTGTCACTCGCCCGTTACTCCCCCGTTATTTGCCCGTTACTTACCTGTTCCTCCCCAGTTACTCACCCGTTACTCCCCCATTACTTACCTGTTACTTATCCATTACTCGCCCGTTACTCCCCCATAACTCACCCGTCACTCGCCTGTTACTCCCCCGTTATTTAACCGTTACTTACCCGTTACTCCCCCGTTACTTACCTGTTACTCCCCCGTTACTCACCAGTTACTCACCTGTTACTCATCCGTTACTCACCTGTTACTCCCCCGTTATTTAACCATTACTTACCCGTTACTCCCCCGTTACTCCCCCGTTACTTACCTGTTACTCCCCCGTTACTCACCCGTTACTCACCCGTTACTCCCCCGTTACTCCCCCGTTACTCTGTTTAATATGGTCTGTGTGCAGGTACTACAGCGCCACCATCCTGCAGATGTCGGGAGTGCGGGACGTGAAGCAGGCCATCTGGCTCTCGGCCGTGACCTCTGCCACCAACTTTGTGTTCACGTTGGTGGGAGTGTGGCTCGTGGACAGAGTGGGACGGCGCAGGCTCACCGTCGGCAGCCTCCTGGGTCTGGACTCCTCACACTTTACTTTACATTTCTCTAAAGATCTGGGAATTCTTAAAGTCATTTGAGGAAAACTGTTAATTCACATTACAGCATATTTTAATAAGAAGAAAAAATGAAAAAAAATAGACCTTAAGGCTGTATTTTCAAGGATTTTAATAGATGAGAATGTTGAGCTCATATTTGTCCAATCACAGCTCGCTTCTGGAAAAGGAGCGCTCCCATTGGTCGACACTGATGTCAATAAGGAAGTAATGGCTACAGATTAAACAGAAAAAGTGTAAATTTAGTGTTGAATATGTGTTTTTACAGAGAAACAGCACAAAAAAACAAAGAAAAGGGACATAAATTAAACTAATCCAAGTAATTATTCTGCTATTCAGCGTTTAAACCGTAAACTGCATGATATTGTTGATATTTACCGTGATCCTGACCCCAATCTTATAAATATATTAAATGTTAAGCCTACTCTATACATTGACCCACAGCTGAAGCACCAACTGTTTAATAAAGTGAGGAAAGCTCCAAATCCTTTTAATATCTTTTATTTTCATTCACACAGAAGCACTGGGAACACTGCACATTCTGTTCCAAATAAAACATGAACAAAAAAGGATCTAATGTGTTATTCCTTTAAAGAAAGTGAAGACAAAGAGAATATTAGGCTGTTTTTCTTCACAAACTCAAACATTTACTTTATAAAGTGAAAAATGCTTTAGATTAATCTCTCCTGTGAATCACTGAACTAGTATTTCATGTAGAACCGCTGCATTTGATTATTTTGTTCATGTTTTGATTTGGAACAGAATGTGCCGTGTTCCCAATGCTTCTGTGTGAATGAAAAGATAATATAAGGATTTGGAGCTTGACTCACTGTTGTTATGAACACAGCTGCAGGTGTAATATTGATGTATATATTGATGTTGGACGTAAACTGGACGAGAAACAGTGAAATAAAGCCCTACTCTGTGTGTGTTTAAGGCACTGGGCTGAGTCTGTTGGTGCTGGCCGTAGGCTTCCTGCTGTCGGCTCAGAGCTCTCCACCTGTGACCCTCCACACGCCGGACAACTCCACGTCCTGCAGCTCCTACAGGTAGGTTACTGAAGCCCCCTCCTACGGGTCGGACCCAGGCGTAGGTTTACTGAAGCCCGCTCCTACGGGTCAGACCCAGGCGTAGGTTACCGAAGCCCGCTCCTACGGGTCAGACCCAGGCGTAGGTTTACTGAAGCCCGCTCCTACGGGTCGGACCCAGGCGTAGGTTACCGAAGCCCGCTCCTACGGGTCGGACCCAGGCGTAGGTTACCGAAGCCCGCTCCTACGGGTCGGACCCAGGCGTAGGTTTACTGAAGCCCTCTCCTACGGGTCGGACCCAGGTGTAGGTTACCGAAGCCCTCTCCTACGGGTCAGACCCAGGCGTAGGTTTACTGAAGCCCGCTCCTACGGGTCGGACCCAGGCGTAGGTTTACTGAAGCCCTCTCCTACGGGTCGGACCCAGGTGTAGGTTACCGAAGCCCTCTCCTACGGGTCGGACCCAGGCGTAGGTTACCGAAGCCCTCTCCTACGGGTCGGACCCAGGCGTAGGTTACCGAAGCCCTCTCCTACGGGTCGGACCCAGGCGTAGGTTACCGAAGCCCTCTCCTATGGGTCGGACCCAGGCGTAGGTTTACTGAAGCCCTCTCCTACGGGTCGGACCCAGGTGTAGGTTACTGAAGCCCTCTCCTACGGGTCGGACCCAGGTGTAGGTTACTGAAGCCCTCTCCTACAGGTCAGACCCAGGTGTAGGTTACTGAAGCCCTCTCCTACGGGTCGGACCCAGGTGTGGGTTACTGAAGCCCTCTCTTACAGGTCAGACCCAGGTGTAGGTTACTGAAGCCCTCTCCTACGGGTCGGACCCAGGTGTAGGTTTACCAAAGCCTACTCTAACGCTCGTGTGTGTGTAGTTTGTGTGAGGGCTGCATGCTGGACCCGGGCTGTGGATTCTGTTATCGAGAGAACAGCAGCTCCGTCAGCGACTCGTCCTGTGTCTCTGTGAGTCCAGAGTCCACTGACCACGCCTCCCGAGGACGGTAGGACACTGCAGCTGTAGAAGCATCATGTATAATAACCTCTATAATAATATAAGGTCTATAACGGGGGTCATCAGCTAAATTTGCCCCAGGACCAGCTTGTTTCACCAGGTGCTGCAGGGAAAGACTTGTAAACTAAAATATAGTTAATAATAAAATACATACCATCACTTTTTCTTATTATTTTATTAGATTTCTTCACGGTTAAATAAAACAAATTTCTTGTTTTTCTTTCTTGAGTGAAAACTTCGATGGTTATTTGAAGTAACCATAAAACAACAGCTTGTGGAAAAACCATGTTTGAAGAGAATTTGTCGTGTGAAACTAGAAAACACAGACATTAATTTAGGCTAAATTAGCTCAATTTCAGTCATTTTTGAGACATTTTAATTCCTGTATTTATGTTTCAACTCTACCTATTTGTCCCGTTGACTTTGGTGATGTGCTGGGGGCCGGACGGACAGCAGTTTAGACCTGAGTCTGTCTCTGCTTCAGACACAACCTCCACAAAAACCAAAAGGACTGTTCCTTTACCACAGACCAGTTTATAGCGACCAGAAACAGACATTTGAGTTAAGCCTTAGTGAATAAAAAGTTGTGTAAATACGAGACTGTGAGCTGTTGATGTGACGCTAACAAACAGAGATTTATCAGAAACGTTCTCAATAGAAAACAGATTAGTTCAAGATTAAAGGAACAAGTATGGTCCTTGAATCTCTGTTTGGAGGAGAGTACAGGCCTTAGATCCAAATGAGGAGTGGGACAGTCGAGGCTCAGGGTAGAACTGGTCTTACTCTGACGCTTTAACGATAAATTATCATCAAACAAGTGTGTTTATTTTTCACTGTAAGACATTTCAGAAGTGATTCCTTTTGGTGAACAAGTTCTGATGGTTTTTCTTCTCAGCTGCATGAACCAGACTGAGGACTCCGGTCTGATCTGGGCCTATAACTTCTGTCCCTCGTCTTATTCCTGGATCGTCCTCCTGGGCCTCGTCCTTTACCTGGCGTTCTTCGCTCCAGGTAACAGCAAACATCATAGACTCAGTGAAATGATAAAAGCCGCTGCTCCCGTGTTGATTGTGAGTGTGTGGAGGTATGGGCCCGATGCCGTGGACGGTGAACTCAGAGATCTACCCGCTGTGGGCTCGCAGCACCGGGAACGCCTGCTCGGCCGGAGTCAACTGGACTTTTAACGTCCTGGTCTCACTCACGTTCCTCCACGTGGCCGAGTATCTCACTTATTACGGTAACTCCAGTCATACTTTTCCTTTCTCTCTGAAGCCAAGGTTAATGTCAAGTTGTTTACTTCTATAAAATCATCACATATCATTATTTTTTCTGTTTTCTTTTCTGCATAAATCTCTTAAACCACTTCAGCTTTGCCCAAAACTATCAAAAATTCAATCATTTTCAGGATTTAAACTCTTTAAATGACAGCTTGAAAACAAGATGATTTTTCTACTTTGATTTGGTGATCTTTATGGATGTTACAGCTTATGACATTTCTGCAGAATGTTTCTTTTTAACATATCTTTTTAATCAAATGTCAGTGGTTCTTGCAGGTCTATTATACACTATGTAGATGCAAAAGAAACTACTCTAAAATCAGCATACATCAATATTTTTTCTGCTTTTTTCTGCATAAATCTCTTAAAGACTTTAGTTCTGCTCAAAACCACAAAATATTCAGTAATTTTCAGAATTTTAACACTTAAATCTGACACCACCAAAATACTGATGTAATTAATTTTGACACATCCAATACAACATATCCAATAATAAAAAGCAATGCCAACCCTCTGCTTTTTATTATATATGAAAAATATTTAAAGGGTTAAAATCCTGAGTATTTTGTAATTTTGAGCAGAGCTGAAGTGGTTTAAGAGATTTATGCAGAAAACAATACAAAATATATTGATATATGATGATTTTAGAGCAGTTTCTGTAAAAGGAAATATGTCAAAAAAGAAATTATGCAGAAATCTGCCATAACCTGTAACACATCCATAAAGATCACCAAATCAAAAAAGAAAAATGACAAAAATGCATAAAAATGGCCTCAGGGTTAAGATAAAAGCCCTGTCATATTCTGTGCTTTTACTGTGAAAGTCTGGTGTCCTCAGGTGCGTTCTTCCTGTACTCCGCTCTGGTCGTCCTGGGCCTGGTCTTCGTCCTCGGCTGCCTCCCCGAGACCAGCGGCCTGCAGCTGGAGGACATCGACGCTCTGTTCTCCAGCCGACTCTGCTCCTGCGGTGGTCCCACTGCCCCCAGCCTCCGCCACGTGCAATACATCCGGGTAAACGGCTCCAACCGCTCCGACACCGAGTCCGAGTCCGACCAGGACTAGGACTGGGACCAGGACTGGGACCAGGACTAGGACCAGGACCTGGACCGGGCTGTAGCTGGGACTCTGTTGGCCCTTTGTTGGGTTTTTTTAGTCTTTTTTCTGCCTTTTTGTGGTGGAGAGGCAGCTTTCACCTGTGACTCCGGTGGTTTGAGTTGTTTTCAGTCTGATTTTCATAAATTAAATCTCACAAAGACCAAAGAGATGGTCGTAAAAATTAAGTGAAACAGAAGAAGGGTTAATGTCCACAAAAACCTAAACCAGGACTAAACCAAGAATAAAGCAGGTCAAAAGTGGGTCAGAAATACAGACGCACTAAAAAGAAAGGAATAAATTTGGTCTCTCAACTGAGGACTAAACCTGGTCTAAACTGGGCTAAGCCTTAAATATAATTACACTTATAATGAATGCCCAGACTGGGTCTTAATCAGGACCAAACCAAGACTTAATCAGGTCTAAACCAGGTCCAAAAATCATGACAAAAAACAACTTCACTGAACCAAGTCTGAACCAAGTCTGACCCAGGTCCAAAACCTGGTCTAACCTGGGTCCAAACCAGATCTAATCAAGAACTAATCAGGTCTAAACCAGGTCTAAGCTGGACTCAGATCTTATTGTTCTTTTATTAATCCCTAAAACACACTGAAAACAACACAGAGCTCCTTTTTTCCTGAAGTCTGTGTTTTCTGGTGCTGACCTGTGTTTCCGCTCGATGCCTTATAAGGACGTGTCCGTACTTCCTGTTCCTGTCTCTGGTTTTGGTTCTGACTCTGTTTACACTGGGACAGAATGCACTTTAAAAACCATAATGTGCCCTTTGTTTATGAGAGTGTGGTGTTTCCAGCGCGGCTCAGAGCAGAGTTACGGAGCTCTGGGGTCGGACAGCGCCGTCGCTTACATCACTGTGAGTAATTTATCACTCAACAAACTCTTTTAATGATTTACCACAAACTGTTTCTAATGTTTTAAAATTAAACCAAAAAATCTGAACTTGTTTAAAGGTGAAGTCTGCAGTTTCCATTTTAGTTTTGTTCTGCCTTTTCTGGTCATTGACAAGCTTCAAACTGACTCCATTTAAATCCTACAAAGACCAAAGAGAGAGTCCAGGACTAAACCAAGACTAAACCAGGACTAAACCTGGACTTCAGGACTAAACCAGGACTAAACCAGGACTAAACCAGGACTAAACCTGGACTTAACCTGGACTAAACCAGGTCTAAACCAGGACTAAACCAGGACTAAACCAGGACTAAACCAGGTCTAAACCAGGACTAAACCAGGACTAAATCAGGACTAAACCAGGACTAAACCAGGACTAAACCAAGACTAAATCAGGACTAAATCAGGACTAAACCAGGTCTAAACCAGGACTAAACCAGGACTAAATCAGGACTAAACCAGGACTAAACCAGGTCTAAACCAGGACTAAACCAGGACTAAACCAGGACTAAATCAGGACTAAACCAGGACTAAATCAGGTCTAAACCAGAACTAACCTGCAACAGATTTATTTCATCAGTGAGATTTAAATTCACAAGTTCAGATTTTTTTCCCAAGTTCTCTCTTTTTTTTCACCTCCATATTTTTCTGTTTTTATTCATTTTCAAATAAATCGACTGTAATATTCTGTAATATTCTGTAATATTCTGTAATATTCAGTAATATTCAGTAATATTCTGTTCTTGTTCACAGCTGAGATAAACCGTGCAGTGAACTGAACCTTTATCCTGTCGTCTTTAGACCCATCAGTTTAAATAACCCTCCACAATAAAAACTGCACTAATGTCTGGAACAAACTATGGACAGATTTATAAATGTTTGAACCTAAAGATCAATAATAATGTGTTTATGGGACCATTTCTACATATTTTTATGGTGATTGTGTAAATATAAAATAACAAGTCTCTGTAGATAATGTTCTCATGTGATTATTAAATAAAAAGGTGTAACATTTTCTTCAAGGTGTGTTTTATTTCATGAAATATTCTTGATATAAGGCACAAGAAACTTTAATGACCAGCAGATGGCGCCATACTTCTTTATTCAAACACCTGCCACTTCTGTCACAACCAGGGTTCCAAGAAAAACTCACAAAATCATCACGTGGTGCTGCACTAAACCAGATTTAAAAAATACAAAATGAGAAAATTTAGAAAAAATTGTCAAGATCTTATAAAAGTCGTGGGTTTAGTCCATGGTTTTATTCATTTAGAGATGTTTCAGACTTTGTTTTGTTGTGTTTTTACTCCAGAGTTTTTCCTGGTTTTACACCGATTTAGTTTCTTGGTTCAATCTTTGTTTAGTCCTGATTTAGTCCTGATTGAGTCTTATCAGTTTAGTTAGCTTCAGTTTAATCCTAAATTTAGTCATTGGTGAATCTTTGGTTTAGTCCTGGTTTAGACCTGGTTTAGTCCTGGTTCAGACCTGGTTTAGACCTGGTTCAGACCTGCTTTAGACCTACTTTAGACCTGGATCAGACCTGGTTTAGACCTGGTTTAGTCCTGGTTCAGACCTGGTTTAGACCTGGATCAGACCTGGTTTAGACCTGGTTTAGTCCTGGTTTAGTCCTGGTTTAGATCTGGTTTAGACCTACTTTAGACCTGGTTTAGTCCTGGTTCAGACCTACTTTAGACCTGGATCAGACCTGGTTTAGACCTGGTTTAGACCTGGATCAGACCTGGTTTAGTCCTGGTTCAGACTTTGATCAGACCTGGATCAGACCTGGTTTAGTCCTGGTTTACACCTGTTTAGTCCTGGTTTAGTCCTGGATCAGACCTGGTTTAGACCTGGTTCAGACCTGGTTTAGACCTACTTTAGACCTGGTTCAGACCTGCTTTAGACCTACTTTAGACCTGGTTTAGACCTGGTTTTTCTCGGTGTCACCCGTTTCCATGGCACCGCCGTCCGTCCTCTCCACGCCATGACGTCACTCCGCAGCGGTGAGGGGCGTGGCGTGCTGACGCATTGCGGCTGCCTCCCTCGTGCCGTGCGTCTCCTCCCAGCTCCAGCTCCAGCGGAGGGACAGCAGCTCTGAGTCCGCCCTGAGAGCATCGTGCCCCGGCCTCACTCTGCCCTGCGGCCCCTGAAGCCCCTGGAGCGGGACTCTAATGGCGGCGGCCCCGCAGTGGTTTGTGGGAATAGGACCAAACACTTTTCTTTTTTAACGCAAACGTATTCTAGGGTTTTTACTTTTGGGATTTATTACGACGTGCACGAGGAAACATGAGCGCGGACGAGAGCTCGGTGCGCGTGGCCCTCAGGTAAGACGCACGAGGACACATCAAACATCATTACATCATAAAGCGGCCTAGACACCTGCCTCCAGCACCGGCCCCTGACAGCTGCTGGGGCCAGACCTGGGTTAGACCTGGGTTAGACCTGGGTTAGACCCGGGCCAGACCTGGGTTAGACCCGGTCTGGTCCTAGTCCTAGTTCAGGGCTGTGTTTAGTCCTGAAATAGTCCAGGTTTATCACTGCATCTTGTTCTGGAACAGTCTTTGTTGTCTTAATTTAGTCCGAGGTTATTCTGGGTTAAGACCTGGTTTAGTCCTGGCCTTGTTTCTGAAATGGGACCCGACCTAGACCTAAATTAGTCCAAGTTAAATCCTGGTTTAGTCTTGGATCAGTTCGGGTTTAGTCTTAATGTAAATCACTGGTAAAAAAGTGTAGCTATTTACCTTTTATTTTAGTCTTATTTAGTCCAGATTTAGCCTGGTCTAGTCCTTGTTTACTCTAAGTTTAGGACTGGGTTTAGTCCTGAAATAGTCCAGGTTCTGTCCAGGGTTAGTTCCTGGTAAGTCTTGATTTAGTCCTGACCTTGTTCTGGAAATGGCTCTGGATTTTGACATAAATCAACACAAAGCAAAACCTGGTTTAGTCTTGGATCAGTCCCAGTTTGGTCCTGGTTTAGACCAGGTTTAGCACTGGTTTCTTTAATAGCTTTGACCTGGTTTTAGTCTTGATTTAGTTCTGGTCTAGTCCTGGTTTAGTCTAAGTTTAGGACTGTGGATCAGTGCTAAAAGGGTGCAGGATTATTAAATGCATAGTTCTGTCCAGGCTTTAGTCGTTGCTTATTCTGTAGTTTTAGTTTAATGCTTTATTTCTGCTGGAGTCTGTAGGAGCCACAGTTAACACCAGAAACTATGTTCAAACCCTGAACTCCCAGCGGTTTATGCAGATCTAATGTTGCTGCTGTATTCAGTGGAAATGCCTCAGATTTCTGCTTCATAAGAGGATTATCAGTGAGTTTATTGGGTTCAACAGACTGTCACTGAGCGAGATTTATGAGACACTGAAGGCTCCAAAATAAAAGAAGCTGACGTAGTTTTCTGTGTTGTTGCAGATGAACAAAAGGACTCATTCTTTATGTAAATGCAAAGAAAAGAAAGTATCCCTCGGTTTGTTTTACTTTAGTCCAAAGCCTTTGTGATCAGTGCAAACGAGTCCAGAGCCTTGCATTTCTTCATAAATTGTAATTTTTCTGTTTAAAGCGGTGTCTAAAGGTCACTGCTCATGTTGTTGTCACATATTCCACCTTTTTCTGATATTGTTCAGCTCTGAATGGAACTAAAGTGTCTCCTATTTGCTTTAACAGAGCTTTAAATGTTTTATTTTTCACGACAGATGAATCTAACACAGTTTAATAAATAAATATGATTTCTGTTGCTCTTAAAGTTAAAGTAAAGGCTAAATGTTTGTCTTTTCACCAACAAAGCTTTAGTATTTTATTCAACTTCATATTTAGCCCAAATCCAATCACTTAAGTCGTTGCTTTTATTATTTTTAGTCCAACATTAGGTTAATATTGATGCTTGAATGCAGACATATGTTTGTTTACTCCATGTTTCATTGAACCCACAGATCTATTCCTGACTGTGTCTAATGACAGGTTTTCAGTTTGGAGCACATTATAATTCAAACATAGGCAAAGACAGGGCCATTATGTCTGATGTGTGTCGCAGTTTAAGAGCGGTTTGTTGAATTAAAGATGGAGCGGTGTGATTGAGGCGTGGTTTTGTCAGAGCAGAGTGAATTACTGAAGGGAGCGGCAGGTTTTCACACAAAGAACCGGAGCCGGTCTGAGTCAGAGACAAATCCACTGCTTCCATCGATTCTCCGTCTGTCACTGGGGTTTCAGCTTCTGTCTCTTTAAGATGATGTCAGTGTGGATCTGAAGCGAAGACAGAATCAGATCAAATGTACTGTATCTCACGGATTAAATCATAATAATAATATGTCGTATTACGGATCTTTCTTTGTGAATTAAAGCCACTCCATTTTCTGTTTCCACTGCATTAAACAGAAACAGAAAGATGGAGTAACGTGGCTCAATAAAAATAATAGTTTATTCTGTAATGTTGCTGTTATGCTGTTGTTATTATTGAAAAGATTTAGATTTATTACAAGCTGAATGAATGAATGAATAAGATACTAAATAAACAGATTAGATGTGCATAGGATTAATAAAGATTAAAGGATTGTCTGGTTTACACTTTTAGTTTTAGTCTGGATTCATTTTTTATTTTTTGTTTACACTTTAGACCTGATTAGTTTCTTGGACTTGTTTAGTCTTCATTTAATTTCATTCTGTCCCGTTTTTAGACCTGGTTTAGTTCATGTTTTGTCTCTTTCTCCGTTTTCAGTCACAATCTGAGGCACGTGTTTATTCTCTTTAAGATAATCCTTGGTTTTAAAGTCATTGAACGTGAAACAGCAGCAGACCCTCGCTGTTTAAACCCTGTTCCTGAGCTGTTTACTCCTCTCACCTGACTCACCTGACTCACCTGATGCATTAGGTTTATCTTATAGCTCTGGACTCTTTAATAAACACATTCCATTAAATCAAATTAAAGAACAGGAGTCTCAAATAAAAACCGTGCAGCATCCTGAACTTTAAACTTGTTCTGTTTTAGTCTTGGCTCTTTTAGCTCCTCCCCCTGAGACGGTCTGCTCTGATTGGTCAAAGACTGTCTCCTGTTTGTCCATGTTTTGCTCTGTTCATGTATAAAACTGTTTAAAAAGGAAAAGCCCGTCTACTGTAGCTTATGGTGCGTTCAGGAGCTGTTCCCGTTGAAGTAAATTAGCTGAGTTTGTTAGCATTAACGCTACAAACAGGATCGACGTGAGCTTCTGTTCTCTTTTTTACGGAGGTTTAATGCTGTTAAAGGCACCTGAACGCAGCATCAGTCTGAGCAGAGCCAGATCCATTCTCTCGAGATAAATCCATGTTTGTTTTATGTGTTGTACATTTGTTTGGCACTTTCAGGCCACCGTAGCATGTTCTTATTTCAGAGATTTTTACTTTTCACTCTTTGATTTGAGTTGAATTAAACGTGTTTGGACCTTTTTCTGAATGAGCTCCTCCTCAGTCACTAATGCAGCCGAGTCCTGATGGAAAAGTCTGCTTAAACAGGATTTAGTCCGACTGGTCCCAGCTGATCCCGGCTTAGACCAGACTGAGACCAGACTTAGACCTAGTCCCAGCAGGTTTCTGTCTGAGGAGCTTATACTAATGTCATTATCTTTGCTGTAGATTTAACTCATTTACAAGACCTGTTCTAGTCCTGGTCTAGTCCTGGTCTAGTCCTGGTCTAGTCCCGGTCTAGTCCTGGTCTAGTCCCGGTCTAGTCCTGGTCTAGTCCTGGTCTAGTCCTGGTCTAGTCCCGGTCTAGGTCTGGTTTTCCTGTGTCTCTCGGTCCTGGGTTTGTTCTTTATTGTGAACCTAACGACAGTGGATCCAACAGGTTCAGCGAGTCCTGGTCCTGGTCTTTCAGGGTTTGGTTCTGTGTAAATAAAAGCTGCTCTGCCCTAATTCTCCTCAACTAACCACATACACTGTAAAAACAAACACACAAACAACAACATTTATGATATGATATATTTTTGTGATATATATATTTCTTCAGTGTTGTTTTTACAGTAAATTTAAAGCCGATAGATGTTAATTATGGATAATTACAGCAAGTACTCACCTGTGATATTATATTACTGTAATTTCCTGTAAATCTCACCAAAAGGATGCATTTGAATATTTAGATTATATATGTTCTAAATAATTTATCTGTAAAAAATTAACTTCATGTCTGTTTATGTTTTAAGGTAATTCAATGTATTTCACTGTAAAAAATGTGTTTGATTTTTATTATTATTTTTTTTTTACAGTATAGGTTTCTTTAATAAATGTATCTGCAAGAATCATCCTCAAATATTAACCCTTCAGTGGAAAAGTGCCCCCTGCTGGTGAGGGCTGGACTCTGAGCTGCGGTTGTTTTTCTCTGAGGCTGAGTGTAGAAGGTGTTAAAGTGTGAGTCCCTGAACGCCTCGTTGGCTCCTGCAGCAGTGAGTGAGAATGAACTCAGCTCATTACGACAGCCTCGGGTCCAGTCCAGTTTAAAATAGTCTCTTCAGTGTTTCCTGAAGAGGTTAAAGGTCACCGCAGAAAGAGACTTGTTCAGAATGGAATTATCGCCAAAACCTTTTGTCGGCTTTGTCGTTTAAAGTCGGTGCTTGTTTTGGGGCTTGTGTATCGCCTGTTGCTGAGTTCATTTAAGCAGGACTCGTGGTGTTTTCTTTTACAGTTCTCTTTGTTGACCTGTTCTCTCTCTGATCCAGAAACTCTCCAGACATCACTGTTTGCTCATTTTAGCTCGATTCAGTGGAAAAACTGTAATGAGTCGAGTGAGAAAGAGGCTCTGGTGGAAGTTTTCAAAATAAAACACTCAGTTTATGGGGGTTGTTTGTTCTTCTGCACCGGGGGTTGGGGTATAGCAATACAATAAAGGAATAAATGTATTATTGCTGATCACATAAACAATAATAAACACCTTTTATCTTTGCACATGAAAAATGAAGAAAAAAAACTAAACTTTTTATCTAAACCTTTTAGAAAAATTCAGAGGAATTTTAGGCTGAAACAATCCAAAAAAAGGGTTAGAAGTTTCTGTAACAAGTCAGGTTTGAACCAGGACTAAACCAGGTCTAAACTTGGACTAAACCAGGTCTAAACCTGGACTAAACCTGGACTAAACTGAGATAAAACCATGACCACAAAACTGTGAACTGTCTGTGTCTCTGTGGAGCTCTGTGTTTTCCCACGTTCCTCTTTGACCCTAAACGCAGCCTGTCTTTAAACTGAACCAGATCCAGAAATAGTCCTGGACCCGGCTCCGTGGACACATTTTAGTCCAGCTCAGACCTATTTCAGTCCATCTCTGAAACTCACACAGAGTCAGCACCAATTCTACAGAGAGCAGAACCAGGACTGAACCAGGTCTGAACCAGGTCTGAACCAGATCTAAACCAGGTCTAAACCAGGTCTAAACCAGGTCTGACCCAGGTCTGAACCAGGTCTGAACCAGGTCTGACCCAGGTCTGAACCAGGTCTAAAGTGGATTTGACCAAATCAAAGAAGGACTTCCAGTAAAGATTCAGACTGTAACAGAATAAGCCTGGTTTTATTGACTCCTGATTGAATTTGATGAAAGATTTGTCAGAAGTCATCCCAGATCTGGTTTTGGAGCTGGACCAGATCTGGTTTTGGAGCTGGACCAGATCTGGTTTTGGAGCAGGACCAGACCAGACCCAGGGCTCTCTCAGTGAAATAGGGTTATTTTGGTTCAGCTCGGCTCTATTTGTGTCGCTGACCTTTGACCATTACACTCTTTTACTGCAGTGGAGACTCAGACCTGGTTTAGTCCTGGTTCAGACCTGGTTTAGTCCTGGTTCAGACCTGGTTCAGACCTGGTTCAGACCTGGTTTAGACCTGGTTTAGTCCTGGTTCAGACCTGGTTTAGACCTGGTTTGTGCTGGTTTAGACCTGGTTTAGTCTTTGGCCCAGTTTCATTGTTTAAACTAGAGCTACATTTTGTTTGTGTTTTGTTTTTTGTTCAATTTATTATTATTATTTATTTGAGATTATTAACCATACTGCTTTTATGTAAATACTGTATAGTGTATTTACAGTATTCATCATTCAGAGTTGGACTGGTGCAGTTCTCATGAGTCATGCTAGTTTCTTCTGAACATAAATATCTGACTCAGGTCTGGAGCTTTAAAACTGGGTCTGTCAGGGTCTGTCTCATGCTTCAGCGACGCCGACATTAAACCGGCTCAGACGGGTTTCTGATCCATCTACTGTTTATTCTAAGGGATTGTAATAGATGAGAACCTCTATTCAGGAACAGAAAACCTTGGACAATCACATGCTCCAAAAAGGAGCGCTCCCATTGGTCGACACTTGTCACATGACGTTCCTGGTCTTGGGCTTGGTGTCATTGTCTCATTCTTTGACATCAACATCACAACTGGTCTTGGTCTGGACTGGGTCTTGGTCTGGACTGGGTCTTGGTCTTGGTCTTGGTCTTGGTCTGGACTGGGTCTTGGTCTTGGTCTTGGTCTTGGTCTGGACTGGGTCTTGATCTTGGTCTTGGTCTTGGTCTTGGTCTTGGTCTTGGTCTTGGTCTTGGTCTTGGTCTTGGACTGGGTCTTGGTCTGGACTGGGTCTGGGTCCTGGATAAAGCAGATAAATGCTGAGTCACAGACTAATCTCTGCTGCAGCTTTAACAGAGTCTGGCATGACTCTGCAGGTCGCTACGGCAACCGGAGTGATGGAGTCAGGGGTCGCTACGGCAACCAGAAACAGAGGCTGAGCGTTGAAGAGCTTTAATCTGATTTCAGCCGTGACACAGAAAAGAGCAACTGGACTAAACCAGGACTAAACCAGGTCTAAACCAGGTCTAAACCAGGACTAAACCAGGACTAAACCAGGTCTAAACCAGGTCTAAACCAGGACTAAACCAGGACTAAACCAGGACTAAACCAGGACTAAACCAGGACTAAACCAGGTCTAAACCAGGTCTAAACCAGGTCTAAACCAGGACTAAACCAGGTCTAAACCAGGACTAAACCAGGACTAAACCAGGACTAAACCAGGACTAAACCAGGTCTAAACCAGGACTAAACCAGGACTAAACCAGGACTAAACCAGGACTAAACCAGGACTAAACCAGGACTAAACCAGGTCTAAACCAGGTCTAAACCAGGACTAAACCAGGTCTAAACCAGGACTAAACCAGGACTAAACCAGGTCTAAACCAGGACTAAACCAGGACTAAACCAGGACTAAACCAGGACTAAACCAGGACTAAACCAGGTCTAAACCAGGACTAAACCAGGTCTAAACCAGGTCTAAACCAGGACTAAACCAGGTCTGAACCAGGACTAAACCAGGTCTGAACCAGGTCTGAACCAGGTCTAAACCAGGACTTGTTTTAGACTAATTTGGCCTGATTATTCGAGTCATTATTATAACCTGCGTCTGACTGTGTTCCTGAGACGAGGTCAGGGTCAGGGTCAAGGTTAGGGTCAGGGTCAGGGTCTGGGTCAAGGTCAAGGTCAGGGTCAAGGTCAGGGTCAGAGTCAGGGTCAGAGTCAGGGTCTGGGTCAGGGACGGCAGCTGCGGGGCTTTTCTCTGGTATCATTCAAACCTCAGAAGAACTGGGTTTATTTATTCTCTGGAAATAACAGGAAGTAAATTATGTTTTTAAAAAGGGGGCGGGGCTTGCTTCTTAAAGACACAAAGCCATTAAAAGTCACTCTGTTGATTTATGACCGGCTAATCCAGTTCTTAAATGTTTTTGTGATATAATTATCTTCGGAGCTGGAGTCCTGAAGATCTGGTTTAATAATAACAACAGGAGGCTCATTAGAAGATGTCACAAATTAAAATGTATGCAGTATATAATTAAAATTCCTGAAGGGTTAATCACTTTCAGCCTGGTTTAGTTCTGTTTTTAAATCGTAGTAAAATCCTGGTTTAGTTTTACGTTCTGTCATTGATCTTGTTTCATTAAAATCCCTTTAAACCAAAAAGTGTCGAGGGTCAGTTGCTTTTTCAATCCTTCCTCAGTAAATATTTTAATGGAGTCCTGGTTTTACACAATAACACGAGGTAAAGCTGTCAGCTGTCTATTTATGTGTGAACTACGGCTGCACGGTAAAAAACATGAGAAAATGATCTGTGACATTCTCATATTTGGATTCTCTTTGAGTGAGACTGTGACAAAAAAGCCATTGTCAAATAAAAACCTCCAAAAGAAAATGTTTTCACAGAGGAAATCCTCCAGGTCTGGGTGGTCTGGTCTGGGTCTCTGCCTGGTCTCGGTCTCAGCAGGTCTCGGTCTCGGTCTCAGTCTGGTCTCGGTCTCAGCAGGTCTCGGTCTCGGTCTCAGCAGGTCTCGGTCTCGGCAGGTCTGGGTTAGTCCGGTCTCAGACACAAAGAGGACTGTGTGCTGCTCTGTGGGTTTTGTTCTGAGCTGAATCTGAACAAAGAGCCTTTCAGAACCAGACTTTAGCAAAAAACAAAAGAGGCCACAGCTCAGAGGGAGACCGGGTTAGACCTGGTTTAGACCTGGGTTAGACCTGGGTTAGACCTGGGTTAGACCTGGTTTAGACCTGGGTTAGACCTGGGTTAGACCTGGGTTAGACCTGGGTTAGACCTGGTTTAGGCCTGGGTTAGACCTGGGTTAGACCTGGGTTAGTCCTGGTTTAGACCTGGGTTAGACCTGGGTTGACCTGGGTTAGACCTGGTTAGACTGGGTTAGACCTGGGTTGGCCCGGTGGACCTGGTTTGACCTGGGTTAGCCTGGTTTGGTGGGTTGCGTGGTTGCCCGGTTTGGACCTGGTTTGACCTGGTTAGACCTGGGTTGGACCTGGGTTAGACCTGGGTTGGCTGGTTTAGCCTGGGTTGACCTGGGTTCCCGGTTTGGACCTGGTTTAGACCTGGGTTAGACCCTGGTTTAGACCTGGGTTAGACCTGGTTTAGACCTGGTTTTGACCTGGGTTAGACCTGGTTTAGACCTGGGTTAGACCTGGTTTAGACCTGGTTTAGACCTGGGTTAGACCTGGGTTAGACCTGGTTTAGACCTGGTTTAGACCTGGGTTAGACCTGGTTTAGACCTGGTTTAGACCTGGGTTAGACCTGGTTTAGACCTGGGTTAGACCTGGGTTAGACCTGGTTTAGACCTGGGTTAGACCCGGTTTGGACCCGGTTTAGACCTGGTTTAGACCTGGTTTAGACCTGGGTTAGACCTGGTTTAGACCTGGGTTAGACCTGGTTTAGACCTGGTTTTGACCTGGGTTAGACCTGGTTTAGACCTGGTTTAGACCTGGGTTAGACCTGGTTTAGACCTGGTTTAGACCTGGGTTAGACCTGGTTTAGACCTGGTTTAGACCTGGGTTAGACCTGGTTTAGACCTGGGTTAGACCTGGGTTAGACCCGGTTTGGACCTGGTTTAGACCTGGTTTAGACCTGGTTTAGACCTGGGTTAGACCTGGTTTAGACCTGGTTTTGACCTGGGTTAGACCTGGTTTAGACCTGGGTTAGACCTGGGTTAGACCTGGGTTAGACCTGGTTTAGTCCTGGTTTAGACCTGGGTTAGACCTGGTTTAGACCTGGGTTAGACCTGGTTTAGACCTGGGTTAGACCTGGTTTAGACCTGGGTTAGACGTGGTTTAGACCTGGTTTAGACCTGGGTTAGACCTGGGTTAGACCTGGGTTAGACCTGGTTTAGACCTGGTTTAGACCTGGTTTAGACCTGGTTTAGACCCGGTCTGTTTGTGGAGCTGGGGTCTAGTCCTTTAACCAAACATTAACTTGTTTTAATCTAGAAACAGTTTTGTGATGTTGCTGCAGACTTTTATTAAAATTTAAGTTTATCTTAAAAAAGAGTGATCATCAATGAAACAAATGCTGATCTCAGGTCAGTTATATTCGTCTGATTATTGTTTTACTTTATCAGAGTAAACCTGTTTTTACAAAGACATTACTGCTTTATTTAAATTATAAAAGTGTAACATAGATGGAGTGGATAGAGACTGTTTGTCCCTGTGCTGTTGCCGTAAAAACCTTGGACCACCCCCGGGCAAAAAAAAAAAAAGGACAGGAAAATAAAAAAACCAAATGGAAATATTACAAGTGTCATACATAGATAGCTTATTTTCCATATTTCAAGCCAAAGAACCATGTCACATGACTCTGAGGCTTTGTTTTTATTGGTCAAAAGTTTCAAAGGGCCTCTTTAATGTCCCTCTGTTCCTGCAGTGCTCTCCAGGAAAGGCAGGGGGCAGTGTTGGCTCAGAGCTGTCAGTGGAACAGCAGAAGAACAGTTACACATTTATGTTTCTGTCTCTAAACCAGTCTAAACCAGTGTCACGTCTTTAAACTAACTACTCATTTTTTTATTTATTTTTGTCAAGATTTATTTATTGAGCAATTCACATGTTTATGTCACATTGAAGTTGTCAGTATCAGATTATTGCTTTTAAATGTTATAACTAACTACTCATTTTTAAGATAAATAATGAACTGTTGTTTATATTTATAATTATTAATATCAGCTGTTTAATTTTTTGGTAAAGCTTTATGATTTTTCTTAAAAGACATGACAAAAAATAATCTACTAAAATAAAATACTCATTAGATTCAGCCGTAGACTTTTATTGTTGTATTTCCTGATTCAGTGACACACATTTGCTGTAAACTCATTAATCCCTGAGTTGATCTCTGTATTAACGCAGCCGCCAGCTCTGATCAGACACAGCAACATCTGCAGCATCTGGACAGAAATGAACCATCTTTGAAATCACAAACATTATCACATGACCTGAGCTTCAATATATGATTGTTTCCCTTTTAAAACAAGAAAGAGCTGCAATAATCCAGTAATTTTAGTTAACCTGACTTTTTTTTTACCCCAACGTCAGAAAAACAGTTGTGTAGTTCCCATATGTTTAGGCTTATTCATGGATTCAGTCCTGATTTAGTCCTGATCTCATGTTTATCTTGAGAAAGAAAGGCTACTTCTTCACTTATTTTTTTAAGAAATATCAAAATATGTCAAGAAAATGAGTTTTTATGAACTACGGGGATCACATTCTTGTTTTTTCTCCAGTTTTATTTGTTTAAGTTTTAGTTTATGATTTAGACCTCAGTTTTAACCAATGTCTGCCTCTTTTTTTGGTCTGTTTAAATTTTTTTTAGTCCTGGTCTCGTCCTAGTTTAGTCCTACTTTTATCTTGGTTTATTCCTTTTTTAGCTCTGATTTTACTGTGGTTTACTCCTGATTTATCCCTGATTTAAGCCTGTTTTACTTGATACTGTTTAATGCTGTTGGTGTCCCTCAAGGCTCCGTCCTGGGCCCTTTCTTTCTTTCTATAACCGCTCTCTCCTCGTTCCTCTCAGGATCCGTCCTCAGTTGGCTCGGGAGAAGATCGAGGGCTGCCACATCTGCACGTACGTCATGCCCGGAGAACCGCAGGTCATTTTAGGCAAAGACAAGGCCTTCACGTACGACTATGTGTTCGACATGGACTCGCAGCAGGACGCCATCTACTCCGCCTGCACCGAGAAGCTGATCGAGGGCTGCTTCGAGGGATACAACGCCACCATCTTCGCCTACGGACAGGTCAGTGAACGCCACGTCCGCGCTACAAGCATCAGAAAAAACACTTTCACTTCTGGAGCCTGACCACGGCTTCCACTGAGTTCAATACGAGCGACCGATTCGTTAAAATAGTCCGGGCTTTAAGCTTTGCTCTTGTTTCGTAATATTTCAAATCCACACGATCTATTTCACACTTTATAATAAGAAATAATGGCATTATGTTTTTAGTATATGGTGTTAGCATGAAAAACTAAACACAAGTTCAGCTGAAAACAACAGTATTACCCTCAGAGTGAAAATAAAACCGTTTAGGTTGGATTGTTTTTATACTTTGACCCCTCTGTTTCCATAGAACATGTCTAATAGAATTTCCAAAGCCTTGTTAAAAGACGTTAAAGGCCTCTGACCTCCGACCTTCGACCTCCGATAGATAATTTGAATAAATCTATAAAGTGCACTGTTTCTGTTCTGATCAGTTCCTGACACTTCTCTAAACTAAAGCATCTCAGAGTAAATATGAAGCTTTCTGATTTATCGTCCAGCTAACTACACAGACACTGCTATTATATAACACCAATAATATGCTTCTACACACAAACCCAAATCCTCCAAAAATCATGTGAAACCATATTTTATTCAGAAAGTTGTTTTTTTTTCTTTTACAGCTCGTGATCAGTGAAACAGAAACAGATCAAACGTCTGATGTTTCACGACAACAGCAACAGTCGCACTTTACTTTTAGAGTTTTGTTTATTACAGTGTCACACTCTTTAAGGTTATTTAAGGTTTAACGCACGGAAGATACACAAGACACAGAAGACACTGGCAGAACATTAAATCTATGTTTGTTTTATTGACAGCACTGTCCATTTGTAAATCACACAACACTTCACACAATCCACAACAATCTGTGGGAGATAAAAACAGAGGTTCATCAGAATATCCTACATTCATTCACCTGTAGGCGGCGCTATAATAAACATGCAGAATTGTTAAAGGAAACAGTTCAGGGTTAAATCAAAAACTATAAATGTTTTTGAGAAATTCTCCACAGAGCCACGCCGCATCTTTAAAGATATTAAAATCATTTCTTTAACTTGAGACGCTAAAGGTCGAGGAGAGTTAAAGGAAGTTTTATTCTTCAAAAAAAGAGCCGCCTCACCACGAAAACACCCAAGAACTTAGAACAAAGATTTAAATGACTTTTGATGGAACTTGTTTAGATGAAGTTGAACGAATCCGGAGCCTGTCAGATGAGTTTGAGGCTAATTAATAAGCATCACCTTTGAACCAAAATGGCCGACTCCCTTCTGGGTTTAAGGCGGGACCATCGTATATTTGGTTTTCAGTTCTTGAGATGCCCTTTGCACTAATGACAGAATAGTGGACAGTGGGATCAGTGTCTGACAAGATAGAAGTGAGGGTCGGCTCCACGGAAGATGGCTGCTATTGGCTTCTATTAAGACCATGTCAAATACACTTACATATACTTTGAACAGTTTTCTAATATTGATATTTAGTAATATTGATATTTTTATTGTCTATCGCTGTTCATTATTTCCCATGATGCACTGGGAAACAGAACAATAGTATCTGTACCGTTCACTCTAAAGACAAGGCTCTATCTGAAAACTCACCAAACAACATTCTGATTATTTTAACGCCAAGGCCACTCTGCGTTTTAGGTCGATGTGAGACGTACTGACAGAAGCACACGCCTCCGTCCAGGTGACCCGTGTTTGTTGGAAGGGCAAAGGGAAAGTGCTTTTTAGCGAGGCAGCAGGTGTACTCAGAGGAGAGTTCCAGCAGCGCTTTCTGAAACGCATCGTCAGCTTGGTCCTGCTCCAGAGACGGTTCTGAGAGCTCCCGTCTGCAGCCGTCCAGAGACACATACACCACGTAGATCTTTGAGTTGGTCAAAGAACCCATCAGGACGTTCTCCTCAAACAGAAGTGTGTTTGCTCGACCGAGAGCTTTCTGCAGCTCTGCAACAATACGATGGGCCTCATTCTTTTCAAAGAGTGCAATCTTTATAAATACCCAAAAGAGAATGATAAATAAACATATAATAAGTACCACCTTTATTCCTTGTTGGGAACTGTCAGTTATAGTAAAACCTATTAAAAGTCCAAGTGATGTTGAGCAGAATGATAAAAGTACGATTGCGCTAATGACAAACAATACCTTTACCCTGAAAGAACGTAACCACACTTTCTGTTCTGAGACACTGTTGATGATCTCTATGGCCTTTCTGAAGCGCTCTGGGTCTCGAATGATCAGACGCAGTTGTTCGGGGACCTCCATGTCGCTCCAGACTCCACAGTTGTATTTGTTGAGCTCCTCTTCGTTGATAGCGATGAGCGGCTGCAGGGTCTTTCCGTTGTAGATGGTCGGGGGCTGGTAGGGCACCACCGTGGAGCCCTGCAGCTGCTGGTTGGGCGTACACAGCACTCTGAGCAGCCGCTCGGTGAAGCGTGGGTGGTCGGCCTGAAGGTAGGTGAGGTGGCACAGGTGCAGAGGGACGGACACGTCCGGCTGCAGCAGCACCGGGACCAGGGGCTTCCTCTCCAGACAGTCTCTGAACAAAGACATGTTGGCCTCCAGCAGACACCAGCGGCTCCTGACGAAGTCCGGGCTCAGGACCAGCAGCACCTTCTGGCTCTGCTGGATGCTCTCCGACATGTTCTCCAGAATGGTTCGGCCCGGAGTGAAGTCTCGCTCGTGGAAGCAGACCCTCAGGCCCCTGGCCTCCAGCTGCTGGATCACTGAGTGTGTCCACTGGTAGTCGGTGCTGCTGAAGCTGAAGAAGACGTGGTAGGACTCTGTGTCTGAGAGCTCCGGAGGAACAAAGACCTCTGGACTCATCGAGTCCTGCAGGTTCTCTGTGGACTCAAAAAAAGCAGAGTTCTCCATTTTCTGTAGAAGTCAGGAGACAATATTTTAAAACCAGGCTGCACTCAGTCACACACGTCAGTAAAAGTATATGGTCGTTAACACTTTCACAACAAATTCAAATTTGGATCAACAGATCTGTGCCGTTCACAGAATCGACTTGATAAAGTATCAGAGGATCTAATAACGTTGGAGCAGATTAGAAACAGATCCTGAAGCTGAGCCACTACAGAACTGACCTGCTCTTCAAAAACACTCACGAGACTCTCACCAAACAACACAAGTTAACAGCATAACGGGTCGTACATGATCATTATTATTACTCTAAAGTTTAAGGAGGGTTAATTTTACAAGTCATTATTGATAAATAAATAGAAATATAAAGCTATTTTTTAAATAGACGGCAGTAAAAGAGAATCTGTACCTGTTAAAGCTCAGATAAATCCAGGAGTGAGTCTGAGTCTGAGAAACTAACCCTTCCTTGGTTTTAAAGAGACACTGAACTGTTTGATTCAGTGAAGCTGAGTTAAATCTGTGTCTGTTCCTTTAAGTGTTGCCTGTGGCGTGTTTCCAGGTGAGTCACACCTGAACGTTGCTCAGAGAAAGTGAAAGTGTTTCAGGGAAACAGAAACTTCTGAACTCTTCTCAACATTTTCTGGATTTTCTGTAAAAGACGTTACAAGTTTACTAAGAAGTTTTAGAAATCAGCCTTTTTTAATGTAAAGGTTCAGAAAGTGATGAGAACCTGCTTTAATCCCAATAAAACCTGTTCAAGTCTACCTCAAACCTGTTCTAATCCCAATAAAACCTGTTCAAGTCTACCTCAAACCTGTTCTAATCCCAATAAAACCTGTTCAAGTCCTCCTCAAACCTCTTCTAATCCATATAAAACCTGTTCAAGTCCACCTCAAACCTCTTCTAATCCATATAAAACCTGTTCAAGTCCACCTAAAACCTCTTCTAATCCATATAAAACCTGTTCAAGTCCACCTAAAACCTGCTTAAGTCCATCTAAAACCTGTTTAAATCCAATTAAAACCTGTTCAAGTCCACCTGAAACCTGTTCTAATCCGTGTGAACCCTGACTCTGTGGTTTCAGACGGGTTCGGGGAAGACCTACACGATGGGGACGGGCTTCGACGTGAACATCGCAGACGAGGAGCTGGGCATCATTCCTCGAGCCGTGCATCATTTGTTCAAAGGCATCGAAGAACGACGCCGAGCGGCGCAGGAGCTGGGACGTCCCGCCCCGGAGTTCAAGATCAACGCTCAGTTCTTAGAGGTACCACCTGGACCGGGTCTGGACCGGGTCTGGACCGGGACTGGACCGGGACTGGACCGGGACTGGACCGGGACTGGACCGGGTCTGGACCGGGACTGGACCGGGACTGGACCGGGTCTGGACCGGGACTGGACCGGGACTGGACCGGGACTGGACCGGGACTGGACCAGGTCTACACCCAGGCTAAACCTGGTCTAAACCCGGTCTTACCCAGTCTAAACCCGGTCTAACCCCGTCTAAACCCGGTCTAACCCGGTCTAAACCCGGTCTAACCTGGTCTAAACCCGGTCTAACCCGGTCTTTGTGCAGCTCTATAACGAGGAGGTTCTGGATCTGTTCGACTCGACTCGAGACGTGAAGCAGAAGTCTCAGATTAAAATCCACGAAGACTCGACCGGAGGCATCTACACCGTAGGAGTCACCAGCCGCTCAGTCTGCTCCGAGGCCGAGGTCAGGACCTACCGCCTACTGTCCTACTGTCCCTCCTTCTGTCCTACTGTCCCTCCTACTGTCCTTCCTACTGTCCTTCTGTCCCTACTACTGTCCTACTGTCCCTCCTACTGTCCTACTGTCCCTCCTACTGTCCCTCCTACTGTCCTACTGTCCCTCCTACTGTCCTACTGTCCCTCCTACTGTCCTACTGTCCCTCCTACTGTCCCTCCTACTGTCCTACTGTCCCTCCTACTGTCCTACTGTCCCTCCTACTGTCCTACTGTCCCTACTACTGTCCCTCCTTCTGTCCTACTGTCCCTCCTACTGTCCCTCCTACTGTCCTTCTGTCCCTCCTTCTGTCCTACTGTCCCTCCTACTGTCCCTCCGACTGTCCCTCCTACTGTCCCTACTACTGTCCCTCCTACTGTCTTACTGTCCCTCCTACTGTCCTACTGTCCCTCCTACTGTCCCTCCTACTGTCCTACTGTCCCTACTACTGTCCTACTGTCCTACTGTCCCTCCTACTGTCCTACTGTCTCTCCTACTGTTCCTCCTACTGTCCCTCCTACTGTCCTTCCTACTGTCTGTCCTACTGTCCCTCCTACTGTCCCTCCTACTGTCTCTCCTACTGTCCTTCTGTCCTTCCTACTGTCCTACTGTCTCTCCTACTGTCCTTCTGTCCTTCCTACTGTCCTACTGTCTCTCCTACTGTCCCTCCTACTGTCCTACTGTCCCTCCTTCTGTCCTACTATCCCTCCTACTGTCCGTCCTACTGTCTTCTACTTGTATTTTATTATTATTTAAATGCATTCAACAGAAAGGACATTATTAAAGGGCATTAAGTCTGGGGTAAAATAATCCTGAGCCGTCCCTTTAATGCTCATTCATATTTGTACAGTTCATTTTTAGGGTTTTTTAGGGTTTGTGGAGGTTGGGGGGGCTTCATCTTTGAAACACATCCAACAGAACCTGCTTTAATCCAAATAAAACTTGTTCAAGTCCAACTAAAACCTGTTTAAGTCCAACTAAAACCAGTTCAAATCCCCTACTGACCAGTGTAGCTTTAACAGAGAGCCATTATCTCTTATGTGTTTTATTTTTCGTAGATGATGCAGTGTCTGAAGCTGGGCGCTCTCTCTCGGACCACGGCCAGTACTCAGATGAACGTCCAGAGCTCCAGGTCCCACGCCATCTTCACCATCCACCTCTGTCAAGTCCGGGTCTGCGCCAACGAAAACGTACGCACCTCACGCCGCCGCGAACCCGTCTCTGTCCCGAACCCGGCTCACTGTCCCGTCGTTGCAGGATAACGAAGGAGACAACCGCGAGTCCAACGGGAACTCGGAGATGGACGAGTACGAGACGCTGACGGCTAAGTTTCACTTCGTGGACTTGGCCGGATCCGAGAGACTGAAGAGGACCGGAGCCACGGGCGACCGGGCCAAAGAGGGCATCTCCATCAACTGTGGACTGGTACACTCTCAACATCTCACTCCAAAACCTGTCCTGATCCTGGACGGCCCTCGGCTCCAGGACAAACCTCACCTTCTTATTATTAGACGTCATCCTGGTCCATTTTCTTTATGCATTTCCTGCTAAATATAGTCTTTTAAAATGAGCTTAAACTACTGAGACATAATTTAATCACACAGAACAGTCTATGTGTGTGGAGCAGAAATAAACACATTTACAGAGCTTTATTAAACTTAGATTAGTGCTTATTTCAGTTTGATTTAATCCATGTTGGTCTAAAGCAGTGGGTCTAGTCTCACCGGGGGGACTCAGGGACCCTCTCAAGTTTTATGTTTCAGACTGAAACTATAAATGATAAACAGAGAGAGACCATTTTGATCATAATACCTTTTATTTTTGTTCAACTACAACTACTTGAGGCAATTAAAGTCCAGCTAGAATCTGTTAAAATCTATTAATGTCAAACTGAAACCATTTAGAACCTGTTAAAGTCCAACTAAAACCAATGAAAACCTTTCAAAGATGAACTTAAACTCCATAAAACTTGTCAAAAATCAAACTAAAACTGCTCTAGACCTGTTCAAGTCCAACAAGAAGCACTTAAACTGTATTTAAACTCACTTTAAACCAGTTTATGTCCAGAATCATCACTGAATCAGTAGAGAAACTAATGTATTATGAGACGGTACTGGCCCAGAGTCTTTTCCTGAGTCAGTCTGCCCTCTAGTGGCCGTACCTCAGAACTGTTTCACTGAAGCCTCTGTATTAACCTGTCTCTGTCGTTTGTCTGTTGTTTGCGTGTTGTTTGCGTGTTGTTTGCGTGTTGTTTGCGTGTCGGCAGCTCGCTCTGGGGAACGTGATCAGCGCTCTGGGCGACAGGAGCAAACGGGCCTCTCATGTTCCCTACAGAGACTCCAAACTCACCCGACTCCTGCAGGACTCGCTCGGAGGAAACAGGTCTGTCCTCGTTCTGGTCCTGGTCTAGTCTCGGTTTAGTCCAGGATTTAGTTCAGGTTTTGTCCCCGGTTCAATCGTGGTCATGTTTAATCTTGGTTTAACTGGCCTTATTTAGATTTATCCTGGTTTTGACTCTGATTTAAACCTGGTTAAATCCTGGTTCAGTCTCAGTTTAAGCCCGGTGTTCCGCTGGTTTATGTGTCCTCAGTCGGACGATGATGATCGCCTGCATCAGTCCCTCAGACCGAGACTTCATGGAGACTCTGAACACGTTAAAATACGCAAACCGAGCCCGAAACATCAAGAACAAGGTGGTGGTGAACCAGGACCGAGCGAGTCAGCAGATCAGCGCTCTGAGGACGGAGATCGCCCGGCTGCAGATGGAGCTGATGGAGTACAGGACGGTGAGACCGAAACCAACAAAACACAAACAAAGAGACCGGACTCAGAACTTGAATCTGATTCTGCTGCAAAAATGAATAAAGGATAAAGTCCAGTGAGTAAAACAGATTGGTTTAGTCCTGGATTTACTCTAGGTCAGTGTCTGTTTTACACCTGCTTTTTTTCTTTGTTTTTTTGGAAAGCAACGAAAAGACAGGTGTAAAAAAGAAATGTTCACGCTCTGTTCCTTTAAAATCCAGCTAAAGCCTGTTCAAGTCCATCTAAAACTTACTCAAATCCAACTAAAACATTTTTAAAACTAACTAAAGTCTGTTTAAATCCAACAAAACCTGTTTAGATGCCACTAAAACTTGTTCTAATCCAACTAAAACCTAATTAAATCCATTTGAAACTCTTTTAAATCCAGTTAAAACATTTCTAAACCAAACTAAAACCTGTTCAAGTCCAACTAAAACCTGTTCAGATCCAGTGTGATATCTGTGTCCCAGGGGAAGCGTCTGGCCGGAGAGGACGGCGTGGAGAGCTTCAGCGACATGTTCCACGAGAACTCGATGCTTCAGACGGAGAACAGTAACCTGAGAGTCCGAGTGAAGGCCCTGCAGGAGACCATCGACGCTCAGAGGAGCAGACTCACTCAGCTGCTGAGCGAACAGGCCACCCAGAGCCTCAGGACAGGTAAATCCAGACAAAACCTGTTCCAGTCCAACTAACACCAGACCAGCCAGGCTCTGAGCCGCACAGCTACACCACAGATCCAGCAAAAACCAGGTCAAATCCTTCTAAAACCACATCAAATCCATGTAAAACTAGGCCCTGAGCTGTGCAACATGTTTAAATTCAACTAAAATCTGTTCAAATCCAAATAAAAGTTGCTCAAATCCAACAAAAACTAGTTCAAAACCATTCAGAACCTGCTACTATCCACCTAAAACCTGTATAGATCCAAACAAAACCTGTTCTGAGCCAGCTAAAACTGGTCCCAATCTAATTAGAACATGTTCAAATCCCACCAAAACTTGTTAAAATTGAATTACACCCTGTTCAAATCCAACTAAAACCTGTTCAAGTCCATCTAAGACCTGTTCGACTCCAAATAAAACATGTTCAAATCTGACTTAAACATGATCAAGTCCAACTGGAACTTCTTTAAATCCAACTAAACCCTTTTCAAATCCTTCTAAAACCTTTTTAAATCCAACTCAAAGCTGTTCTAATCCACCTAAAACCTGTTCAAATCCACCTAAAACCTGCTCAAATCCATCTCAAAGCTGTTCTAATCCATTGAACCCACTCTGGTCTGTGTCCCGTCGCAGGTGAAGGGGGCTCGGAGGAGATCGGGAACATGATCCAGGGCTACATCAAAGAGATCGAGGACCTCAGGTAAAACTCCGGCTCTTGTTACAGAGTGATGTCGATACGTAACGCGGCTCTGACCTCGGTGTGTGTCCAGGGCCAAACTGTTGGAGAGCGAAGCCGTGAACGAGACTCTGAGGAAGAGTCTGTCCCGAGCGTCCAGTCGACAGTCGTTTTACGGAGGACCCATGATGGCTCCGGAGAAAGAGACTTCAGACGTCATCGAACTGGCCAAAAAAGACCTGGAGAAGCTGAAGAAACGGGAACGCAAGAAGAAGAAGAGGTAACGGCTCCAGATTAAACCAGAACTAATACACGATGATGGATAAGAGCTGTTTCTGACTGGATTTGACTCAACTTTTACTAAAACTAGTTCAGATTCATCTAAAATCTGTTCAAATCCATCTAAAACCTGCTCAAAACCATCAAATTCAATTAAAACTTGTTCTGAAAAACAAGTAAGAGACACACTTCTAAATCAATGGGAATTATTAGTCACAGTTCAGCTTCTTCCTTCCCTCCTTCCTTCCCTCCTTCCTTCCTTCCCTCCTTCCTTCCCTCCTTCCTTCCCTCCTTCCCTCCTTCCTTCCCTCCTTCCCTCAGACTGCAGCTGTTGTTGGAGGAGAGAGACCGAGAGGAGAAAGAGGAGGACGCCAGGTTCGACATTAATCTCTCCTTTTTCTCAAACCCTTTAATTTCTTTTAATCCCACTCTCTACTTTTTCCTATTTTTCTTTTTTTGTTCCTTTTGCTGCAGTCTGTCCTTTATCTAACCTCCATTATTCAGTTTATTTCTAGAGTGAACATCGATCTGTTGCCTCCATTTTGAATTTGACCAAAACGTGCCTTTTCTTTTGCAGATCTTCTGTTGTTTTTGTGAAAGTTTGGGTAAATGGCTCATTTATCCAACACAAACCACTCCTGCCTTTATTTGCTGCTTCTCACTTCTTTGTCTTCCTCTTATTTTCACTGTCTTTGCAAGTTTATGACCAAATTGTGAAGGAAATAGACGAAAAGGTTGATGTTTTAGGGCTTGTTTCTGTCTGTATTTTCAGTGTGAACAAAGAGGAAGTTCCTGATAATGAACAGGAGAAGTCTCCGGAGAAAGAACAGCTCGAACGCTCCAACGACGACGCAGACATGGTACAAGTTAGTCTGTATATTTAATTAAATCAAATATTTCACAGTCAGAAATGTATTAATAAATACACCATAAATACTGTGTTTTAGGATTTGGCAGAAGGTAGTGAACATGAAGAAGAGGAGGAGGAGGAGGAGGAAGAGGAGATGGACGTAGAGGACAGCTCGGACTCGGACTCAGAGTCGGACGAGAAAGGTGTTTATGGACTTTACTGTTTTTAATCAGAATTAATGTGATATGCTTCCACTTAAATTAATAAGAGGAGGCTCTATTGCTCCCATTGGTCGACACTTGTCACATGACGTTCCAGGAAGTTTAATAGCTGCAGATAAAGTGTATTTTCAGCTGAATATGTCTTTTAACAGAGAAACAGCTGAAAAAAGAAAAGCATCAACAGAGAAAAGGGAGGCAACGTAAAACACAGATAAATACTGTCAATTCAATCACGTAATGTTTAACGAGGAGGAGATAATTGTCGTCCTGACGCTGAAGTCACAGCTAAGCTAACGCTAAACTCTAAACTTCAGTTTGGTCAAATGGATTAGTATTTTGCTGGTCTGGTTTTATTTTTTAATAAAAGAGAAGCAGGAGAGGTTCTGATTTTGGAGGAGAGTCTGAGACTGGGACAAACAAGACTATTTTGTAAAGGTTTGGTCATTTTTACTAGGTCTTGTCTTGGTCTCATGTCTGTTCTTGAGATGAAAACCCCCCCTCTTCCTCCTCACCCAGAGTCTGGACTGGCTAAACTCGCTAGTTAACCGTTCCTCATATCTTTTACAGTTTATCACGTACATTAGTCTTGGTCTCGACTCGGTCTTGATCTGACATAGTTTTGGTCCTGACTCGGTCTCAGTCCTGACTGTCTCTCAAAACTCTCAGATAAGACTAAACCACGAGGATGTAGTCACTAAACAACATCACAGTCGAATAAAATCTGTGACCGGTCGATGATAATCAGTCTCTGTCGGGTTAATTATAATAATAAGAATATTCTTTCCCACAGAGAACTTCCAGGCGGACTTGGCGAACATCACGTGTGAGATCGCCATAAAACAGAAGCTGATCGACGAGTTGGAGAACAGTCAGCGGCGTCTGCACACGCTCAAACAGCAGTACGAGCAGAAACTCATGATGCTGCAGTGTAAGATCAGGGACACGCAGCTGGAGCGGGACCGAGTGCTGCAGAACATGAGTAAGAACCAGGTCTAACACCAGGGGGCGCTGTAGAACCAGGTCTAACACCAGGGGGCGCTGTAGAACCAGGTCTAACACCAGGGGGCGCTGTAGAACCAGGTCTAACACCAGGGGGCGCTGTAGAACCAGGTCTAACACCAGGGGGCGCTGTAGAACATGAGTAAGAACCAGGTCTAACACCAGGGGGCGCTGTAGAACCAGGTCTAACACCAGGGGGCGCTGTAGAACCAGGTCTAACACCAGGGGGCGCTGTAGAACCAGGTCTAACACCAGGGGGCGCTGTAGAACCAGGTCTAACACCAGGGGGCGCTGCAGAACATGAGTAAGAACCGGGTCTAACACCAGGGGGCGCTGTAGAACCAGGTCTAACATCAGGGGCGCTGTGACCAGTCTAACACGGCTTGAACCAGGTTCACCAGAACCAGGTCTAACACCAGGGGGCGCTGTAGAACCAGGTCTAACACCAGGGGGCGCTGTAGAACCAGGTCTAACACCAGGGGGCGCTGCAGAACATGAGTAAGAACCAGGTCTAACACCAGGGGGCGCTGCAGAACCAGGTCTAACACCAGGGGGCGCTGTAGAACCAGGTCTAACACCAGGGGGCGCTGTAGAACCAGGTCTAACACCAGGGGGCGCTGTAGAACATGAGTAAGAACCAGGTCTAACACCAGGGGGCGCTGTAGAACATGAGTAAGAACCGGGTCTAACACCAGGGGGCGCTGCAGAACCAGGTCTAACACCAGGGGGCGCTGTAGAACCAGGTCTAACACCAGGGGGCGCTGCAGAACATGAGTAAGAACCAGGTCTAACACCAGGGAGCGCTGTAGAACCAGGTCTAACACCAGGGAGCGCTGTAGAACCAGGTCTAACACCAGGGGGCGCTGCAGAACATGAGTAAGAACCGGTTTGAACAGGTTTTAACTGGATTTGAACAGGTTTTAGATGGATTTGAACAGGTTTTAGATGGATCTGAACAGGTTTTAGATGGATTTGAACAGGTTTTAGATGGATTTGAACAGGTTTTAGATGGATTTGAACAGGTTTTAGTTGGATTTGAACAGGTTTTAGTTGGATTTGAACAGGTTTTAGATGGATTTGAAGAGGTTTTAGATGGATTTGAACAGGTTTTAGATGGATTTGAACAGGTTTTAGTTGGATTTGAACAGGTTTTAGTTGGATTTGAACAGGTTTTAGATGGATTTGAACAGGTTTTAGATGGATTTGAACAGGTTTTAGATGGATTTGAACAGGTTTTAGTTGGATTAGAACAGGTTTTAGTTGGATTTGAACAGGTTTTAGTTGGATTTGAACACCAGAGTAACAGTATTGAATGAGGCAGAGATAATTCCAGGATCTTTTTGGTCTGATGCAGAAGTTTAAGGTCAGCTCTAAACTTTGGTTAATATTTTGTGGTGAAAATGGTCTAGTTTTGCTCTTCTTCTTCTTCTGGGATGGAAAAAAATGTTTATCTTCAGAAATAAAAAATGTCTTTAATTCATGTAATGATATTTTTACTAAAAAGACATAACATACTCTGGAGACACTGTAAAACTGTGCTTTTGTCTCATATTCCTCATAAAAGAGAGTTCTAACTGCTGTTTGTTTCAGCGTCGGTGGAGAGCGGCTCCGACGATAAAGCTCGTAAAATCAAAGCCGAGTACGAGAAGAAGCTGAGCGTCATGAACAAAGAGCTTCAGAAACTACAGTCGGCTCAAAAAGAACACGCTCGGCTCCTGAAGAACCAGTCCCAGTACGAAAAACAGCTGAGGAAACTACAGAGCGACGTCACCGAGATGAAGAAGACCAAGGTAAAGGCCAGAGAGAGGGTTTAGATGGATCTGAACGGGTTTTAGATGGATCTGAACAGGTTTTAGATGGATCTGAACAGGATTTAGATGGATCTGAACAGGTTTTAGATGGATCTGAACAGGTTTTAGATGGATTTGAACAGGTTTTAGATGGATTTGAACAGGTTTTAGATGGGTCTGAACAGGTTTTAGATGGATTTGAACAGGTTTTAGATGGATTTGAACAGGTTTTAGCTGGATCTGTGTGGTCCAGGTTCGTCTGATGAAGCAGATGAAGGAGCAGCAGGAGAAGAACCGAATGAACGAGTCTCGCAGAAACAGAGAGATCGCGACGTTAAAGAAGGACCAGAGGAAACAGGAGGTCGGTTCTGTTCTGATCCTGGTCTGATCCGGGTCTAAACCGGGTCTGATCCGGGTCTGATCCTGGTCTGAACCGGGTCTGAACCGTTCTCTTGTGTTTTAGCACCAGCTGAAGTTACTGGAGGCTCAGAAACGCCAACAGGAGCTGATTCTTCGGAGGAAAACTGAGGAGGTGACGGCTCTGAGGCGACAGGTCAGACCCACCTCGGGGAAAGTCCTGAGGAAAGTCCCGGACCCGGTCCAGGACCCGAGACCCGGCCCCGGGCGGCTGTACCCGTCCGGGATCGGGTCCGGGCCGTGGTCCCGGCGCGGAGCTCCGTACTCGACCAGAACCGCTCGCAACAAGTGGCAGAGTTTGGAGCGACGCATCTCAGACGTCATCATGAACCGCATGACCATCTGCAACATGGAGACGGACATGAACCGACTGCCTGG
>CM072153.1:23795967-23820435 GCA_036850595.1 Rhyacichthys aspro
GCTAACATTAGCTCCAAAAGTGGTTTGAAAACACAAACGACAACATAATAATAATCGGGACATTATCTAAACTGTAATTGGCTAAACTAAAAAAGTGAGACTGTTATACACTTTTATTTAAGCAAAACAAGCCCAGACCTGAACAAGGCCGTGTCTCATTTTGTGAAGTGTTTGCCTGAAGAAGAAATGTTGTGTTTGTCGTCTTCTGCTGAGACTAGACTTCACTTTTATCTTTTAAATCTGATTTTTACAGAAGCATTTCTCTAAAAACTAAAAGGACAGATTTATGAACCGTTCTAGTCTCAGCAGACGTTTGTTCCTTTTTGTTGTGTTTGATTTTTCTTTAAAGAGTCTGTGTTTTTCATTTGTTTTTGTTTCCCTCGTCTCCTTCTCCTTTTTGTGTTTCTTTGTGATGTTTTTGCAGAACTAGGTCAAGTCTCGAACGGTGAGTCCTACGTTTATCACAAACGCATGGTTCTTTCAAACGGCTGCACGAAATAACACCTACCTCCACTACCTCCTACACCCTCCACTACGTCCTCCACTACCTCCTACCTCCTCCACTACCTCCTACCTCCTCCACTACCTCCTCATCTCCTCCACTACCTCCTCATCTCCTACAGCCTTCATGCTTTTGCAGGTTTCTACCTGCAAGGGAAAAAGACCAGCTCAACAGTGGACTTGTTTAGACCTGGTTTAGTCCTGGTTTAGTCCTGGTTTAGTCCTGGTTTAGTCCTGGTTTAGTCCTGGTTTAGACCTGGTTTAGACCTGGTTTAGACCTGGTTTAGACCTGGTTTAGAGGCCCGTTGGGAGTTAGTTTTATGTATTTGTTCAACTCTGAGGCTAAACTCTAACTGCACTCACATTAATCCACTCTGTTCATTTCCTGAGCCCTCACTTCCTGTTTCCTGTTTCCTGTTTCCTTCCTGCTCTCTTTCATCTGAAGCTTCAGGACCAGAGTCATCTTCACCTCATCTTCAAATAAATCAGTCGACCGAACCTGTCACTGCACCGTTCACCTGTGAGTCAGACTAAATTGTGACGTTTGGTGTTTTTACAGAAAACGGAGACGACAGCAGCAGCGACGAGTCTCCACAGAGTCCTACAGCCGAGGGCAGGTAGGTCCTGCTTAGACGGGGGTTAGACCTGGTTTAGTCCTGGTTTAGACCTGGTTTAGTCTTGGTTTAGTCCTGGTTTAGACCTGGTTTATCTCATGAATTCTCTTGTTTTCAGTCCGTTGGCGTCAGATCTGATGAAACTTTGTGGAGAAACCAAAACCAGGAGCAAGGTACTGGGTCTTTTATCTCCTGCTTTTTTTTTCTTTGATTTATTCTGAAATAATTTTAATAAATCTTTTTAATAAATACTCATCCTTCATTTTCTCAAGAGTTGAGTTCATCCTGTCTTTCTGCTGCTGGAAACAGGACTTTATTTGTGTTTGTATCAGGCTCGTAGAAGGACCACGACTCAAATGGAGCTGCTTTACGCCAGCACTGACTCCGCCCCCGACTCCGCCTCCGACTTCAGCGCCGCGCTCCCATTGGCTGAGACCCCAGAAGGAGGCGGGGACGTGGACTGTGTTTACGGCGCTCTGTCTCCGGGTTATTCCTCCAAAACCAGCTCCATGTGAGTCCAGCTGCGTCCTGCACTAAACTCAAACCCTTTGGGACTCGCTGCACTTTAGTTTAACTCCATTTAATCCTTATTTCTCACCGGTTTTATTCATCATTTTGTTGAAAAGCGGTGGGAAAATGTTGGAAAAGCGAACGCCCGAACCTTCGCCGTCGTCTCGAAAGAAGACGTTTGTAAAGACGCAAACGGCAAAGGTCAAAGAGCTGAAACAGTAAGAGCTGCCTGATGCCTGAAGACAAGAATCAGGGCGAAATCACCGAATGATTCTCTAATTCCTCTAAAGCTGCTTGGGTTTGTGCTGCTGCTGCTCGATATCAACCAGAGACTTTAAATCCAACAACAAGTCAACATACAATCTGATCTTCTGTAGCAAAAAAAAAACTACATACTTTGAGTTTTATTTATTATCTTTTTTTCTGCACATGATAATTATCTAAACATAAACTTATTTAGTTCCAAAAACCTGCCGTAAATTTATACAAAGTAAATGGGTATTTTTAATGTGCCATTCTTTAATAGGTTTCAAAAGGTTTGGACTGTTTTTAAAGTGCTTTTATTTGAAGTTTGTCTGGTTTTAAGGCTTGGACAGGTGGGTTCTATTGGACTTTAGTGTTTTTAGTTGGATTTTTGCATGATTTAGTTGGATTTGAACAGGTTTTACTTCGATTTAAACATGTTTTAGTTGGATTTGAACAGGTTTTACCTGGATTTGAACAGGTTTTACTTGGATTTGTCCACATATCTAAAGGGACAGTGTAGTTCAGTGTTAAAATCCATTTTTTACTGCAGTAATTGTTTTAGTCTCTGTTGTGCTGCTCCTGTCTGCTTCTCCAACTATTTTAGGAAATAAATTAGCTACAAAAAGATATAAGAGTAAATCCTAAAATGTATCTGACCTGGAAAATTCGGTCGCTCCATTAAATAAATCCTGTTTCTGTCTCTGGTTGATGTCCTCAGTGTCTCAGGTTTAATAACAGCTGCTTCAGGAAACTATTTATTGTGCATTTCTAATGTTTTTGGGAAACTACACACAAACTGAATTAAATTAGTTAGACTTTATTCTTCTCTGCCTTTAAAGTGTCCCATTTAGTGATTGAATATGAATCACTCAGGACAGTTCTGTATCTAATCCTTGTTTCCTGGACATGGATTTACTAAAAGCCTGTTTTATTTTGAAACTTTACGCTGTGTGTGTGTTTTGTGATTGACAGCTGCTCTTCTCAGTTCATTATTTCTGCATCACATTAACACGTTACTGTTTCATGACTTCTGCTGTTTCTCAGTCTGTGATTCCAACAAAAATCAGTTTGTGTTTTATTTTGGTGATTCTCTGTGTTTCCTGCAGGATGTGGACGTGGTTGTCGTTGTCTCTTTTCCTCTTTTCTGTGTCTAAACTGGGGTCTGTATGGTCTCTTCTTGTTTCAGGGGGGTAATAAACCCGGTGTTTGTCCCGAAAAGCGCCCGTCTGTCGTGTCTGCAGTGTGTGCACGTCGCTGAGGGCCACAGTAAAGCCGTGCTGTGTGTGGACTGCACCGAGGACCTGCTCTTCACCGGATCCAAAGGTCTGTGACTCTATCTTTTCTTTTCTTTTCTTTTCTTTTTTTTTCTTTTTTTTAATTTTTTTATTTATTTATTTTTTTTATTTATTTATTTTTTATTTTCAAGTGAGGGTTATTAATATCAATTTTTGTATGTTATTGTCATTATTATCATTATTTATCTATTCATTTATCTTCATCTCTTCTCTCGACCCTTGTTCTGTACTTTTACCCATAATCCTTTGCCCTCTGTGTATCCGTGGCAGACCGGACGTGTAAAGTGTGGAACCTGGTGACGGGACAGGAGATCATGGCTCTGGGAGGACACCCCAACAACGTGGTGTCAGTCCGGTACAGCTCCAGCCTGGTCTTCACTGTCTCCACGTCCTTCATCAAAGTCTGGGACATCAGGGACTCAGCCAAATGCATCCGGACGCTCTCGTAAGCGCCGCAGACACGCAGTCAGGCACACACGCAGTCAGGCAGACACGCAGTCAGACACGCAGTCAGACACGCAGTCAGACACGCAGTCAGGCAGACACGCAGTCAGACACGCAGTCAGACACGCAGTCAGGCAGACACGCAGACAGGCAGACACGCAGTCAGGCAGACACGCAGTCAGACACGCAGTCAGGCAGACACGCAGACAGGCAGACACGCAGTCAGACACGCAGTCAGACAGACACACAGTCAGGCAGACACGCAGTCAGACACGCAGTCAGACAGACACACAGTCAGGCAGACACGCAGTCACGCAGACACACAGACAGGCAGAAAGGCAGACACGCAGTCACTTACACAGACACGCAGTCAGGCAGACACGCAGTCACGCAGACACACAGACGGAGAAAGGCAGACACGCAGTCACTTACGCAGACACGCAGTCAGGCAGACACGCAGTCACTTACACAGACACGCAGTCAGGCAGACACGCAGTCACGCAGTCAGGCAGACACGCAGACACGCAGACGGAGAAAGGCAGACACGCAGTCACTTACGCAGACACGCAGTCAGGCAGACACACAGTCACGCAGTCAGGCAGACACGCAGTCACGCAGACACGCAGTCAGACACGCAGTCAGGCAGACACACAGTCACGCAGTCAGGCAGACACGCAGTCACGCAGACACGCAGTCAGACACGCAGTCAGGCAGACACGCAGTCAGGCAGACACGCAGTCACGCAGTCAGGCAGACACGCAGACACACAGTCACGCAGACACACTATTGGTCAGTGCAGTAACTAAATCTGATATATGTCTGTGGTGCGTTCAAGTAGTTGCAAAAAAGGCTCAATGATGCATTTATGACTGAATTATTTTGCATTTCTATAAATAGATTGAAGTGCTTGTGTTTTGTGTGTAGCTCGTCGGGACAGGTGTCCAGCGGAGACCTGTGTGCGTCCAACACCAGTCGAACCGTGAGCACCGCGTCCGGAGAGAACCACATCAACCAGATCGCTCTGAATCCAAACGGCAGCGCTCTGTACGCTGCAGCCGGCAACGCCGTCCGGATCTGGGACCTGCGCAGGTGAAGCTGGTTCAGTGCTTTATAGTCCTGCTTTAGTCTTTGGTTTAGTCCAGGTTAGTCTTTATTTGGTCCTGGTTTGGTTTAGTTTAATCTTTCAGTTAATCCTTGGTTTAGTCCTGGTCACATGGTCCTGTTTTGTTCTTGGATGAGTCTTGTTTGAGTTCTTTTTCAGTCTTTATTCAGTCCTGGGTTTTGTCTTGTGTTAATCCTGGTTTAGTCCCAGTTCTGTCCATTTTTAGACATTTTTAGTCCTGAAAGCCTATCGACATTTTTTAATGGGAACTTTTCTTTTCTTTTCTATTCACTTCATTTTATTTTATACATTTGATTTACTCTATTTCACTCTATTCTGTTTCTGAAATACAGTGAAACAAGTCCACTATTGTTTTTAAACTGTTGTTAATATTGTGTTTAATGATTTCATTTTGTGAAGCACCTCGAGATGCATTAATCTGAATAAATAAAGGTTGATTGAAATAGTTCTTGAATCGCTCCTAGGTTTAGTCCTGGATGAAGTCTTACTTTAGTTCTTATTTAATCTTGGGTTTAAGTCGTTAAAGTAAAAACAAAACCAGATTTGACCCAAAAACACTCATTTAGTCTCAGTTTTGTCCAGATCCTCAGTCTTTATTCTAAAAACATCCCAAACCCAGATGAACCTGTGTTTTTCTGTGTTTTGTGTCAGGTTTGCGTCGACAGGTAAACTGACGGGTCACCTGGGCCCGGTCATGTGCCTCACCGTGGACCAGTCCGGGACCAACCAAGACCTGGTGGTGACGGGCTCCAAAGACCACTACATCAGGGTGAGTCCCGCTGAACCGAGCCCTCCTCAGAGACGGGACAGACGTCTGTGAGTGGATTATTTGTGTCCTCAGTTGTTCGACGTGAGCGAGGCGGCGGCGGGCAGCCTCGGTCCGGCCCATAACCTGGAGCCCCCTCACTACGACGGGATCGAGTCTCTGGTGGTGAGAGGGGAGCGCCTCTACAGCGGCTCCAGGGACAACGGCATCAAGATGTGGGACCTGCCCCGGAAAGACCTACTGCAGGTAAATACCCAGCACACACCTGGGCTCCGGACCTGAGGAAACACAGAGAAATCCAACTGTTCCTGAACTCATCCAATAATATTAATGTTTGCTCTTTATTTCATCCCTAAACCAGACAAACTCATTTTCTGCACTTTTCACGATAATTAGAGATAAATGACACTAAACAGAGGTAACGATTGGAACGGGGTCAAAATAAAATCAAGTGAATTTACAAAATAACGAGTGAAAATGGGAAATAAAAGAAAACTGATGTGATGGTCTCAACAAATGGCCCTGGTCTATACACTGTTAAAAAACCAAAAAACATACAGAAAAACTGTTGTTGCCAGTGTTTCTCTGAAAACATAGAATATTCAGAGTAACTCACTTTTTTTTACATCACTAGATCAGATTACATTAGACTTTATTGATTGTTGGGAAGTGTAAAGCAGTCATAATGAAATAGTTCAAATATATTTACACAGACTTTAGAAAAAAATAAAGAGAAATTATAAAAAATACAGGAAACATTTGGACAAAATCTAAAGAAAAAAAATCCAAAAAAGTAAATTATGATACAATCTATATTTCTATTCTCTCCAGAGTCATTTAATGCAGTAATTAGATAATTAGCTTTGACAGTATTCAACCGTAAACATGTCACACTGTTGTCTGACCTCTGACCTCTGACCTCTGCTGTACCCGTCCCGCAGCAGGTCCCGAGCGCTCACCGGGACTGGGTCTGCGCCCTGGGCCTGGTCCCGGGGTCCCGAGGGTCCCAGGTCCTCATCAGCGGCTGCAGAGGAGGGGTGCTCAAGCTGTGGGCCGCGGACTCTCTGGGGCCGCTCGCAGAAATAAAGGGTCACGACAGTCCCATCAACAGCATCTGCTCCAACAACAGCCACCTGTTCACCGCCTCTGAGTGAGTCCTGCCAAGACCGGGGTTAGACCGGGTTAGACCGGGTTAGACCGGGTTAGACCGGGGTTAGACCGGGTTAGACCGGGTTAGACCGGGTTAGACCGGGTTAGACCGGGGTTAGACCGGGTTAGACCGGGTTAGACCGGGTTTAGACCGGGTTTAGACCGGGTTAGACCTGGGTTAGACCGGGTTAGACCGGGTTTAGACCGGGTTAGACCGGGGTTAGACCGGGGTTAGACCGGGTTTAGACCGGGGTTAGACCAGGTTAGACCGGGGTTAGACCGGGGTTAGACCGGGTTAGACCGGGGTTAGACCGGGTTAGACCGGGTTAGACCGGGGGGGGGTTAGACCGAGGGTGGTAGACCGGGTTAGACCGGGTTAGACCGGGGTTAGACCGGGGTTAGACCGGGTTAGACCGGGTTAGACCGGGTTAGACCGGGGTTAGACCAGAGTTAGACCGGGGTTAGACCGGGGTTAGACAGGGGTTAGACAGGGGTTAGACCGGGGTTAGACCGGGTTAGACCGGGGTTAGACCGGGTTAGACCAGAGTTAGACCAGAGTTAGACCGGGTTAGACCGGGTTAGACCTGGTTAGACCGGGTTAGACCGGGGTTAGACCGGGGTTAGACCTGGGTTAGACCGGGGTTAGACCTGGTTTGACTGGGTTAGACCGGGTTAGACCGGGGTTAGACCTGGTTAGACCAGGGTTAGACCGGGTTAGACCTGGTTTAGACTGGTTTAGACCGGGGTTAGACCGGGTTTAGACCTGGTTTAGACCGGGTTTAGACCGGGGTTAGACCAGAGTTAGACCAGGGTTAGACCGGATTTAGACCTGGTTTAGACTGGGTTTAGACCGGGTTTAGACCGGGCTTAGACCAGAGTTAGACCTGGTTTAGACTGGTTTAGACCGGGGTTAGACCAGAGTTAGACCAGGGTTAGACCTGGGTTAGACCGGGTTAGACCGGGTTAGACCGGGGTTAGACCGGGGTTAGACCGGGGTTAGACCTGGTTTAGACTGGTTTAGACCGGGGTTAGACCAGAGTTAGACCGGGGTTAGACCTGGTTTAGACCGGGTTAGACCGGGTTAGACCTGGTTTAGACCGGGGTTAAACCGGGGTTAGACCGGGGTTAGACCGGGGTTAGACCTGGTTTAGACCGGGGTTAGACCGGGTTAGACCGGGGTTAGACCGGGGTTAGACCGGGTTAGACCGGGGTTAGACCGGGTTAGACCGGGGTTAGACCGGGGTTAGACCGGGGTTAGACCGGGTTAGACCGGGGTTAGACCGGGGTTAGACAGGGTTAGACCGGGGTTAGACCGGGTTAGACCAGAGTTAGACCAGAGTTAGACCAGAGTTAGACCGGGTTAGACCGGGTTAGACCTGGTTAGACCGGGTTAGACCGGGGTTAGACCGGGGTTAGACCGGGGTTAGACCTGGGTTAGACCGGGGTTAGACCTGGTTTGACTGGGTTAGACCGGGTTAGACCGGGGTTAGACCTGGTTAGACCGGGGTTAGACCGGGTTAGACCTGGTTTAGACTGGTTTAGACCGGGTTTAGACCTGGTTTAGACCGGGTTTAGACCGGGGTTAGACCAGAGTTAGACCAGGGTTAGACCGGATTTAGACCTGGTTTAGACTGGGTTTAGACCGGGTTTAGACCGGGCTTAGACCAGAGTTAGACCTGGTTTAGACTGGTTTAGACCGGGGTTAGACCAGAGTTAGACCAGGGTTAGACCTGGGTTAGACCGGGTTAGACCGGGGTTAGACCGGGGTTAGACCGGGGTTAGACCTGGTTTAGACCGGGGTTAGACCGGGGTTAGACCGGGTTAGACCGGGGTTAGACCGGGGTTAGACCGGGTTAGACCGGGGTTAGACCGGGTTAGACCGGGGTTAGACCGGGGTTAGACCGGGGTTAGACCGGGGTTAGACCGGGGTTAGACCGGGGTTAGACCGGGTTAGACCGGGGTTAGACCGGGTTTAAACCTGGTTTAGACCTGGTTTAGTCCTGGTTTAGTCTTGGTCCAGACCTGGTTCAGTCCTTGTTTCTTTCACAGTGATCGTTCGGTGAAGATCTGGAGAGCTCGAGGAGGTCTGGACCTGGACTCGGCGGAGACTGTGGACGACGCTGTGAGTAACTGAACTCAAACGCCTCGTGTCGGACGGACAGCGGACGTCTCGCGGTGGATGGACAGTGAAGGCGTCGTCTGGAGCTGCACTTTCACCTTTGTTCTTTAAAAACCACTAACCTTTAGCTTTTATGACATTTCCATCGAGTCGAGGGGTTTCTGAGAGTTTAGTTACGTCCACACTGAGAAATCTGAGGGTTCTGTTTCTCTGGACAAGACAGTTGTTCTTCTAGAAAAACAGTCTTTCTGATCCATCTAGTGTTTATTGTAAGTGATTGTAATAGATGAGAACCTCTATTCAGGAACAGAAAACCTTGGACAATCACATGCTCCAAAAAGGAGCGCTCCCATTGGTCGACACTTGTCACATGACGTTCCAGGAAGTTTAATAGCTGCAGATAAAGTGTATTTTCAGCTGAATATGTCTTTTAACAGAGAAACAGCTGAAAAAAGAAAAGCATCAACAGAGAAAAGGGAGACAACGTAAAACACAGATAAATACTGTCAATTCAATCACATAATGTTTAACGAGGAGGAGATAATTGTCGTCCTGACGCTGAAGTCACAGCTAAGCTAACGCTAAACTCTAAACTTCAGTTTGGTCAAATGGATTAGTATTTTGGAGGAAAAACTGGTCTAAATCCAACTCAAATCTCTTCAAATCCTCTGTTAGTTTGTCTAAAAAGTGACTCCATTAGCGACAGACAGACACTGCTCCCGTCTGCTTCTCCAACTATTACCTGCTGTAAGGAATTAGCTCTCACACTTTTACTTGAAGCCAAATAGCATTACACAATTTTACAGTTTTTTTCTTCTTTACTGAAATGAAGTTTAAATGTGTTGCTTTTTGGTCATTTTTCCAGTTCCTTTACAGACTGTCTACTGTTTGTTTTTGCTAATATTTACAATAGTATGGCCATAATATAGTGTTTTTTGCCCTGGACTGAACACTATAATAACTGGGGTAGGTTAGTTAGGTCCAGAACAGTTTTAGCTCATTTCATTTTCATCTAATGGCCTTGTCTTTTCTGTTTCAGTCATAAATCCCATCAGTGTGGATGTAACTAACTCGGTTTAACTCTCGTCTCGACACATATTCAACAAAAGTAACGATGCTTTTCAAAGACACATTAACCGTATTCAAGTCTTTAAAACTGTTGTGGAGGTGAAGCGTTGGTAGCTGGACCTATCAGCCTCAGTCTGTTCTATTTCACTTGAAAAACTGTCTTTTCTCTGCTTTTCTCTCTTAAATAACCTATGTATTAATATCGTGACTGTTCGACACATCAGCCCTGACTTTTGCCTTCCCTTTAGCTTCTGCAGCGACCAAAAAAAAAAAAGAATTGTGTCTTAATCTACGTCTGACTCACAAACTCTGTAGTCTGTAATATTAGGTAGTGTTTACAGTGAGTTTAAATGAGGTTTAATCAGAAGAAGAAATAGAGTTCTGCTGGTTTGGCTTTTAAAATATATACGGAATGAAGTAAAAATTAATATTAGTATAAAAAAAACAAAAACATAAAAAGTTATTCAGAAGCTCGCTTTGGGCTCTAATCTGACATAAAAACAAGGGGAAAATCATTTAATATAACATTTTCTGACCAAAATGATTGTTTAATTTCTGACTTTTAAATTAACACCAGTGTATTTTTGTTTTTTTCCTGGTTTAGTCCTAAATCTGACCTAGTTTTGGCAATTTTTTCAAAACATAAAAGCTTTGAATATTTAAGAACGGACAATCCTTCACAGTTTAAGCCAAATACAAAAACTGGAGCTGTTCATGCCTCATTTTGTGCAGACTTCTGCCTCATGGATTGAACATGTGTGCATTAATCTCATGGAGATATTCTATTTTAACAGGTTCGTTCACTGTCGATCCATAAAAACCTGATTTAAACTCACTTTGACTATGTCCACAGTTCACAGCTGAGCACCTCGTGTCACTCTTTGTCTCAATGTTGAGCTCGTCTCTGTCGGTGTCGAGCTAAAGTGTGTCGTCGAGCTAAAGCCTGTCAGTGTCGAGCTGAAGTGTGTCGGTGTCGAGCTGAAGTGTGTCGGTGTTGAGCTGAAGTGTGTTGGTGTCGAGCTGAAGTGTGTCGGGGCTGATCTCTGCTGTAGTACTTACTGAATCCGTGGACACGCGTGTTTAAGACTGTTCTCGTGTCAAAAAGCAGAGGCCTTTAGTTTGTTCAGAATCAGCAGAGGACTGGACCAACAACAAGAACCAGGATCTGGGAAAATAAACAAGACCCGGTTTGAAGCTGCTCTGGAACAGGTTCAGATCCAGACTCAGTCTGTGATGGGTCCTTTAGACTCAGTCTGTGATGGGTCCTTTAGACTCAGTCTGTGATCAGTTCTTTAGACTCAGTCTGTGATGGGTCCTTTAGACTCAGTCTGTGATCAGTCCTTTAGACTCAGTCTGTGATGGGTCCTTTAGACTCAGTCTGTGATGGGTCCTTTAGACTCAGTCTGTGATGGGTCCTTTAGACTCAGTCTGTGATGGGTCCTTTAGACTCAGTCTGTGATCGGTCCTTTAGACTCAGTCTGTGATCGGTCCTTTAGACTCAGTCTAGACAGGGCCTTGGTTTATGGTGCATTCAGGTGCTCCTGTCAAACTCGGGTGAGTCGGAGTCGAGATTCTATGTTATTTTTATCATCATCATCATCATCATCATCATCATCAGGAGGAAGCTAACATTTAAAATATTTCAGTTTAATTGAAGTCATTTAAAATATTTCAACTGTTATTACACATTAATAACTTGATCATGTGACACTAGTTTTTGTCCATTTAGACTTATTTAGACTAAATACTAGTTATTTATTTATTCTCGTCTGTATTTAGAGGTTTATGTTCACTTCTTATGTTTTGAATAGTCTTCCTTTTCTTGAGGTGCTGCTAATAACTGCTGCTGTGACTGGATTTAAACACAACATTAACACATTTATGACTCCATCTTCCTGTTGTTATGGTTTAGAATGGGACGACTTTCAGCTGAAATCATGAGAACACAACGAAGTCGGAAGAATGAGTTTCTGAGGAGCACCTGAATGCACCATTAGGCCCAGTTAAGTCCTGGTTTAGTCCTGGTTTAGTCCTGGTTTAGGCCTGGTTAGGTCCTGGTTTAGTCCTGGTTTAGACCTGGTTTAGTCCTGGTTTAGACCTGGTTTAGTCCTGGTTTAGACCTTTTTTAGTCCTGGTTTAGACCTGGTTTAGTCCTGGTTTAGACCTTTTTTAGTCCTGGTTTAGACCTAGTTTAGGCCTGGTTAGGTCCTGGTTTAGACCTGGTTTAGTCCTGGTTTAGACCTGGTTTAGGCCTGGTTAGGTCCTGGTTTAGTCCTGGTTTAGTCCTGGTTTAGACCTGGTTTAGACCTAGTTTAGGCCTGGTTAGGTCCTGGTTTAGACCTGGTTTAGTCCTGGTTTAGACCTGGTTTAGGCCTGGTTAGGTCCTGGTTTAGTCCTGGTTTAGTCCTGGTTTAGTCCTGGTTTAGAGCTGGTTTAGGCCTGGTTTAGGCCTGGTTTAGTCCTGGTTTAGACCTGGTTTAGGCCTGGTTTAGACCTGGTTTAGACCTGGTTTAGGCCTGGTTTAGGCTATAGTCCATGAGAAAGCCATAAAGATAAAGAGTTGACAATCCGTCACTGTTTAGACCAAAAACTAATCAAATAAATGACAGATTTATTCAGTTTTATGACGATGTGTTCATGGTGCAGTCCTCTGCCTCGTCTTCTGTTTGTGAATGTTTCTGAAGCTTGTATTTATTAAAGTAACGTCTGTAATAAACGTGTGAATGTGAGCTCAGAGGGACCAGGAGTTAGTTTAGTAATATCCAGACTTAGTCATTACCAATAAGCACTGTCTTCACTAACGTTAGCATAAACCTGTTTAACGCTGGCATTTCATGTTTGTGTCGCTGTAAAATCAAATAAACGTAAATAATAACATTTCCAGATGAAACCTAGCTTGAAGTGTAGCCAGATCTGACTTGAATCTGCCGATTAATGCTTTAACGGGCGCTAAACTTGTATTAACTATTGTTAGTTTGTTGTTAGCATGTTCCAAATTCTGATTAATGCACCTTTAATTAATATCACAAAGGATTGTTAGAAATGGTTTATGGCAACAGTAAAAGGTTCTATCACTGTGTTGTGTTATATCTTCCTGGAGCCAGCCCTCACTTCTGGTTGACCACTGATCTCATGGTCCATTATTATATATATGTTGGTCCCAAAGTCTATGTTATTGTGCTTACAAGTGAATTTACAAATGCAATAAGTTACATTCTTTTACATTTAAGACAAAATTAATGCTTCTATTAATGTAACTCACTATTATTTATAATAAAAATCTGATTATGGCCAGTAGTTTTCTCAAAGCGACCCTGGAGGAGTTTGAAGAGTCTGAATGTGACTTGTGTTCAAAGACTGTTTCTATGTTTTCTGTCAAGTTTGTCCTGCTCTTTTTGCTCTTTTCTTTGTTGCTTTGTCTCAGTTTTAGGAGCCATTCCCTGAACTCGTAGTGAATCTGAAAATGTCAGAGGCTTGTTGAGAATAAACGCCGTCTGTCGAAAACACCACACTCGGCTCTGTCTTCATTTAAAGGAACGAAAACGAAATTATAACAAGACTAGACCTGGTCTAGAGCTTTTAGAGGCTTTTCCTTTTGTTTTTCAGTTTGGTTTAAGTTGTAAGCAGTTATATTTAATGAAATACAATACAATATTACAAAATAAAAGTTCAAATCTCTGACAGAACCTACATTTATGGGACAAACTTATCAAAATAAAACATTTTACACTGACTTCACAAACAGACACTTTTATTTAAACTGAACATTCTCCGCTCTACGCTCTGCTCTTTTTCAAAACATTTGTGGTGCATTGTGGGTAGGGAAGAGACTAAAGAGCTGAAGAGGTGAGACGTGTCCAGAAGAGGGCAGCAGCAGACTGAGAACCGTCTTCATGCTGGAAAAAGTAACGTTAACTTACAGTATTTTACAGGGTTTTTTTTGTAATTGGTTAGACTCTAAAGTCAAAATAAATGCACAAATTTCCCAAAATGTCTGTTTTCACCGGAGCTGATCTGGTCCAAAACTGGTTTCAGCAGTTTTTTTTGGTTTTTACTCTTCCTCCTTTTCCCTTTTTTTGATCCAGAGGAGTTTTTCTGCCTGAAACTCTATGAACAAGACAGTTTCTGGAGGCGATGGCAGCAGCTCCTGGAGACTCTCGAGGCCCTCCTTCCCTCGACGTTCGTTCAAGACCTTTTCTGTGTCTGATCCACCTCCTTTTGTTCATGTTTTTACATTACGGTCATATTTATCTTATTTATCTTATTTACCAAGTGCTTCATTCTGAGATGTTCTGTCACGTTGAGGATATAGTTTTGGAGTTTGTGTCTAAACAGAAAGTTTCAGAAAAGATTTAAGGCCCTGCACCAAGTTTCATTAAAGCCTAAAGGGAGAATACACAGAGACACAATGAGCTCTACTGGGTTCATCTTTAACTGAACTGTTCCCAAAACCAGACGTAGGTCAATAAAGACTTAACGAACCACAAGTCAGGGCTGAACCAGGACCAAACCAGGGTTAATACTGCTCAGAATCCAGACTAAACCAGGATTAAACCCAGGTCTCATTTTCTCCTCTAATTGAAGTTCTCAAAGTGGTCCCGTGGTGCGTTCAGTGACCACTACAATCTGCTGACGTCTTGGTTAAATCCAGCTGCAGCTGCAGAACTGAGCAGGTTTAACTCTGCATCAGCACAAGCTCCACTCGAACCCCTCTGTCCTCCTCTCTTCTCTCTGTCCAGACGCTCAGTGTTGTTGCTAATATCATCGTTAATGTGCATTTTTGTTTTTAATGTTTGGCAGAGGAAACGTTGAATAAAAAAGACAGCATTGAAACAAGGAATGACATAAACCTGGAGAGAAACGAAGTGTGTTTGACTAAATACTGAGGCCCTTTGATGGACTCTGACCCTGACTTTAGGAAACTGCTGTGGAGCTTGGTCTCAAAGGTCAAAGGTCAAAGGTCTCCCGGGGATTCTGTGTTAAAGGCGGCTCTTTATTGATCTGATAAAGACATGAAGACACTTAGCCTTTAGCAGGAGCTAGCGAGGGTCAAAGGTGAGTGGACCATGTACAAACATAAAACTATGAGTTCCTGCAAATAAAATAGAAATATAAAGGGTTACAGCAGCCTTCCAAAACAAACGGTACTAACTTTGACAGTGAGAAGGATATTTCACAGATAGAAAATATAAGTCTTTCATAATTCACTCCAAAGTCAGACTGAAACACCAAAAAACCCTAAAAACCAGACGTGAGTCGACAGGCCTTCAAGTTTAAGAAAACAGACTCTGGAAAAGACATTTAAACCATTTAATCATTTAATTCATGTCACATTTTGTAGCAGTGTTTCATTCTTTATTTTTCTATGTTTTGAAAAGACAAAAAGACAGTCCTTTTATTAAAAAAGACAGTCCTTTTATTATTTCTTTTTGACCAATAAAAATGCATATGAAAAGATCTGGAAATGTAAACGTATTGAATTATTAGAAGTTATGTCAAAATAACAAATAAATGCAATCCTTGTGGGTCCAGTTTAAGACCTGGTTTAATCCTGGTTTTACTGAGATGCTCAGGTCTTTGTGCGGGGAACACTGGCTTCTATAAATAGCCTCGTGGTGGTTCTCGGTTGAAGCCCGTCCCTCTCTCCTCCCTCCATCCCTCCATCCCTCCTCTGCCTCAGTCCAGTCTCTCCTCTGCCTCCGACGGGCTCTGGCTCCTCTCAGTCCGGCTCTGGTTCCTCTCAGTCCGGCTCTGGTTCCTCTCAGTCCGGCTCTGGCTCCTCTCAGTCCGGCTCTGGCTCCTCTCAGTCCGGCTCTGGTTCCTCTCAGTCCGGCTCTGGTTCCTCTCAGTCCGGCTCTGGCTCCTCTCAGTCCGGCTCTGGCTCCTCTCAGTCCGGCTCTGGCTCCGGTTGTACCCGCTCTCTTCAGCTCCAGAGCCCCCGCGCCGGTCCGTGCTCCTCTGCCCGCTCCCCGGTGCTCTCCTCGGGCTGGGAGCTCGCCGTGATGCCGCTCTGTGGGTGAGCTGCTCCGGTGAGACCCAGAGGAACATGGCGTGGATCGGGGACGCGGACCCCTTCACTGCCGCCATCCCCGCGACTAAAGTTGAACTCAGCGTCTCCTGTCGGTAAGTCCTGGTCCTGGTCTGGTCCTGGTCTGGTCCTGGTCCTGGTCTAGACCTGGTTTAGTCCGGGTTAAACTCTGGTGTAGCTCTAATGTAGGCTGGTTCAGGTTTAGTCCTGGTTTGGACCTGCTTTAGATCTAGTTTAGTCTTGCTTTAGTCTGGGTTAGTCCTGGTTTAGTCCTGGTCCTGCTTAAACTAAACTTTGTATATATATATATATGATATGTTTGGTATTTAATAAACTGCCTTAGATCAGGTTTAGACCTGGTTTAGTCTTGGTTTAGTCCTGGTTTAGTCTTGGTTTAGTCTTGGTTTAGTCCTGGTTTAGTCCTGGTTTAGTCTTGGTTTAGACCTGGTTTAGTCTTGGTTTAGACCTGGTTTAGTCTTGGTTTAGTCCTGGTTTAGTCCTGGTTTAGTCCTGGTTTAGTCTTGGTTTAGACCTGGTTTAGACCTGGTTTAGTCCTGGTTTAGTCCCGGTTTAGTCCCGGTTTAGTCCCGGTTTAGTCTCGGTTTGGTCTTGGTTTAGTCCTGGTTTAGAACTGGTTTAGTCTTGGTTTAGTCTTGGTTTAGTCTCAGTTTGGTCTTGGTTTGGTCTTGATTTAGTCTCGGTTTAGTCTTGGTTTGGTCTTGGTTTAGTCCCAGTTTTGTCCTGGTTTAGTCCCAGTTTAGTCCCAGTTTAGTCCCGGTTTAGTCCCAGTTTAGTCCTGGTTTAGACCAGATTTAGTCTTGATCCTGTTGTTTTTTTTCTTGTTTAGTCCTGGCCTGGTCTTGGTCTAAACCTGGGTCTGGTCTGGGTCTGGTCTTGACTGACAGAGCTGGTTTAGTCCCGGTCTTTTTCTGGTTTAGTCTTGGTTTAGTCCTGGTTTGGTCTCGGTTTGGTCTCGGTTTAGTCCTGGTTTAGTCCTGGTTTAGTCTCGGTTTAGTCCTGGTTTAGTCTTGGTCTAAACCTGGGTCTGGTCTGGTTCTGGTCTTGACTGACAGAGCTGGTTTAGTCCCTGTCTTTTTCTGGTTTAGTCCTGGTTTAGTCTCGGTTTAGTCTCGGTTTGGTCTCGGTTTGGTCTCGGTTTAGTCCTGGTTTAGTCCTGGTTTAGTCTTGGTTTTGTCTTGGTTTAGTCCCGGTTTAGTCCCAGTTTAGTCCCGGTTTAGTCCCAGTTTAGTCCTGGTTTAGACCAGATTTAGTCTTGATCCTGTTGTTTTTTTTCTTGTTTAGTCCTGGCCTGGTCTTGGTCTAAACCTAGGTCTGGTCTTGGTCTGGTCTTGACTGACAGAGCTGGTATAGTCCCGGTCTTTTTCTGGTTTAGTCTTGGCCTGGTCGTTTTCCTGGTACTGGTCTTGGTTTGGTCTTGGTCTAAACCTGGTTCAGGTCTAGTCTTGGTCCTAGTCCTGGTCCTGGTCCTGGTCCTGGTCTAGTCCTGGTCTTGAGTCCAGATGAAGATTGTCTCTTGTTTTATTGATGCTGTTCTCTGGTGTTTGCTGCAGAGCGGAGGATGGTGTGTGGAGGCGATGTCTCACTCTCACAGATCTTCATCTTTTATTAAAACCTGCCACAAACATCAGCTGATCCCAGACCTGTCAAACCTGACTATATTTAGACCAGGGAACCCCCGAAAACCTGACCAGACCTTAGACCAGACTAGGACCAGACTAGGACCAGACCTTAGACCAGACTAGGACCAGACTAGGACCAGACCTTAGACCAGACTAGGACCAGACCTTAGATCAGACTAGGACCAGACTAGGACCAGACCTTAGACCAGACTAGGACCAGACTAGGACCAGACCTTAGACCAGACTAGGACCAGACTAGGACCAGACCTTAGACCAGACTAGGACCAGACTAGGACCAGACCTTAGACCAGACTAGGACCAGACTTAGACCAGACCTTAGACCAGACTAGGACCAGACCTTAGATCAGACTAGGACCAGACTAGGACCAGACCTTAGACCAGACTAGGACCAGACTAGGACCAGACTAGGACCAGACTTAGACCAGACCTTAGACCAGACCTTAGACCAGACTAGGACCAGACTTAGACCAGACTAGGACCAGACCTTAGACCAGACTAGGACCAGACTAGGACCAGACTAGGACCAGACTAGGACCAGACCTTAGACCAGACCTTAGACCAGACTAGGACCAGACTAGGACCAGACTAGGACCAGACTAGGACCAGACTAGGACCAGACCTTAGACCAGACTAGGACCAGACTAGGACCAGACCTTAGACCAGACTGAGGACCTGACAATCTGCACTTTAGTCCGGCTTTGGTCCATAATCTAGTCCTGGTCTGGTTTGAGTCAAAATGAGTCATCTGTGACTTAGACCAGATTTAGACCAAACTAGGACCAGACTAGGACCAGATTTAGACCAGACTAGGACCAGATTTAGACCAGACTAGGACCAGACTTTATGAATTGTTAATCCCTTAAATGCCAGTTTAAAGTCATTGGGTTTTGGGTTTTGTTTGTTAGTCTCTGAGTCTATTAGAGTCAATAAATTGGCAGAAACATTGATTCTGGTCTATTTTTATTTTTTTGTGCAAAGTCGTTTGTAAATAATTTTTGTAAATAATTTTCTCCTCGGTTTCTTGGAGGATAATGGTTGCCATGGAAACATTAAGGGGTTTCAACACCAGGAAATGAAAACGTAAAGAAAAAAACATAAAACACATTATAATTGTAGAATATTGAAAAAATGAATTTTAAATGAGAGAAAAAAAACGCAGAAGGGAAACAGATGGAACTATTTAGTTTAAAAAACATAAGAAAAAAAATAATGAAAAATTAAAATTCACTCCAAAAACACACAATGTGGACACAAAGTTAAGCAAAAATAAAATGAACAGTTTAAGGGTGGTTCTAAAGACCCCAGCCTCAAACTAAACGCTGCTGGAGATGCTTTAATTCCACAAACACAGAAGTTATTGTTATTTACAGGAAAAGGCTGTGATTTGTTGTGAATAGAACATTTACTGACGTTAGCCGTGACTCGAGGAAATGTGACGTCAAACACAAACTGGGCCTTTTCCTTTTGTCTACACTTCAAAGACTGAACGAGCCCTTTGTTTGTTCAGCCGAGGATTATGGGTAAAAGAGATAATAAGGTGAAACAGCTGCTTACTTTGCATTTCTTTGTGACGAAGCTGTTCTCATTTTCTTGTTTTTCGTGTTGTTTTTCAGGAACCTTTTGGACAGAGACACTTTCTCCAAATCGGACCCAAGTAAGTTTCACCACATTCTCTCGTTCAAACGTCCGAAAACACGCTGATGTTTCATTTTGATGAAGTGGCGTCACCAGAAGAGAAAAAAACACTATAATTCATGTTTTACAGCAGCTAGTCGCTTTTGATTCAGAAATGGGATATTTTAGTCAAATTTACAGGATACACTTATTACTGAATAATTCCAACAATTACAATAAGTGTCTCACTTTTGTATTGTGCTGTAAATAAGCTGTAAATAAGCTGTAAATAAGCTGTAAATAAGCAGGTTTTGGACCTAAAGCCCTTAGTTTGCTGTATCTTTATTTACCGTAATGTTTTGTATAATTTCTCCATAAATTTTACAGTAAAAAACTTTTTGTTGATTAATAATTTTCGTCAACAACATATTTTTCATCCGAAAACAAAACCTAAATAAAAACTAATAATTAATGAAAACGTAAACTCTGACTAAATGAATCGACGCTTTCATCAACGAATAAAAACGAAAATAAACAGAGACAAAAACCAATCAAGAGGAGACGAGTTGAGAAGAGATCTTTGTGTTTTTAACGAAGTCAATCACTCAGTTGCCGTGACAACGACAGTATTAACACAGCTCCTCGAGTCCGTAACAATCACAGGTTTAATTATGTAGCGTTCTCGTCTCGACCGAGAGGAAGTTATTTTCTAATTAGTTCCAGCTTCTGAGAAAAGTCTGCAGCTAATGATGACTGTGTTTGACAGACACCGAGTGTTTTCTAAAAGATGCGTTCATGGACAGGTCTACAAACACAATTCTGAAAACAGAGTAAAATGTTAAAAAAAAGGATTTGTAAATTGTATTTTAACGAGACTCAGTTTTTTGGACTATTTTAAGCTTTAGTAATTTGCTGTTTGTTTAATGTTTTGTGTCGAATTAGGTTTAAACCGAGAATAAAAGGAGCAACGTAGAGTCTCTCAGAAGAAAAGATGAGCAGAGGTTCACAAATCTGTGAAAATAGAACATAACATTATCAAAAGAATCTGGAGAAATCTGTGTAAAAGGGACAAGGTCAAAGGTCAGAGTTGGATTAAAAACTGGCCTGATTCTGAGTCAGAATTCCTTATTTATCCCTGAAGGAAAGATAAAAAGAGAACAGAAATATAATAAATAAATATCAAAATACAGTTCCCCAGAATCTAAAAACACCGCATTTTAAAATAAAATAAAGAAATTTAAAAAAAAAGAATCTGAAAAAATCTAATCAAAAAATCAAAAAATATTTATTATATTTTTTATATATATGTAAACAAAATATATAAACAAATAAATAAAAACAAATAAAGAGAGTTTAAAAGGTGCAATAATATAGTTTTAATGTGTATCGTCTGCTGTGAATAAAATACGGTTTTATGAGATTTCTTGTTTTTATTTACATTTTACACAGTTTCTCATTTTTATTCTGTCGCTTTATAAAACATTTTATTTCATAAACATTTTCATAAAGAGTTTAATCCTAAAAACCCTTCTCTGTTTCTGAGTCTGTCTCTGATCCAACCTGCTCCGACGTCTGCAGCTGATTCACTCTCACGTGCACGCCCCTCCTCGTGCACGCCCCTCCTCGTGCACGCCCCTCCTCGTGCACGCCCCCTCCTCCTCGTGCACGCCCCTCCTCGTGCACGCCCCTCCTCGTGCACGCCCCTCCTCGTGCACGCTCATTGCTCAGCTGCTGCTGATTCATTTTTTCTGTTTTTGGTAAAAGCGGTTTTTATTGAAGTTTTGCTGCAGTTTTCTGAGTTTTGATCCTGAATTTATCACATTCACAGTTTCACACTTGATTTAAAGTAAAACATATTAAAGACAAAAGCAGTAATGCCTCATGACAGTTTTAGAGAAGTGAATCTTTATTGAGGCTGGTTTGGTCCTGGTTCAGTCCTGACTTGGTCTTGGTACGGGTCTAGGTTTAGTCCTGAGTCTGGTTTATCTTTAGTTCTAGTTTGTTCCTAGTTTGATCCTTTATGTAAATCCTGGTTTTAGATGAGTCTTAACTTTAGGGTTTAAGGTTTATTACTGGTTTTAGTTTTTTCCCTTTGGTAAAGTACTTTTCTGGTCCTTAAATAATCCAGGCTTTAGTCCAGGTTTAGACCTCTTTAGTCCATGGAACAGTCCAGGTTTGGTCCTGGCTTAGATCTCAGTTAAGTCCTGGGTATAGCTTTACTTTAGTCTTGTTTGCAGGATGTGACCTGGAGCTCTTTTAAAACACTGCCTCTAGTGGCTGGATGAAGTATTAATGGAAGCCCGTGGTTGTGACACTGGTTTAGACCTGGTTTAGTCCTGGTTCTGACCTGGTTTAGTCCTGGTCTAGACCTGGTTTAGTCCTGGTTCTGACCTGGTTTAGACCTGGTTTAGTCCTGGTTTAGTCCTGGATTAGTCCTGGTTAAGTCCTGGTTCCAGTCTTGGTTTAGTCCTGTATTTCCGTCCTCTAGTGGACACCAGTGGAACTACACTATTAAACCCAGTCTTTGTTAGGGTTAGGGTGACTGTCCTCGTGTGGGACACCTCTCTGTCCACACAGGACCTGCAACTGTCCCGATGCTTCTCTGAATCAGATCAGGTTCCACTGTTTGACTCTAAAGCGTCAGACTTTAACATCAACCAAAACAAACAAATGTGTGACTTTCAAGTGACTTCCACAAATTCCCTCAAACTTTTGAATAATTATCTGAATATAACAGATCTGTCATCAGTCAAATAATCTAAATGGTTATAAATTAATTTTTGTTTGGAATGAAATCACTTAAAATGAGTAAATATCATTTTCTAACTTTGAGGCCCACATCAATGAAGCTGCACAGTTTTACGTCACGAAAGTTATTGTTTACTTTGTTGTTTGCTGTTTTTTTCTGGGTTATTTACTTTTATTTTGCAGGTTTTTTGCCCATGTATTTCCATGTTTTTTATTTAAATTTAGTTTGTTTGTTTATTTATTTTATTTTATTTATTGATTCATTTTTTTTACAATGTTTTTGTCGTGTTTTTTGTTTTTTGCTGGGTTATGTTCATATTTTTGGAAGTTTGTATGTTTTTTCTTTAGTTTATAATTTTTTTCAGACGCAAACATTCAAGCTTCTTTAAATATAAACTATGTTAACGCTTGGAACCTGAATACCAGCCGGAACAGGTTAGGACTAGTTTACTTTCATTAAGAAATTATTACTTCTGAAAGAAAACATGAAAATGCATTACTCTTTATATTTTAGTGACTAAATCTGTTGTAGATAGACTTCTTGGTTTAGTCACGGTTTTATGGAGAAATCTTGTTAAATGAGTTCTGTTTGACGTTATGTGAGCTTTAACAGGGACTAAATCTGTATTAAACCAGGACTAAACCAGGTCTAAACCAGGACTAAACCAGGACTAAACCCATTTTTGTGTTTGTCTCCAGTCGATCAGATGAATACAGTGAATAAAGTGAATATTTATGAGCGAGAGCCTGTTCTATTTGTGGAGCAGAGACGGTCCATTGATGCAGCGCTCACATTAACGCACAGCCCATGTGTCAGTGAAGGCCTCGCGGACACATGAAAGCAGCACTGAAGACCAGCTGAGACCCACCACCACAAGAATCATCCAACAAGACCGTCCATAAACCAGGACTGAACCAGGACTAAACCAGGACTAAACCAGGACTAAACCAGGACTAAACCAGGACTGAACCAGGACTAAACCAGGACTAAACCAGGACTAAACCAGGACTAAACCAGGACTAAACCAGGACTAAACCAGGACTAAACCAGGACTAAACCAGGCAAAAGACTAAAACTAAAAGTCTAACAGACTACAGACTAAATTCTAATCTAATAAAATAGATACTAATTATAACTAATATTAAATAAAAGACTAAAATAAAATAATAATATTATATAAAATAAAACTAATTAATTAAAATTAAAAACTAAACCAGGACTAAACCAGGACTAAACCACATCTAAACCAGGACTAAACCAGGTCTAAACCAGGTCTAAACCAGGACTAAACCAGGTCTAAACCAGGACTAAACCAGGTCTTTTATTCTCTTATTATAAAAGCCACTCCTCTTTAATAAATACCTTCACTTTTTAATTATCTCCATCTGTTTTCACATATTTCTTGATTTTATTTCAGTCCGAGCTGCGTCTGTAACGTCTTCAACAGAAACATGAGTCTCACATACGTTCCTCTCGTTAACGCGCTCGTTAACGCGCTCGTTAATGCGGTTATTTATCAGTGATTAATGCAGTGATTAATGCACGGAGCGAGGTGTGATCAGATCTGACTCCAGCTGCTTCACACATTTATATCTAATATTATAAGGTGTTAAATATTACAGCTTTTAATGAGAAATAATAAAACGCCATGACATCATTTGAATTAAAAACATCTTGTTTCCTGTGAAGCGGAGCAGGTCAGTGTTTATTCTCCACATGAGCCCTTCTCATGATCAGTCAGAAGATATTGTAAATCTGTGTGTTTTATGTAAATGCTGCTTTTATTCACAACAGTCTTTGCTGCAGTTTCCATTAAAGGTCTTGATTTGGGAAATATCCAGAGTAGAAATAAGTTACTGTGTTTTGTTGTTTTTTATTTTATTTTTATTAATTTTTTTGCTTTTTATGGTGTTTTTTACTGTTTTTTCTGGGATATGTAGTAATATTTTTGCAGATATTTTTCTGTGTATTTTTATTTAATTTTTGTGTATTTATTTAGATTTTTAAGAGTGTTTTTGTTGTGTGTTTTTACAGTTTTTTGTTGGGTTTTGTTGCATATTTTTGCAGGGTTTTTTTGTGTTTCTGCTATGTTTTTTCTTTATTATTATTATTATTATTATTATTATTATTATTATACTGGGTTTTTTTTGTTCCTTTATATTTTACCCTTTTTTTGCTAGATTTTAGCAGTGTTTCACCATGTATTTTTATTTATTTTTTGCAGTTTTTCTTCTGTATTTGCTGTATTTGGTAGCTCCTGTGCTTTTTTCACACTGTTTTCTGTGTTGGTTTTTCCTGTGTTTTCTGTCGTATTTCTGCTCCGTGTCGCTCGAGTCTAAATCGTGTGAGCGGAGGCTGTCGTCCGAGGCTCTGTGACTCAGTTTCGTGTAAAGGATGTAACGTATGCAAATGAAATGTCAGTTTAGTGCCACTTCACTGCTTCACTCTGTCAGCCACAAAATATAAAAGTCACAGACTCAAACACAAAATATAAAAGTCACAGACTCAAACACAAAATATAAAACTCACAGACTCAAACACAAAATATAAAACTCACAGACTCAAACACAAAATATAAAAG
>CM072153.1:23820533-23911920 GCA_036850595.1 Rhyacichthys aspro
CGGGGCTTTTATATCTGACCCCTGAACCGAAGACAGAGAAAGAATACTGTGTTTGGAAAAGTGAAGGTCGGCTCCCATTGAATCGCTTTCAGAAACATCACAAAAGATAAATAATTCTCTGTTTGAATAGACTCTGATTTAATTTTGAAATTGTTCAAAGAAGAAGGAACTTGTAGCTGCTGCTTCTCTTTAAGCCTCTGAACCACACATCAGGGCTACTTCAGGGTCTCAAGTATTTCATGGTGTCAAAATTAAAGCTTGTCCCAGACTCCACTCTCCTCCAAAATCAGTCTAGGGACCTCTCCTGCTTCTCTTTTATTAAAAAATAAAACACAAAATACTAATCCATTTGACCAAACTGAAGTTTAGAGTTTAGCGTTAGCTTAGCTGTGACTTCAGCGTCAGGACGACAATTATCTCCTCCTCGTTAAACATTACGTGATTGAATTGACAGTATTTATCTGTGTTTTACGTTGTCTCCCTTTTCTCTGTTGATGCTTTTCTTTTTTCAGCTGTTTCTCTGTTAAAAGACATATTCAGCTGAAAATACTCTTTATCTGCAGCTATTCAACTTCCTGGAACATCATGTGACAAGTGTCGACCAATGGGAGCGCTCCTTTTTGGAGCATGTGATTGTCCAAGGTTTTCTGTTCCTGAATAGAGGTTCTCATCTATTACAATCCCTTAAATAAACAGTAGATGGATCAGAAAGACTGTTTTTACACAAATTATTAATTTTACAATAAACTATCTGAGTTTAAACCATTTTCACAAAAAGAAGAAAATATCAGGTTCAGTCTGTAACAGCTTATTTTCTTTCCGGTGGTGAGTGAACGTGTATTAAGTGGAAAAAAAACTATGTTCTGAAGGTATTCAATCCATTTTCAGCCAAAAACATTTAAATATAAAAGGAGAAACAGATGAATCCAGTATTTTTTTTACCAATGTTAGAGCGGTGTGTGTTTTTGCTCGTCATTGTTGCTCAGACTACATTTCCCAGAATGCTTTGCTCAAGACATCCATGTGTTGTTTCTCTTTTTTAGAAAAACAGTAACAGCAACACATTTAAAACATTTATATTGTGTTAGACCAGGTTCTGCTGAAAAAAGACCAGAACATCTCTGAGCAATGATCTTTTTCAAGGGTTTTAAGTCAAACGAAGGCGAGAGAAAAGGGTCAAAAAGACTCAGGGTTTAAAGAACAGCGTTAGCATCACTAGCTTGTCCTTGTGTTTTCTCAGGTACACGATCTGTCACAAAACGGAGGTGGTGAAGAACACTCTGGACCCGGTCTGGCAGGCCTTTAAAATCCCGGTCCGAGCGCTGTGTAACGGAGACTACGACAGGTAACCTCATTAAACTCAAACTGTAAATGGATTTGTCATAAACGGATGTTGATGGTGTTTTAATTGTGTGTTTTTCCTTCAGGAGCATTAAAGTGGAGGTGTACGACTGGGACAGAGACGGAGGGTGAGCCATTTAACGCAACTCGCTTCAGCAGAATCTAAAGATGAACACAGAAAACTCATTTAACTCGGGTTCGGAGTCACTTCAACACAAATAATACTCTTTTAAAGACAGAAATATTATGTGTTTTTCTGTTTTGTTTTGGGGTTTTTTTTACCGTATGCAACAAATATTTATACATTTTCTTACTTTTTAACCCCTTAAATGACAGTTTTAGTGATTAAAGTCTTTTGTTTGTGTTAAAAAACAAAAAAAACAAACCCCATATAATCACATTTGAATTTTTAGGGCTTATTATCTGAGTCTGAAAGCCTGGAAAAAAACTAATTCTGATCTATTTTTATTCTTTTGTAAATGAATTATAAGAAATGGTTGCCGTCACAAACATTTACAGATTTCAACATCAGAAAATGAAATAACAGAAATCAAATATCAATGGTAGAGTATTGAAATAATGTCAAGTCAATGGCACAAAAAAATGCTGAAGGGACACAGAACTATTTATTTTAAAAGGCAGATGAATGAAAACACAACCCGTCCATATTTTGACACCAGAAGCGCTCCAGGACGGTCTCTTTCTGAAGGTCACTGTTCCCGACTCCATCTTTAAATTCCCACTGAGCTCATCGTCTTCGTTAATCCTCTAATTGGTTTCTACGGCGACCATCGTTAGCTCGTTAGCTCGTTAGCGTCCCGTCTCCCGCTGCCCTCTGTATTTGATCATTTTTATCCTCTTTTTTCTCTCAGACACGACTTTATCGGAGAGTTCAGCACCAGTTACAGAGAGATGTGTCGGAGCCAGTCCCAGTTCCACGTTTACGAGGTTCTGCTCGCTTCCTGCTTCCTTTCCTGCTTCCTTTCCTACTTCCTTTCCTAACTCCTTTCTTCCCAAACTTTTCTGTGAAGTGAATTAATGCCTGTGTTTTTTGTTCAGGTGCTAAATCCCAAAAAGAAGGGCAAGAAGAAGAAGAAATACCAAAACTCAGGAACGGTGAGTCAGTGATTTAAACGCACAGTCATCGTTTTTTAATTAGAAACAATCAGGGACTAAAGGCCGAGAGCAAAGCACTTGAGTCTAAAGGTCACTACTGTTTACACTTTATCTTTTAGTAAAAACCATTAGTGACAGAAACGAGGAGCTGCAGCTGAAGCAGTTTAAATCCATCTAAAACCTGCTCAAATCCATCTAAAACCTGCTCAAATCCAACTAAAACCTGTTCAAATCCAACTAAAACCTGCTCAAATCTGTTTAAAACCTGCTGAAATCCAACTAAAACCTGCTCAAATCTGTTTAAAACCTGCTCAAATCTGTTTAAAACCTGCTGAAATCCATCTAAAACCTGTTCAAATCCAACTAAAACCTGTTTAAATCCAACTAAAACCTGTTTAAATCCAACTAAAACTTGCTCAAATCCAATTAAAACCTGCTCAAATCCAACTAAAACCTGTTCAAATCCAACTAAAACCTGTTCAAATCCAACTAAAACCTGGTCAAATCTATCTAAAACCTGCTCAAATCCAACTAAAACCTGCTCCAATCCAACTAAAACCTGTTCAAATCTGTTTAAAACCTGTTCAAATCCAACTAAAACCTGCTCAAATCCAACTAAAACCTGCTCAAATCCAACTAAAACCTGTTCAAATCCAACTAAAACCTGTTCAAATCCAACTAAAACCTGTTCAAATCCAACTAAAACCTGTTCAAATCCAACTAAAACCTGTTCAAATCCAACTAAAACCTGTTCAAATCCAACTAAAACCTGCTCAAATCCAACTAAAACCTGTTCAAATCCAACTAAAACCTGTTCAAATCCAACTAAAACCTGCTCAAATCCAACTAAAACCTGTTCAAATCCATCTAAAACCTGTTCAAAACCAACTAAAACCTGCTCAAATCTGTCTAAAACCTGTTCAAATCCATCTAAAACCTGTTTAAATCTGACTATCTAACTTATCCAGTTCCATCTTTACCTGCTGCTCTTTTTTATTAAACCTAATCTGTCTGAATGTAATAAATCTGTCTCTTTTGCAGGTGACGCTGTTGTCCTGTTTAGTCGACACAGAGCTGTCCTTCCTGGATTACATCAGAGGAGGGTACGCACCCCTAACTCTTACCCATCATCCTTTGGGTTTTTACAGTGTTTTATTCCATTTCTGTCGTTTAAATTCATAAAGCGTGACTCTGAACTGGAGGCTCAGGTCTTTAACGTGTCCTCCGTCCTCCATCTTGCTCTAAAGATCGTTTCCTGGTGTTTCTCGTTAAAAGTCAGAACTGGAGCTGACAGTGACCTGCTGCTGCTCTGATTGGATCTGATTGGATCTGATTGGATCTGATTGGATCTGATTGGACCTGATTAAAGTCTGATTAAAGTCTGATTAAACTCTCACTCTGGTTTCTTCTGTTCTCTCTGTGTTTTCGCTGCAGGACTCAGATCAACTTCACTGTGGCCATAGATTTCACAGCCTCTAACGGTGAGACTCAGGACGGACATTTATCTTCATACTTTTGACTTTTATCATAATGACTTTAATGTCTTTTTTAGGTTATTTATTGCTTTTCCATCAAAATGTTCAGTCCTGGTTTAGTCCTGGTTTAGTCCTGGTTCTAGGCCTCGTTCAGACCTGATTTAGTCTCACTTTAGTCTCACTTTAGTCCGTGTTCGGCCCAGTTTCACTCTGTTATCGCCCTGTTCGTCTCCGTCCCGTAGGAAACCCGTCCCAGCCCACCTCGCTCCACTACATGAGCCCGTACCAGCTGAACGACTACGCCATGGCTCTGAAGGCCGTGGGCGAGATCATCCAGGACTACGACTCCGACAAACTGTTCCCCGCTCTGGGCTTCGGCGCCAAGCTGCCTCCGGACGGACGGGTGTCCCACGAGTTCGCTCTGGTCTGGACCCATTTATCATGCTCCTATACCTCTGTGTGGGTCAGTCTGGTCTGGTCTGGTCCTGGTCTGGTCCGGGACTGGTCTGGAATGTAAACTTTAAATCCAGAATCTGCAGGAGTTTCCTACATTTCCTAAATAAACAAAACAAAACACACTTTAATTTAAGAAAATTCGAGTGTGTTAAGCCAGAGACACAAAGGTGTATTTTAAAAAGAGTTATAAAAACAAGCAGTGATTGGGTGTGTCTCATGTTCAGAGGCAGATCAGTCCAGAGTTTGGAAGCAGCTGCAGCAAAAGCACAATCCTCTAGGTTTTCTTGTAGTTTTTGGACCAGTCTGAATAGTTCTTCCTGAGAGACGGAGACGGTGGGTCTGAGTGGAGCAGCTCTGATAAATCACAGACGATAAATCCAATCACCTTCAATTATTCATTTAAAGTGCTCTTTGCAAAGGCTTTCTATGGAACAGAGCAAATTAATGTTCAGCTCCATCACAAAGAGTCCCACCAAGGATCAGGACCTGGTTTTGGTCTGGACTTGGACTCAGTCTCCTGTGGTTTTGACGACACCGCTCTGTTTTCTCCTTTTGTTTCTTTAGTTCCGTATTTGCGTCTGTTTCTGCGGCAGATGTGAGTCCAGAGGCGATCCTCGTCTGTTTGTCTGCAGCTGTTTCTGCAGCTCCTCTTCAGAACAACCCTCCTGTGTTCGTTCTCAGGACGAATCTCTCAAACAGAACTAAACTCTGGACAGATGAGCCTTAAATAATAACCTCTGCTGGAGACAAAAACACAAGAGTTTAGTTCACTTCAAAAACAACACAAACTTTATTCAGCATTTATTTATTAGTCTGCTGTGACATGAAGGAAACTGTCTCAATTCAGCCCCATAACATTTATTTTATTTTATTTTATTTTATTTTTAATTTAATTTAATTTAATTTAATTTAATTTAATTTAATTTAATTTAATTTAATTTAATTTAATTTAATTTAATTTATTTTATTTTAATTTAATTTAATTTAATTTAATTTAATTTAATTTAATTTAATTTAATTTAATTTAATTTAATTTGAAATATCTCATACTATGTTAAAAGCCAATGGAAAGATTTAAAAACAGTGGTGAGTGAGTCTCATGTTCAGAGGCTGATTGTGTTCTTGTCTGTTTCAGAACGGTAACCCTCAGAACCCGTACTGTAACGGGATCGAGGGCGTCCTGGAGGCGTATTACCAGAGTCTGAAGTCGGTTCGTTTGTACGGACCCACACACTTCTCTCCAGTCATCAACCACGTGGCCAGGTCAGAGGTCACTCACTCTGCTCAGGCTCTGGTTTATTCCAGCTGTAGTCCTCTAAAGAGAATTATAGTAAAAACTAAAGTCTCCTCCACAACAGTTGAATAAGGGCTTTACAGTAAAACGTGAGCTGGAAAAACCACAGGACGAACCCTGAGTAATGAGCACACATTTGTCAAACAGCCTACTCTATAACTCTGGTGTATTTCTTGTGTATTTCTTGTGTATTTCTGTGTGAATGCCGCCCCCTCACTCCCAGAATAAACCCTGTTAGTGCCACAGCATCAGCTCTGACCCTCACCTGCTCCATGTATTCACTCCTGAAACTGAAAATACTCTGGAAACTCATTCCTTTATGTCACACTCACGGCTGAATGTTCAGAGATTGAAATTTTAATCTTCAATTTCCTCCGAAACAGACTGTACTGTACAGGTTTTAGAGGGACCAAAACAGGTTTTAAATGGATCTGAACAGGTTTTAAATGGATCTGAACAGGTTTTAGATGGATCTAAACAGGTTTTAAATGGATCTGAACAGGTTTTAAATGGATCTTAACAGGTTTTAGATGGATTTGAACATGTTTTAAATGAATCTTAACAGGTTTTAGATGGATTTGAACAGGTTTTAAATGGATTTTAACAGGTTTTAGATGGATTTGAACAGGTTTTAAATGAGTGCAGACTAGAGTCCAAACTAGAGTCCAAACTAGAGTCCAGACTAGAGTCCAGACTAGAGTCCAGACTAGAGTCCAGACTAGAGCAGACCAGATCAGAGCGCTGGACCTGGAGGTCTCGTGGGAACAGGTTTACAGCGGACTCACCAGGTTTTCCCCAGAGTCCACTCAGGTCTGAAACAGCTGCTCCACACCGTCCATATAAGGACTTCCAGGACGAGTCTGAACCTGGACCAATCAGGACGGAGGAAATCCAGAGGAGACCCACAGCTCCAAAAATAAACCCCTCTGTCTTCCTCTTTTATGTCCTTTAACCACAAACAGAGGCACAAACGATCAGGAAAACCTCCCAAAACCTGTTTCTGTGAAAGAGTTTCAGATTTAGATTTGTCTAAAGTCTGACTCTGTTTCAGATACGCCTCGTCGGTCACAGACGGCTCCCAGTACTTCATCCTCCTCATCCTCTCAGACGGAGTCATCACCGACATGGCCCAGACCAAAGAGTCCATCGTCAACGTAAGTCCAGACCGAACCAGGACTGAACCAGGACTGAACCAGGACTGAACCAGGACTGAACCAGGACTGAATCAGGACTGAACCAGGACTAAACCAGGACTGAATCAGGACTGAACCAGGACTAAACCAGGACTAAACCAGGACTAAACTAGGACTAAACTAGGACTGTACCAGGACTGAATCAGGACTGAACCAGGACTGAATCAGGACTGAACCAGGACTGAACCAGGACTGAACCAGGACTGAACCAGGACTAAACCAGGACTAAACCAGGACTAAACCAGGACTAAACCAGGTCTAAACCAGGACTAAACCAGGTCTAAACCAGGACTGAATCAGGACTGAACCAGGTCTAAACCAGGACTGAACCAGGACTAAACCAGGACTACGCAGGTTTTTGTTGGATTTAAACAGGTTTTAGTTGGTTTTGAACAGGTTTTGGTTGGATTTGAACAGGTTTTAATTGGATTTGAAGAGTATTTAGTTGGATTTGAACAGGTTTTGGTTGGATTTGAACAGGTTTTAATTGGATGTGAAGAGGTTTTAGTTGGTTTTTAACAGGTTTTAGATGGATTTGAGGAGGTTTTAGTTGGATTGGAACAGGTTTCAAGTGGATTTGAAGAAGTTTTAGTTGGATTTGAACAGGTTTTAGTTGGTTTTGAATAGGTTTTAGTTGGTTTTGAACAGGTTTTAGTTGGTTTTGAACAGGTTTTAGTTGGTTTTGAATAGGTTTTAGTTGGATTTGAACAGGTTTTAGTTGGATTTGAACAGGTTTTAGTTGGTTTTGAACAGGTTTTAGTAGGATTATGATTGGATTTTTATGGTCTTTCCCTGATGTCCAGATTTAATGAGTCCAAACCTTCATTAAACCTCTGAAATCCCAGACCTGGACCAGACCTGGACCTGGTTCTGGACCTGACTCTGCTGTAATTCCAGTTTAAGTCCGGTTTGGGGCTAATTATCTCAGGTCCACAGACGATGCGTTTAATAACTTCTGTAAATAACAACCTCAGACCCTCCGTGTTCTTTATGGATTTATTAAAGAGTAAACTCAGGAGACTCTCTGTCAGATCCTGATCCCAGTGTTTCTCACAGATCTGTTCTAACACCTGGAATATTACTAAACTAACATCAGACCAGTTCATGATGAAAATGGACCCGTTTCTTACATTCATTCACAGACGGGACGGGTTTACTGTATATTTGAGCATAATTAATATGATCTCATTTCATTAAGAACAACTACACTTATGTAAATGTAACTTCAACGGGTTTTAGTTGGATTTTAGCAGGTTTTAGTCAGATTTGTGCAGGTTTTAGTTAGACTTCAACAGGTTTTAGTTGGATTTTAGCAGGTTTTAGTCAGATTTGTGCAGGTTTTAGTTAGACTTCAACGGGTTTTAGTTGGATTTTAGCAGGTTTTAGTCAGATTTGTGCAGGTTTTAGTTAGACTTCAACGGGTTTTAGTTGGATTCAGACAGTTTTTTAAGGATTTGAGCAGGTTTCAATTGGATTTGAACAGGTTTTAGTCAGATTTGTGCAGGTATTAGTTGGATTTGAACAGTTTTTAGTTTGATTTGAAAAGATAATCATGATTTAACACAAGCAATAAATGAAGACTTAGCTAAACCAAGACCAAACCAGGACTTCACTGGATAAAGTCTCACTAAAACCACTTCTTTATTGCCTAGTACAGCTGCTCCCAGGACTAAACCAGGTCTAAACCAGGTCTAAACCAGGTCTAAACCGGTCTAAACCAGGTCTAAACCAGGTCTAAACCAGGTCTAAACCAGGACTAAACCGGTCTAAACCAGGTCTAAACCAGGTCTAAACAGGTCTAAACCAGGACTAAACCGGTCTAAACCAGGTCTAAACCGGTCTAAACCCTGTCTCTGTCTCCAGGCGGCGTCTCTGCCCATGTCCATCATCATCGTTGGAGTGGGTCCGGCTGAGTTCGACGGTGAGTTAATCCTCGTATCTCAGACTCTCAGTCGGTTTTCTCATAAATCCTCTTAAATCCAGGTTTACTCTGGTCGTTCTCGGTTTAACGAACACACATCCGCTCGGATCGATTTAACGAGAGGAACACTCACGTCTGAGTTTGAACAGCTGCAAAACATTGGACTAACGCAGAATATAATCTGGCTTAAAACCTGCAGAAGCCACTCTTCTTTTTCTCTCGACAGGATCATTTTATGTAGTTTATCCTAAGCTTCAAGGAAATATGGCGGAAGTTCTTGTCAAATTTACTCGACCCAAACCCAATAATTCAGTTTTTTGGGGGGTATTTAATGCAGTGTGAGATTAAACGCCTCTCAGCTGTAAAATAAGTGTATGTGGTGGTGTTTTTTTGTTTTTTGCAGAGATGATAGAGCTGGACGGAGACGATGAGAGGATATCTTCACAAGGACGACTCGCAGAGAGAGACATCGTTCAGGTCAGACACAGACAGTGTAAACCAGGACTAGACCAGGACCTTATTCTATACTTATTCTATGTGTGGACGTCCTGCTGTAACCAGATGGCACTGAATGGGTGAAAGGATGATGTAAAAAGACTAACAAGACTGAACATAGAGACTTTTCGTGGTTGAGTCCTTACAGCTCATGGATAAAAACTGTTTTTTAATCTAGGTCTAAGCAGCTAATGTCAGTAATAAGATAACACTGTGAATATTGGATTATGTTGTGGTTTGATTTTAATAAAGTGTGGGTCCTCCTCAGTTCGTCCCGTTCAGAGACTACATGGACCGTCGGGGGAACCACATCCTGAGCATGGCCCGTTTGGCGAAGGAAGTCCTGGCCGAGATCCCGGACCAGTTCCTGTCCTACATGAGAACCCGAGGGATCAAACCGGGCCCGCTGCCCCCTCCGTATACCCCCTGCCCCGCCCCCGCCGTGCACCCCCTGCCCCCCTACAACCCCCTGACCGCCCGCCGGGTCAGCCGCATTTAGGACGGGTTCGACCGGGACCGGGACTGGGTCTGAGCGGGTTTACGAGTCCTGGAGGTGTCCTGGAAAGTCTTTGAAACAGAATGGACCAGGACTAAATAAAAGACTTAACGAGGACCAAACCAGGACCAACACCGAGCAACACCAAGAACTGAACCAGGACTAAAGTCAGACTAAACTAGGACTTATCCAGACCAATCCAGACATGAACAAAAGACTAAGACCAAAATTAGAGACTGAAACGAGACTAAATCGATCAGGATTAATCACAGCTAATTCAGGATTAGAACAAGATTTAGCTCCGAATAAATGAGGTCTAAACCTGGACTGAATTAGGGACTAGAACAAATACTAATCTGGGACTAGACCAGGTTTAAATGAAGACTAACTTGGACTAATATGACAAGAAGTAAAGACTAAACCTTGGACTAAAGCTTAAACCCAGACTAAAGTAAGATTGAACCAGGACTAAACTAGGACTAAACCAGGACTGAACCAGGACTGAATCAGGACTAAACCAGGACTAAACCAGGACTAAACCAGGACTAAACCAGGACTAAACCAGGTCTAAACCAGGACTGAACCAGGACTGAACCAGGACTAAACCAGGACTAAACCAGGACTAAACCAGGACTAAACCAGGACTAAACCAGGACTAAACGAGGACTGAACCAGGACTAAACCAGGACTAAACCAGGACTGAACGAGGACTAAACCAGGACTAAACCAGGACTAAACCTCAGAAACCGGACCTGGATGTTTTCTTCCAGAGCTTCTCACTGAATCCTGCTGAACGCTGCACTTTGGGACGATTTACCGCAAACAGAGATTAATTCAGACTTTTACAGGATTAAAAACGAAGGAAGGCGGTTTTTAACGAAGAACAGACTCAAACTAAAGGAAACAGTGACAAAAGCAAAAAGACTGGACTGAAACGGCCCAAAACCGTTTACTTCTTCCACAAATTACTTCCAGTTTTCGAGCTTTTCCGCCTCATGGTACACACTGGGCTTGTCCTTTTCTCCACATGTTTGTTCATTATTTATACTTTTATGAACAGGCTCCATCTCGGTTCAATACGCAGTTAATTCCTACAAATACTCCGGTCTAATTGCCTGACAGACCGCACTCAGGGAATAGACAAGTCCTCGTCCTCGAGTGAACATCCAATCACAGCCTGCAGGGTCAAAAACATCTGGGTCAAGACCATCAGTAAACTTCATCTTAATTATTCCATTTATTTAACTTTTATTTAACCTTGAGATTAGAGCAGCTCAAGATTCACTGATCTGGGATCAGGTTAGCAGCAGAACAGGAGGACAGGAGTAGGACAGGAAGGGAAGGTATTGGAGAAAGGTAGTGGTTAAAGGAGTGGAGAAGGATGGAGAAAGGTTGAGAGGTTGAGAAGGTAGTGAGAAAAGGTCTTAGATGGACTTGAACAGGTTTAAGTTGGACTTGAACAGGTTTTAGTTGGACTTGAACAGGTTTTAGATGGACTTGAACAGGTTTTAGATGGATTTGAACAGGTTTTAGATGGACTTGAACAGGTCTGATATCTACAGCTTCATAATAATGTATATCCCATTCACTTTTACATCAGTTTTTTGTGAAAACTCAGATTTATTGATTGATTGATTGATTGATTGATTGTGGAGTGTGCACCGCGCGGCGGAAAAGACCTTCACAGTTTAATGTTTACACTGATCCTGGAGCAGCTTCAGGAGGAGTTTTTACACTTATTTCTCTCAGATCTTTGTACAAAGCTCTTCCTTCGCTGTGTTTGTGATGAACCTGAAGCATGAACTAAAGAAGCATGTTGTTGTCGTACGTCACTCAGGGCTGTGTCCCTCACCGTAAAAAAAACAACACAAACACTAAACACACCACGGCGGCCATTTTACATCCGAGTTCATCACTGAAGTCTTCTACCTGCTTCAGGTCGAATCTGGAGCGTTTTAACGTCACGGCCTTACGTCGAGAAACGCACAAAACCACACAGTATTTAATCAGGTTTGTGTTTTATGGATGTGTTTTGAGAATGGGGGATTTTTGACTGAAATAAAGACTAAATAAACAGATTCTTCAAAGGTACAAAAAAAGGACGCCAAATACTGAAAAAATGAAATGGATAATATATGAAGCAAAAAGAACGAATCCTTCAAATATAGAGATATGTAGATGAGGTACTAAATAGTTTTAAGACTGGGGGCTTGAACAGACTGTAGCTTATATTTTTGATGCTACTGTTTATTATAAGGAATTACAATAGAGCATCAATAATAATAATCTGGAGTTTTCACTTCTATGTTTGAGTAATTCAAAATATAACAACCACAGCTTTATGAGTTCTCTGATGGAGATTACTGCTGCATTAAAACAAAAACAGACCAATCAGCTTCCAGTGTTACTTTAAGAGCCTTTTTAAGAATAAAAGGACCATTTATCGACATGGAACGAGGATTTATGAAGGAGATACTACTAGCTCCTTAACATCCTCTGTTTCAGGTTTATTTTGCAGTTCTTCACTTCGTCCAGCTTCATATAATCAAAGAAAAGCCATAAATATCTTCAGCAATAGACAAAACAAACTACTTCCTGCCATCTTCCCTTCTCTCTTCTTCTAATAATACATCCATAAACTTTATTTTGGATCTAAGCCGTGGTTTTGTGCGTTTCCGTCCTCTCCTTCCTCTGTGGGTTTGGAAACCTGGATTTTCAAAGCCCAAAAGTCAAAAACGGATTTCAGAATCATGTCTTTATCAATGGAACCTGATCTGGTTTGTGTTTCTACCTCTCACTGTTTCACTGTCGTTGAGTTCTACTGTTTTTTTATGTTCCACAGTTAAAGGCTGTCACTTTTGGATCAGGTCGCTCACACTGTGAATACGAGCACAAAACCACTGCTATATTCAATAAAAACATCTGTAGTTCGAGTAAAGTTACAGCAGTAAGCACTGACTTCCAGAGCAGTGGTTCCCAAATGGACGACGCAAAAACCATTATTGTTGATTTAAAAGCTGTTAAACTGAGGTGTGTTTTTAAATTGGATTTGATTTTGGGGCTGATGCCTTCGGGAACACTGTCTCATTGTTTAGATGGAAATAGCTCAATAGATTTTTAGATTAAAGCCATGTTTCAGGATGAAATGCTGTGAAAGAGCCTCTTTAAATGTTTTTTAACAGCCATCAATGAACAACCTGCTTTATGTGATGGTCCATAGTTTTACACAGAAATACAAAATAAGAACCTTTTTATACAAACATTATTTATGCTTCTTTTATTGTTGTTTAAAAGATTAATGGTGAGTTTTGACCCTCTAAAGCTGCTGTAGTTTGGGTTTTGACCCTCTAAAGTTGCCATAGTTTGAGTTTTGACCCTCTAAAGTTGTTGTAGTTTGAGTTTTGACCCTCTAAAGTTGCTATAGTTTGAGTTTTGACCCTCTAAAGCTGCCGTAGTTTGAGTTTTGACCCTCTAAAGCTGCTGTAGTTTGAGTTTTGACCCTCTAAAGCTGCCATAGTTTGAGTTTTGACCCTCTAAAGCTGCCATAGTTTGAGTTTTGACCCTCTAAAGCTGCCATAGTTTGAGTTTTGACCCTCTAAAGCTCTCTTAGTTTGAGTTTTGACCCTCTAAAGCTGCCATAGTTTGAGTTTTGACCCTCTAAAGCTCTCTTAGTTTGAGTTTTGACCCTCTAAAGCTGTTGCAATTTGAGTTTTGACCCTCTAAAGCTCCCGTAGTTTGAGTTTTGACCCTCTAAAGCTGCTGTAGTTTGAGTTTTGACCCTCTAAAGCTGTTGCAATTTGAGTTTTGACCCTCTAAAGCTACTGTAGTTTGAGTTTTGTCCCTCTAAAGCTGTTGTAGTTTGAGTTTTGTCCCTCTAAAGCTACTGTAGTTGTAGTTTTGACCCTCTAAAGCTACTGTAGTTGTAGTTTTGACCCTCTAAAGCTACTGTAGTTGTAGTTTTGACCCTCTAGAGCTGCCGTAGTTTGAGTTTTGACCCTCTAAAGCTCCCGTAGTTTGAGTTTTTCCTCTTACATCTTGTCACAGAGCTCCTAAAACATGGCTTTAATCTTCTTTCGAACATTTGCACTTCCATAACTCTGCTCAGTTTTTTCAGTGTGACTCTAAACTAAGCACAACCCTCCTTTAGATCCAGTCGAGTTAAACCTGTACAGTTTTGAGTCTGAGCTGTGGTTTTTATATCTCACTTTACGACACGACTAAACGAACTATTGCCTTGTGAGCGTTTCCTTTTTGTGTAAATCTGCTGCTTGTACATTTTATACTGAGGCCTGTAATCATACTTAAACTATGTCTAACGGGCCTTACCCTGTTTATACACGAGTTATTCATATTTAATTATGAACGACAGGCCTGTATTTTTATATGGAACCGTCTGTGTAGCAGTTTTCATCGTAGCATCGTCCAGAGTCGAGTTTAGTGGAAGTTTTATATATGTTTTAACGGCGAGACGCCTGATTCGCTGAAAACAATCATGTGACTCAGATTTAAAATTCAAATGGAGGACAGGAAGTGGACACAAAATGGAGGACAACATTTCACAAAATATAAAAAGTTCCTGGTTGATTTTTTGTTTAAATTAATTCATGAATTCATTGTATTTTTTCTGCCTAATTTTGAGACATTTATAAGTTGTTTGGTAATAATCTGTTTTATATTTCTTTCAAATCATGAGGCTTAGCTACATTAGGTTGAGAGTTGTACTGATTATTAGACGGAGAATCGTTTTGGATGAAACTGTGAAAAGTGTGTGAAATGCTTAAACTGAAAACTAAGCTAATATCAAATGTCAAAGTGGAAGGACCTAATATGACAATGACAATAACACATCAACAGCTAAAAGGGACAGGAATACATTTACACAAATGCCTAAGAATAAATAAATGTGCAAAAATAAAACCAAAAGCACCTGCAGTAAATGTGATTCTTCACTTAAATGAATGATTTTATTTGAACAGAGACTGTGCAAAATAAAACATTAGCCTCTTACAAAGGAAACATGCACAATCCAGGTTTTAGCTGAGTTGCTAATTACCACCTGCAGTCTCTGGACAGGTCGATGTTAATGCACAGAAATGAAGTACATGATACCATCTGTCTACTGTTACTGCACGACTTCAGAAGATAACAATAATAGAACAATCAGACAACAATAAAATCCAAAAACTGTTCTAATTTAAAAAAAAATACAATAAAAATGATTTGATAAAAGCTTGGGGGACAAAAGACATAATTTCTCCAGAAACAGAAGTATAAGTAGTTATAATACAATCACTATCAGACTGTTTAGATGCAACAAGTCTTTGGTTTTTGACTCATTCAAATGTAAAAGACAGAAGTGTCACAGCACTCAAGTGATGGCTTTAGACTTTTACGTGGTACGGGCCAGTTTCCATCGTCCAGAGGAGGACCATGTCTCTGAAATAACGGGTCAGACTTATTTAAAACAATCTGAACCAGTTTAAAACCCTTCATTTCTCCTGAAACAGTCCCGTCCTCCATTTAAATTCCTTGAAACTGCAGCATGTAGCACTGAGTCTGTGGGTTTTTATTGTAAATATTGTAGATAATGTGAAGGCGGGAGGGTTATTTATTCATGTGGACACTCAAACATGATTTTAATATGAAACATGCATGACTCTTACGTAACGCCGCGCGACGGACCACTGCACATTCAGGCTGCCTTTTTCTGTTTTTATACAAACTCCGACAAACGCATTATTTCAGACGGGCTTCACTGAACACGAGGCTCAGAGACGAGGCAGATCTCACTTCGACGGCTTTAGAATCTGACAGTTTACACGCTCTGTTTTGTATATTTACAGTTACAGTGGGAAACGTGAGGGTTTTTACAGTTTCATGGAAAAATTATGAGAAAAATTACAGCAAATGTTTGAAAAGAAGTGGATTTGACAAAGAAACTCTTTTGAAAATAAAGAAATACTGATTCAGGACTAGACCAGTTTTTACTGAAATGAATGAAACTCTGTTGAATCCAGTTTCTTTTGAACATGAGCTGTTTTTTGCATGACTCCATTTCCCATGATGCATCTGTGGATCTGAAAGACTTTCTGCCTTAACCCTTTCTGTGACAAACGCCTTCAGATCAGTTTTTATTTACATTTTTTTCAATCTTTCGACAAACGGACCAGGTCCCGTCTACACAAACACAGAAACTTTTATAAATAGATATTTTTTGTGTTTAACGTTTAACAAAAATGTCTCATAAAAGAGTTCTCCATAAACAAGATGGAGGCAAACGCTACAGACGAACTTTTAGAACACAACATTTAGGTTTTTTTCATAAATTCATTTGTTAATCTGATCCAGTCTTCATTTGGAAGGTAAAATTTTCCATTTTTTAGCAAATGTGTGTTTATCAAAATATGTTCCTGTGTAGACTGTCAATACAACTTTATTAACTCAAACAAAACAAACAGATTCTACATTTTAATCTCAGTCATCTCTGAATTTAATGCAGTATCAGCTCATGTTTTCAAATGATTTACTCTGTGCATGAAAATATCTAAGCCCACAGATGTTTGAACCTGCTCCTGACTTTGATTATTAATTATTATTGATGATTATTGATAATTATTATAAAGAGCAGCACGGGTCTGAACTGAGTTAATGTGAAATTATTAAAGACACTGACGTTATTTCTGTATCAAACACGTCTTTAATAAAGAGTCAAATATAAAACTGTGTCTGTTTATGGACGAATAAAGGAGGAAACTGTGTGTGTAATAAGTGCAGTCCTTTTTTTTTTAAATGTTAGTGCCCTCCATAACTTTAGGGCCTTTTAGAAAAACCTGCCCCAGGCCCTGCATTACTACCTTACGCCACTGATGAGAATAACACAGTGATAAAGCTATATTCAAGTCAGAATATTCAGAGTAAAGTTGTATTAAATAAATCTTCTGAAACCTGGACCTGATATTTTGTCTTCTCGTTGTGAAAATTATTTGAATAGTTTATTGTAAAAACAGTCTTTCTGATCCATCTAGTGTTTATTTAAGGGATTGTAACAGATGAGAACCTCTATTCAGGAACAGAAAACCTTGGACAATCACATGCTCCAAAAAGGAGCGCTCCCATTGGTCGACACTTGTCACATGACGTTCCAGGAAGTTTAATAGCTGCAGATAAAGTGTATTTTCAGCTGAATATGTCTTTTAACAGAGAAACAGCTGAAAAAAGAAAAGCATCAACAGAGAAAAGGGAGACAACGTAAAACACAGATAAATACTGTCAATTCAATCACGTAATGTTTAACGAGGAGGAGATAATTGTCGTCCTGACGCTGAAGTCACAGCTAAGCTAACGCTAAACTCTAAACTTCAGTTTGGTCAAATGGATTAGTATTTTGGAGGAAAAACTGGTCTGGTTTTATTTTTTAATAAAAGAGAAGCAGGAGAGGTCTCTAGGCTGATTTTGGAGGAGAGTGGAGTCTGAGACAGAGACAAAAAAAAAAATCTATCTTTTTTAGCAGGACTAAACTAAAGACTAAACCAGGACTAAACCAGGACTGAACCAGGACTAAACCAGGACTAAACCAGAACTAAACCGGTAGAATTCACCAGTTTATAATGAACACAGTGAGTGTTCTTCCTACAGTTTTTAATCAAACTCAGAGTTTTGTTTCACTTTTTTTTGGCCTGAATTAAAGCATCGTTAACACATTCCTGGTTTGTCTCTGAGAGAAAGTGTTTAGTGTTGACGGACACCTGAGCCCAGGTACGACGCCAACAAACCTGTCCACTTCACGCCTTCACACCTCAGACGAGCGTTTCCAGGATTATATTTAATACAGTGATAATCTGACGCCTACAACACGCTCCAGGAAACACGTCCAGATTCTACTGAGAGGTCTTTGTTGGAGGAACGGCTTCGACGAAAAGAACAGCTCCAGAGATTTTCATGAAAACCTCTAAAAATGAAATGTTTCTGCAGCTGAAGACCACGTGGAGTAGTCTTTATAGATCTGTTCTTTGGGCCACTTTAAGAAAATAATTTTACATTTAATTAAAACTATGGCTCCTTCGCCAAACACTAACCTCCAGTAATCTGGATTTGGTCTAAGACTGGACTGTTGCATCGTTTACAGTGTATTGTGCACTGGTTCTGGTCTTGACTTGGATCTTGGACTTGGATTAGAAGTCAGCCATTTTGGTTTGTAGATGTGACCCCAATAACGCACCCCTCGTACTCGTACAAAGAAAAATGTACAAAAGTTGTACGAAAGTCAAATAGACATAAATTACAATAAAAACACTAAACAAACAAGGACTGTACAGGACACACAGAGAAGAGCTCTGTGAAAAACAAAGGAGTGTGTAATTATTCCTGCGACTCAAACGGCCCACGCTCTCGACACGTCACAGAGAAATAACCCCACTTCACTGCTGCCGCCTCCTGAACCGGACGCTCGTATTTACAGGACTCTGTTTTAATGAGCCTCTCTCTGTGTTTATCTGAACGAGCTAAATCCTGTTATTTCTGCTCAGCTCCTTCTGACGCCGCTCTCTGTGAAAACAACTGTACAGAAGATGATACGAGCAAAGGAAAAAGACTCCCTTGATATTGAATCTGATGAATGACATTGTCCATCCAAAAGAACAAAGTCTCTCCTGGATTTATTTCAGGATTTAACAAAGACTTCTGCCAATGAGCTGCAGGTTTCTCCTCATTTCATAAACAGTTAAAAGTTTTAAAACACGTGTAAAATATCTCTAGCAGGGTTTTCTTTTGTGTGCGAAGATTGAGCTTTTCTTGAGTGTTTTATTCTAAAAAAGAACCTTCTAAATTAACTTAAAGAAAGAAAAGCTGAGCTGAGTCGAAGGTGGTCAATCTCTGTCTCTTCTCTAACCTTTGATCATGAGCTGTGGGTCTGGACCAAAAGAACAAGATCTCAGATACAGACAGTTTCTCTATGTCCCTCGGCCTGTGAACGCCTCGGTATTCCCCCGGACGAGCTGGAGGAAGTGTCTGGGGAGAGGGAAGTCTGCAGAGAGCTTCTCAGATTAAAGGAAGAGCCCCGATGATGAAGAGGATGAAGAGGCAGAGAAAAAGAAATATTAAAGAGAAAATCCTCCTTAAATTAAGTTAACCTCAGCAACAGGCAACACACAAGCCCCAAGCCTCGATGTAATCTGACGAGAGCTACATCAAAACTGCTTCGCCGCAAAGAAACCAAGCACAGACATTAAAAAAGCCTTTGGAATTTTCTGAAAGAAAACAATGTGAACATAATGTGAATGCTCAGTGGTCCAGGGCTTTTTAAACCAAATTAAATAGATTTTGTAAAGTAAATGCAGTGAACTCAATCAGGATCAAACCAAGAGTTAAATCCAGTAACAAACCAGGAATAAAGAAAATAAAAAAATCTGGATTTAAACAGGACTAAACATTGGTTTAAAACAAGGAGTAAATCGACCAAATCAGAGACGAAAGCTAAATCTAATCTGCCGTATCAGTGATTATGGAGTGTCCTGGACATAAAGAACACACTGAGTGTCTCTCATTAATGAGACTGAGACAAGCCCAGTCTCTCTGTCTCTGATTATGGTGGTCGCTTACATTTTAAAGTTATTTTTAATATTAATGTACACTAAAGGGACCTTACACAAAATTCTGCAAAATGTGACTAAAGGTAATGCTACTTAAATAAAAACTGTGTTAGTGTGGACGGAGCCTGAGAAACAAGGTTTATAGTTCAAATTATATCCATTTATTTTGGTAAAACTGAGAAAATATGTTTCTCAGTTTTCTGTCCAAAGAGCTCCTTCTGCTGCTCTTTTGTTTATTATTCCAGCTTTTTGTCCAAACACAGGCTTCAGTTTTTTTCAGAGATTCCTCTCGAAGCGTCGCTGCTTTAAGACGAGGCCATTATGTAATAGACAAGAAAAGGCTCAGAGTGAGTAAAAATAGAAGCGAGAAGCGGTATTTTTAGAAACATTCGTGTCTTCAAGGCTGAGAATAGAAACAGAGACATGTTCAGAGTCAGGTTTGAGGAGGGTTTTTTTAGATTAAAGTCGACAAAAAGAGAAAAGAGAAGGACAGAGGACACTGGAAGGACAAAATGAGAGTTACAACTGGACTAAACCCACACAGATCTGGTTATAACCTGTTAAAGACACTCAAAACCAGATCAGGTCCAAATTAAACCACGTAAACCCCATCTATATCCACTCAGAACCAGGTTCAGTCCATTATAAACCAGTTAAAGTAAGTCAGAGTTAAACCACCTTAAACCAGTTAAACCGGGAATGTAGTGTTTCAGTTGGATTAAACGGACTCTGTGTATGGACCTGGACTAAACCAGGTAAAAAATCTGGAATAAACTGGTCTAGACTAAACCAGAGCTAATCTACAACCGAACCATGGAGTAAAACTGGGACTAATCAAAGCTAAGGACCAATAGAGACATTCAAAAATGCAGGATTTAGGCATGACCAAAACAGAACAAGGGACAAATCAGGACTTTACTAAAAATTAAAACCTGGTCTGGACAAAATTCAAGACCAAACCAGGTTGAAATCCAGGACTAAACAAGAGTAATCCTGGAATAAACTGATTAAACCAGGCAAGGAACAGGATTGATAAAATAATAGTTTGAGAATGTGATACCTTTATGAAGGTGGTCTGAATGCTTCATAAATCCTCTGCAGGTAATTGATCCTCTTTATTCATGATTATTATATCTCTCGTGTTGTCGGAGCTGGTCTCAGCAGCAGATGGAGATAAAAAACCATCGAGGGAAATAAACCCAGCAGCAAACTCAGCTCAGCTCTGTTCACACAAGACTCACTCTGGAATAAAGCTCGTTATTAACTACACACTCTTTGATTTGACTGTGGAGCAGAGCGGGAAATACAGGGAAAAGATTAGGATTTGAGTTTTTCATTTTTAAAGTCAGAGAAGGACAGAGGCAGCGTGGTCAGGTTGTGAATAAAAGAGATTTTACATCATCATCATCGAGAGACACAAAAGTCCTGTCTCTATTTGAGAAATAAAATGTATTTTAACTTTTATAATCTTGGATCATTGTTAATATTGAATCTAAATCTGAGTAAATCCTATTTCTGTTTGTTCCCATATTTCTGAACATTAATGTTTAAATTCATGAAACTATTTAAAATATTTACATTTAATGTTTTTCCTTTCGCTTCTCGTTTACGCTTAAGTGAGGATTATCTCTCGTCCAATCAGCTGACAGCAGTGTGTAGCTCCACCTTTTTCGAAGAGGACCACAGACTCAGGACAGACCCCAGACCGAAGCGACCCCAAAGTGGAAAGGGTTCGCTTTTTGCGGACACTTCAGACCCTTTTGTTGGAAAGCAACTAGTGTCACACTGTTCACACGTGTCAGGCTCCTGTAAACGTGAGGAAGTATCTCAGAGTAACACTGTCAAGTGTTATCTGTGCCTCTATGGTCCCCCTTTCATCACAGAGTCACAGCTGTGTCAGAGGCACAAGCAGCAGAAAATGGATTCATGCATTTTACAAAGAACACATCTGTAAAAAATATATATGAAAGAGTATGGACAGGGCTTTATTTTTCATGTTTCTAAATGCAGATATAACACAATTTAATAAAGTGGTTATAATTACAAAATAACAGCTCCTCCTCTAAATTACACTCTTAATGTTTGGCCCTCACCACCTTCAGAGTCAAATGTTATCCACAAATGGCTCTTAATGGAACAAAAAAAAAAACAGTCTGAAGTGAAAAAGCTGTAAACTGTGTGTTTTTTTTCCAGGTCGAGTGTAATTTTGATGCATAAACTGCATAAAATGAGACGAACAAGTGCATCATAAATGATTAATGCTCAATTTACTGTGGGTTTGTGAAATATTGAGAGACAGCTCAGGCGTAAAATGCAATGTAAATGTGTCTATTTTTAGCGTCTGCAGAAGAAGCGACGCGGAACGGGCCTTGTTCTGCAGCTTTTAAAGCCAAACCACACTCTCCAGGTTTGCACGTAAAGCCACTTTCCACCGTGACATTAAAGTTTCAGACTCACGAAGCTGGCACCAGCTGAAGGAGTAAAACGGAAAAAAGAGGGCGATAAATAATTTGCAGTTTGAGGTAAAAAGGCCTGAGCGTAGACCTCCCACTCAGCTCGGATTAAAAGTCTCTGGGGAGTGTTTGTGGGCGACGGGAGAGAAGTGACAGGTTAAAACTGCTTTTTATTAGCTCTGAGCCGAGGCAGAGGAGCGTAACACGGGAACAATAACACTCGGATAAAATACAGAGCTGTTTAGAAAACCCTCAGTGTCTGCAGTTCACTTTATTTTATGCTTTTATCAGTGAATATGAGAGCAAAGGAATAATGGAAAGCAATAAAATATAAGCACAGATCCTCCATTCTAGGTGTGGATAGTGGAAAAATAAAGCTTCTGTTTAGTCGTATCATGTGCGGCTTTCTTTCTGGTTCAAAAATGGTTCAAATTAAAATTATAAGAGAAAAAGTGGATCCCAGGATGAAAACATTTGAGAAACACTGGGATAGATTTGAGAAAGTTAATATTAAAAAGCAGTTACATCAAAGAAATAAGCACAGATTCATTTGAAGACAATGTAAAAGGCCCAAAAGTTGTTAGAAAACAGTTGAAATGTTGTTATTGTATAATACCTCAGAAAACAAACAATGCATTTGTCCATCTTTGAAAAATTGACATTTCTAGCTCCATATAACCAAGAAAGGACAAACTTAGCCAATTGTTTTTAATTTTTATTTTTATCTTCACTTGTTTGGTCCATTTTACTGCTGTCGGTGACAAATGGTAGAGCTACAGGTCAAGAAGCATTTTTACTTCCATAATGATCTTTTTTTCATAATAATTTCAAACGGAGGGGTCATAATAAAAGCTCAAGCCTCCTGTGTGCTTGAGCCTAAGGTCGCTCACTGCTGTTTGTGTTTGAGAACCTGAGTTAGCTAAGTAACTTATTAGCTAACTTCTGGCTTTTAGCATTTCAGTGTCCAGTGTTTTTTATGTACAGCTCATGTATTCTCTTGAACTTCATAATGGCTTATTGCCAAAGCATCCATGTCCCCCTGTTGATTTGGAAGCTTAGAATACTTGAAAAGTTTTATATTTTTTTCTGGTTAGCAGTATAGCTAACAAACTGCTAACCATTTACAACAAGAGGCTAACATCAAGTTCAACGGTCAGCTACAGCTAACGCTAAGTTTATAAACAACAAACAAACGGGTCCAGTTGTTTTGATTTAAGCAGGTGAGTTCATTTGATTAATGGTATTGAAATAACAAAATGATTTTAGTGCCTTTTGAATGCAGCACCGGGTGGCAAATCAATTTTATATTTTATTTTGTTGATAGCAAGGGGAAAGCTAGCTAGCTTGAAGGCTAACAGCTACCTTAAACGAAGCCAGCTAATCCACCAACAACTTAGAAAAAGATGTCCAGCTTTTTCTGTTCCAGGTAAATTGCATTTTATCCTTTTTTCCAGACTTCCAGTAAAATTAAATAGCTTACATAGCTTAAATAGCTGAGATTTTAACTTTTTAATTGTATTTTGTATCTCTAGGTTAGCTGTATTAATGGTATTACTGTAGGCTGAACGTAATGGATGTTGTTTCATATCAAAGCAGAACAAAGTCAGTAATATTTATAACATTTAAGGAGATTTATTTTAGTCTCACAGAACACAGCTGTTTATTGCAGTTATATAATGTTTATTTGGCTTGAGTTACATATACATTTTAAATGTTGTTCAATTGTGCTAAAGAGGTTATTTAACAGATTTATACTGTCCTTTATTGCTATGTGTGTTTTGTTAGAACAAGTTAATGACTATAAAATAACAACATAAGCTCATTATATTTACAGATTAAAGCCTGGCAATTGGTACAGGTGGATATTTGTAAGTCATATTAGAGGTTTATGTTTATTCTAATTTTTCCTGTGAGAGACCTCTTCATATTGGGGCCATTTCCTGAATATAGATGAGTGCGTTTATATTATACTGTTCATGAAGAAAACCCACTGCTTGTTTCTGATGATCACCGGTTTATGTAAATTGTCAGAGAACAAAGGAAAACAAAGGATGGAGGAAGACAATGATGGATGCTGAGTCGACAGAGAAAAGAGGAAGGAAAGCTCTAAAGGTGAGTCTGAACCAGGAGGAAATACAGCCGAGTCGACAGAATCACAGCCACAGTGTGATTTATACACTGAAGAGAACAGCTCATATGTAAATAAATACCTGAGGAGAGCTGACAGGGAATGGAATAGTAGGTTTTAGATGGATTTGAACAGGTTTACATAGACTTGAAAAGGTTTTATTTGTATTTGGACAGATTTCAGGTGAAAAAATCGCAGTGGAGCCTATTGTTTCTGTATCACTCGTTCTCCCGAAGCAGACCCATTATCTCTGTCCTTGTTCGGTTGTGTCCACTTCTGTCCTTGAGATTTTACTGCAACATCAACTCAGTTACAATAAAAACAGTCAAATACGTTTGGTCTGTAGGACTCTTCCAAACACAGCCACTAATGTGCTGAGTGTGAGCCGTTTTAGACAGAATTTCCCACAAATAGTTTCATAAAACAATATCAATATCTCACAGAGAAAATAGATAGAATTTTTAAACAGAAAGTATAGTACTACACTGCCATCTGCTGGTCTTTGTATATAATACATGTGTTTAGTGCATTTTAGTTCTTTGGTTTAGTACTGTGTGCCTCTGCCTTATTCTTTTGTTTATACCTTGTTTAGTCCTGGTTATCTTATCTTTTAGTCTTAGTTTAATCCCGGTTTAGTGATTTAGACCTAGTTTCAGTCCTGTTTTTTTTTTCTTGGTCCTTGAGTTGACCTTGGTCTTAGTCTTTGTTTAGTCCAGGATTTAGTCCACTTCTTTTTTAGCCCTGGGTTTGTCTTGGTATGGTTCTGGATTTTTGTTTTTAGTTTAATCCTGGTGTTGTCTGATTTTCTCTTGGTCGTGGTTTGAATCGGTTTTAGTCCAGAGTTTTTTCTTGTCGTAGCTCTGACTTTACTCCTCATTTGGTCACAGTTTAACCCTGGCAAAGTTCCAGTTTTGTCTTGGTTTAATTCTGGTTTAGCCCTGTTTTAGTCCTGGTTTGGTCTTAGTAAAAGTATATTACTAGGTTTGGTGCAGATTGTGTTTTTGTTTAGTTTGTTTAGTTGTGGTTTAATCCCGGTTCAAAACCTTAGTTGAATTCTAGTTCCATCCTTTTGTGCCTCTGTTTGTTTTGCAGCTGAAGAGGCCAGGAGCAGCTTAGATTGGACGTACAAACAGGGCTTTAAATGCTGCTTCATTCTGCAGCTGAGAGACAAAGGAGACTGCAGTTTCCTCGTGCCGTACCATCAAATCATCCCAACGGCCACCGAGACCTGGCAGGCCCTCAAACACATCTTAAAACACGCACAGGACCACTTCGGCATTAACTGCTGTGCCCATCGGCGAGAACTGGAGAGGGACGCCATATTAGGGAGGTCAAACAAGAGAGGCAGGCAGAAATATAACTGAACTGGTTTTATTCTGGAGCTTTTACTAAATTCATTTAATAACTTTGGGCAAATCTAAACCAATCCAAGTCAAGAGAAAAATATTTTGTAAGTCACAAAATCCACACTTATCTTTCTCTTTTGTACATACATAAGCAGTGATTTAGCTCAGGTTTACTGAAGGTTAAGAGATTTTCAGGTCAGACATCTGAAGGTAAACTAAACATAATTTAGGTTTATAACAGTTAACCAGTCTGTACTTGGGTAAAAGCTGAATAACTCAATATAATAAATCAATATAATATGTTTAATTACATTTTAAACATTAATTCCATCCTGTTAATCAAAAGAATTATGTAAAACCCTTGTCATGATGTCTTCTAATTCTCAATAAAGTCATGTATATGTTTTATCACTTTGTCTGGTTTAGTCCTGATTCAGTCCTGATTTAATCTTGGTTCAAGTAGTTCTGGTTTATTAGCTGTTGTTGCTGGGTTTAGCCATGGTTGTTAATTCTTAGTTTAGATCTAGTGTAATCTGTCTTGGATTATCTCATTATGAAAATTAAAGTGTAATATCTGTCTGGATTAGCAGCAGAGCCTAATTGATTTACCAATAGCACCCTTTAGACTGAACACGTATGTAATGTCTTGCACTAAAGCCTGGGGTCACTAATATTTGCATTGGAGATTTCATTTTGTATTATCATCACATTTAAAAAAATTTTCTTTTATTGTGAAGACTAAATATCACATTTAAATAATTATATTTCCGCCATTTTGTGTCAATGCAGTTTCCCGCCTCTTTTTATAGCCCTTTTGTCTGTGAACTTTAACTCTTTTCTTTTTCATAAAATTCATCAAAAGTCGTTTTAAAATGGGATATCTCAAACAAATAGATGTGGAAAATTTCAAGTCCTGGAGAGGGAAGCAGACAATCGGTCCTTTTATGTGGTTTAGCTGCATAATTGGCACGAACGGATCCGGTAAGACATTTAATTAACTTCTTTTAGCCGCGCTACCTTTAGCTAACACCCATTATCGGACACGATATTAAAAGTATTTTTAGCGACTATCTTTAGGGTAAAATATCAAAAAACGAATGGCAACAACATTTGAGGAAGTTAACTGTGCATATAGACCTCTGAATTCACGTTCTAAAGTGAATATAAGCTGTATTTAAAAGCTAACTGGCTAACAAGTTGAATATAGCTTTTGGAAAACTAGCATTATCATTTAGCTACAGTCTAAAAGTCTATCTACAGTGTTTGGGCTCTTTATTAAAAAGGTGAATTTGTTTGTAAAACATTTTACAGTTTCAGGATTTTTAATAATATTTAATCTCTTCTTGTCGTATTATCAAGGATACCCCAGCCATTATAACAACAGCTAGTCAAAAATTGAAGGTTATGGTTTATGAATTATAATAATTGCAAATCCTTAAGCCTTGAGCAATTGCAGTCCTGCAAATTAGGTTTTAAGTAAGTCTGTAAGTTAATTGTGAGGTTTATTACTGTGTCATTGTTAAAAGTGATTATTAGGAACAGATTTTAGCAGAATGACATTGCATTTAATTGCTCAATGTCTCATAAATCCTGCTAAAAAGTGATCTGCTTAAAATGAATTGCCCTGCTTTTAGTTATTATATCAAATAATAGTAATTTTCTATACCTTCAGCAACTAAAATATTAATGGGGTTTTAAGTTATGTATATGAAATGTAAAAATCTTATTGAGTGTATTAAATGCCAATTTGTATATTGTAATAACTACCACACGTAAACTAAGAAGTGCAGTGGTAATATTAAAATCTTGCAGGTAACACTATTAAGGCTGAATAATAAATAAATAAATAAATACACTATCAAAAAAGGCCTCATTTAGAATAACCCAGGCTCCACAAAACAAGGCTTCAAAAAGACAACAGCATAGAAAACTTAACAGATCAATACCATAGATTATTTTAGGCTCCTACATTATCAATCATCTCCATTAAAAATTATATATCCAAGAGTTTATCTGTAGATTTATGGATGAATTCTGTATTTTTAGGTAAATCGAATGTGATGGACGCCATCAGCTTCGCCACCGGAGAGCGCACCTCTTCACTCAGAGTCAAACACCTGAGAGACCTGATCCACGGAGCCCACATCGGTCAGCCCGTGTCCCGCTCTGCGACGGTCTGTCTGAGGTACTGCGACGACCAGGACGAGGAGACCGCCTTCAGCCGCACCATCAGCGGTACTTTCATGTCTTCATGTGTTTTTATTTGACATGGACACAATTATGTTGCACAAAACAGGTGTATGTTTATTTTAACAGGTGATTCCTCCGAGTATCGCATTAACGGAGTCCACGTGAACCTGAGCCAGTATCTGAAGCAGCTGGAGCAGATTGGCATCGTCACCAAAGCACAGAACTGTCTCGTCTTTCAGGTCTCGTTATAAATAAATGAATAAAGCTTCAGAGTTTCATGGAGTTTTACATCAGAGTCACTCAGGCATTTTTTGTTTTGTAGTAATGACAATATAAATGTAGATGTATACATCATGCAAGATAATGAGCACTAAATTCCTGAAATACTCACTCTACTCTACTCTCTGTCCTCTCCACCAGGGGGCAGTGGAAACTATCGCTCTGAAGGACCCTAAAGAGAGGACTAAAATGTTCGAGAGCATCAGTCAGTCCCGAGAACTGGCCTCTGAGTACGAGCAGAAGAAGAACGCCATGCTCCGAGCCAAAGAAGACACACAGTTTCACTTCAACAAAAAGAAATCAGCTGTGGTCGAGAGGAGGCAGGTGTCACAGGAGAAACTCGAGGTAACGGACTGGGATTTATCTGTGTATTTTATAGTTTGGGTGTTGATAAACATGTTGGAGTTAGAGCAGAGCAGTCACCTTAACAATTATCAATCATTAATCATAATAAGGCAAATAAGTGAAGTTTCTTTTCAAGTTGAAGACAAACTATAGTCGTGTTTATTCATTGCTCCAAGTTATTTTTATTGCCCTTATTCAGCAACTGGCACCACCTTTTTTTTGTATCACCATCTTCTGCAAAGATAATTCTGCAGCATGAAGGATTTATTAGTGTCCTCTTTTAGTTGTTTAATTCACTTATTTATTTATCTTTATTTGCACAGAACTAGACTCTTAGCAGATCATCCCAGGGCTTTAAAAAGAAAAATATGAAGTTTACCATGAGCAGAATTCAGTGTTGTTCTTTTCTGGTTGTTAATGAAGTCCATCCAGCTTTTTTAGTGAGCACACAGTAATGAGTTCTGTAAGTTTTTCCGGATGTAATTTATTCAGAGAAGGGTGTAATGATGCACTATGTCATTAACTTTCTCTTCAGGCAGAGAAGTACCAGGCCCTGTTGGACGAGCTTCACGAGAACCGTCTGCAGCTGAGTCTGACCCGTTTTTACCACAGTGAGAGAAGTATCAACGCTCTGAGCGACGGTTTGAAGAAGAAACAACAAGCAGCCGCCACCAAAAACACTGTGGTTTTAGACTGTGAACAGAAACTCAAGGCTCAGAAGAAAGAGCACGGTCGACTGATGAGAGAACAGCAGCAGGTCGACAAAGAGATACGGTCTGTGACAAAAAATAAAACACATCTGAGGCACAGACTCCGACCCTGTGACTGTAATCTTACTAACGAGGTGTATTTGTGAGCAGGGCCCAGGAGCAGGTTCTGTCTCAGTGCCGCTCTCTGTACATCAAAGCCAAAGTGAACACGTCCCATCACAAGAAGAAGGCGGAGGAGACCCGTAAAGCCCTGAAGAAGGCAGAGCAGCAGCTGGTTCTGAAGGAGCAGGAGCTGAGCGAGGGTCGACAGGAGGTTTCTGAGCTGGAGGAGGCCTGGACGAGCCACGAGAGACAGGCCCAGAGACAACAGGCCACGAGGGACATCCAGCTGGACCAGGACCAGGTGACGGGATGTTAAAGGGGACAGACTTCTGTATCTCTCTTTATAAGGCTTCACTAACTCCCATTTCCACTGAACAGAACGGTACTGGTCATAATGGAACGCTTTTGTGGAAAGGAATAAAATTTGGCCAAAAATACAAATGTTTGGAGTTTGTGAATGAAAAGGAGGAGTAGGGCTGCACAATATATTGTTAATTTATTGTTACGACAACATTGCAAAGAACTGCTGGTCCTGGTTTAGACCTGTTTATTCTTCGTTTAGTCCTCTTCAGACCAGTTTAGACCTGTTTTGTCCTGGTTCAGCCTTTAATACTGATTTAGCTCCTGTTTAGTGAAAGCTAGTCCAGAGCCTTATTAATTCTTTATATTTTCTAAATCAGTTAAACTTTGTACCATGTTAAAGAGAATTATAAAATAACAGGTCATGTCTAATCACAATATTCAAAATAGTTATTACATATCAAGTGTTTTTTCTGGTATCGTGCAGTTCTACTGATGAATGCTGTCTCTCTGTTGCAGCTGGAGCGTTACAAGGAACTGAAGGAGCTCTCTCGTCGACACAGCGCAGTGTCCAACCAACAGGCCGATAAACTGCTCTGGGAAATAAAGGCCGACCGAGAGAAACTGGCTTTGGACCGGCGCCGCAGGAAGGAGGTCGAGGTCAGAGTTCATTCAGTTTAATTCTTATTTCTCGTATTAATTTGACTAAAACTCGTCACTTGAGCGTGAGCCTGTGTTTAGGCGGGGATCAGGAACTATCTGAACCAGTTGGAGGACGCGACTCGGCGAGCAGAGAAACTGGAGGAATACACCAACATCTGCAAGTACGGCTTTGTTTAATGACTCAATCAATTCAAGTCAAAATGCAGTAGAACTTTGTCGCTTGATTAAATAAGGGCAGAGATAAAAAGTCCCACAGGATAAAAAGCTGTTTCCACATTGATATAGAGCAGTCATTTAAAGAGTTTCCACACGAATCATTCGTTGTGTTTCGTGATGAGTCCAAACTGTCTCTCAGGTCGTCCATCGAGCAGAACCGAGAGCGAGAGGAGGCGCTGAGCTCAGAGCTGCAGCTCGGTCGAGACAGATCCGAGGAGGTGAAGCAGGAGCTGGGGGCGGTGCTGGAGGAACTGGGCAACGCTCGACTGGAGACTCAGGAGAGTAAACGACAGCTGCAGAGGAAGGAGATCCTGGAGAAACTGCAGCGACTCTGCCCCGACACTGTGGTAACTACACGTACATAGAGTAGTTGTGTCTATATTTTCTCTGCATAAGTCTTTTGTGTCCCCTTCTCTGTCAGTACGGTCGTCTGTCAGACCTGTGCAGCCCCATCCATAAGAGGTACCAGCTGGCAGTGGCCAAAGTGTTCAGCCGCTTCATGAACGCCATCGTGGTCACGTCTGAGAAAGTGGCTCGAGACTGTATCCGGTTCATCAAAGAGGAGCGCTGTGAGCCGGAGACCTTCCTGCCCGTGGACTACCTGGACGTGAGGACGAACTCAGGGTTCACAGGATTCAGACACAACAGTAGCATCACATTTGGGGCATTTTTAACTTTAATTAGATGTATATAGTGGCTCAACAGGACAACATTTAAGAGACATTGATCTAATCAGGTGGCTTGTTTTGTAAAGTGTAATTTCGTCACATTTTAAACTTTAATGTTTGAATTTGTGGATAAAATCTTCCTACATTTTGTAAAAACATGGCTAGTCTAAAGCTGTTTCACATATAGAGTAAATTAGAAAAAAAATAGTGAACTTATCTTTGCTTTTAGTACGACTCTTAGACTCTTACAGCCTTTACTTTGTGGACTAAAAAACATTGGTTTGTTGTCACATTATCTGTAAGGGTAAATAAAAACATCTACAGCAATTTCCACAAAATAATTTCAGTTTAGTTGTTCCTGCTGCAAATGTTTTCCTACAGTTTCAGGTCATTTAGACATGCCTCATAACTTCACCACTGATCTGATTCCAAAACACACGCCTCAATAAGATTTATTCATCTCAAAACTAATTTTGAGCAGATAAAAGTAAACTAAATCCCTGTTTATTGCAGGTGCGTCCTCTGAACGAGCGTCTGAGGGAGCTGCCTGGAGCCAAGATGGTGGCAGATGTAGTTCAGGTAAAACCCTTTGGGTCACATTCAGTTTAAATTTAAAGATGAAAATGGTTCTCATGATTTACAGAAAAAAGAAAATCGTTTTTGAATTTTCTGGACTTGAATTGAAGCCTTACAAAAATAGAACAAATAAGAAATAATAAATGTCCTGGAAATATTTCACTAAACTGATAACTGTGTATTTTGAAAGTTAAAGTTCTCTTTTTGTTGTTTTCTTTTAGCTGTGTCTGTTTCTTTTAAACCATTATTAACCGCGTACGTCTGTTGTTTCCAGGTGAACTCTCCTGCCATCGCGGCGCAGCTGAAGAAGGTGATCCAGTTCGTTTGTGGGAACTCTTTGGTTTGTGAGACGATCAAAGAGGCGCGGCACATGGCCTTCGACAAACACGAGCGACGCAAGGTTCACAAACATTTAAACAAAAAACCTTCCTCAACTTGAGCAGCTCACAGATCGTAACGGAGACAGTTGTGTGTTTTTCCGTAGACTGTGGCTCTGGACGGGACGCTGTTTGCGAAGTCGGGGGTGATTTCCGGAGGCTCCAGTGACCTCAGGAATAAAGCTCGCTGTTGGGACGATAAAGAAGTGAGAACTCTGAGGGAACAGAAGGAGCAGCTGACGAAGGAGCTGAGTGTGAGTGTCACTGACAGATATTTAAAGAAGTCTGATAGCAACTCTTTACAATACTTCACACACATCATTTTCCATGTCTTAGAATAGTTCTAGCCTCCCTTTTAACTCCACTTCTACAGTTTAATTTAAGCACTCACTATAAACAATATTTGCACAAGACTCTTGTTTTCTGTTTGTTTATGTGGTATCTGCCCCAAAAAAAGACCATAAACAAATAAATTGATCACTTAATCAACAATACGACTTGGGTCTGCCGTGCTTTTTACAGCAGTACCCTCAGTATACTCTGTTAGATGTGTAAACCTATTAAAACTGTTATATTTTATTGTGACAGGAGCTGATGAAGCTGAGGAGGAAGGAGTCAGACCTGAAGCAGATCCAGGCCGAGTCTCACGGAGCTCAGACCAGACTCAAATACGCCTCTGCAGATCTGGAACTCCTGCGACGGAAGGCCGTCCCCAGAATCCAAGCCGTACGCACCACCGCTCTTCACACACTTCTGCTTCATTCGACTCTTTTTAAACCTTTTCTGTTCAGGACATTTCTCGTCTGGAGAGCGACCTGTCGAACCTGAACTCAGAGATACAGATGCAGGAGGACAACCTGGAGGTGAAGGAGGAGAAACTGAGGAAGATCAGGGACGACATCGACCAGGTATCAACTGCACAGGGCTTTTCTGTTCTTACGTTACTCTAAACTCACTTATTACCATAATTCAAAGCTCAACAAAACATGCACTGTCCATGAATTGGCCTGATCACAAATGAAGTTCCCTGACAGTAAAATAAGGTTCTTTGCATTTGAATTGAATCTGACTGCTGTACCTGGTTATGAGAAGCTGGAATCCTGACTATGGATGTTGTTTTTAGATGGATGACTCAGTGTTTGCTGATTTCTGTGAAGAGATCGGAGTCGAGAGCATCAGAGAATACGAACAGGAGCATCTCAAACACCACACGGAGCACGACAAGAAGAGGTAAGACGGGTTAATGGCTCTGAACCAGGACTAAACCAGGACTAAAGCAACAATTAAACTCACTAAAGCTAAACTAAACCACTTTCAAGTTTGTTTGACGTTGGTTGTGTGTTTTTGAGGCTGGAGTTTGAGAGTCAGGTGGCTCGACTAAACGCTCAGCTCGAATACGGACAAACCCAGCTTCAGCAGCAAAAGAAGAAACTCCAACAAATGCAGGAAACCATCGAGAGAGAGGAGCGGGTCGTCAAGGAGCAGACCAGGGTAAAACACACTCCAGAGGAAGGCTGTGATGAGAAGGACTGTATCTGACAGTGGTTAATGTTGAATCTGCTGCAGGACGAGGAGAAACTGTTGGCTGCTGTCGAGGAAGGACAGAACAGGATGTTGGATCTGAAAAACCAGCTTCTGTCAAAGAAAAGCCAAGTGTCAGCTGCTAAAACGGAACTGGACCTGAAACTGAAGAAACTACAGGAAATCAACAAGTAACTGATGATGGCTTTAGGTTAAAGTGTCTTTCTGTGTTGGGTTTTCATTTTGAAGAATAAGGTTACTGCAAAGTTTTTTCCAGTTTTGCAGGATCACATTCAGTTTAAACCCAAGTATTTTCCTCTGGTTCCTCATGGAGCTGTTTAACCCCTGTCTCTGGTTCCTGTTTAAACCCTGTCTCTGGTTCCTGTTTAACCCCTGTCTCTGGTTCCTCATGGAGCTGTTTAACCCCTGTCTCTGGTTCCTGTTTAAACCCTGTCTCTGGTTCCTCATGGAGCTGTTTAACCCCTGTCTCTGGTTCCTGTTTAAACCCTGTCTCTGGTTCCTCATGGAGCTGTTTATCCCCTGTCTCTGGTTCCTCATGGAGCTGTTTAACCCCTGTCTCTGGTTCCTCATGGAGCTGTTTAACCCTTGTCTCTGGTTCCTCATGGAGCTGTTTAACCCCTGTCTCTGGTTCCTCATGGAGCTGTTTAACCCCTGTCTCTGGTTCCTCATGGAGCTGTTTAACCCTTGTCTCTGGTTCCTCATGGAGCTGTTTAACCCTTGTCTCTGGTTCCTCATGGAGCTGTTTAACCCCTGTCTCTGGTTCCTCAGGGAGCTGCTGAAGCTGCAGAGGGAGGTGATGACGCTGGAGTCTGAGCTGGAGCAGAAACGTTTGTTCAGACACAACCTGCTCCTCATCTGCAAAATACAGGGACTCCCCATCACTCTGCTGTCAGGAGACCTCAGCCAGGTCTCAGAGGTCCAGGTAAGACCAGGACCAGGCCTCAGCCAGGTCTCAGAGGTCCAGGTAAGACCAGGACCAGGCCTCAGCCAGGTCTCAGGGGTCCAGGTAAGACCAGGACCATGCCTCAGCCAGGTCTCAGAGGTCCAGGTAAGACCAGGACCAGGCCTTGTTCTATCAGAGAGAAATGCAGTGGGAAAAGGGTTTAATGTGGGTGATTACAGTTTTATTCTTAAGTCACACAGTTTTTTAAACATCTTCAACTCTTTTTTCTTACTGTTGGCTGTGATTCGTCTGCAGCTGGAAGAGTCAGAGGGCACTTTGTCGACAGCAGAGATCTACGAGAGAGAGGCTCAGCTCGTCATCGACTATTCTGTTCTCAGAGAGGACTTCAGGGTGAGACGTCTGCTGCATTTTGGCTGAGTGTCCTCCTGTGTTCGTGATCTAAAGCAGTCTTTTTCCAACTTTATTTATGGAGACTTATATTTAAAGACTACTCAAATTTTCTGTTCTAGTATTGCTTTGATCATTTTCAGCGTAGTTTTGTTACTCTTTCGTCTTGTTTTGTTCCTCTTTTTTGTATTTTTTACCATTTCAACACATTTCCAAAGCAGATATTTTTCATTCATTCACGTGCACTCTCCCAAACCTGCTTCTGGAGTTTTAAATTTGTGCAAAAGGTTAATTTGTGGCATCCCAAATGAAATCTACCTTTTTGTCCCGACCTAACACTTTTTTCAGAGTTTAAAAGTGTTAAAGCCTCAAACTGACTCCCTGTATTTGTGTTTTTCCAGTCTCTTCAGGAGGAGCAGGAGGTGGAGGCCTGTCTCGATCGTTTGAAAGACTCTGTGGCTTCTCTCGAGGAAGTGCTGAGTCGTACTGCGGCTCCGAACCTGAAGGCTCTGGAGAAAATGAGACACGTCAAAGAGAAGCTGCAGGACGTCATGGAAGGTCACTTAACTTTGATTCTTAGTGAACTTTTACAGTGAGACGTGATCTTTGTCCAGACTTTAAAGCCAACAGTAAACACTCAGAAACAGATCAGGTTTTAAAGTGTTCTTCCTCCTTTTGTGTGTGTCTCTCGTAGCGTTCGATGCGAGCAGCAGAGCGGCTCGTAAATGCAGCCAGGAGTTTGAGGCGGTGAAAGCACAGCGCTGTCAGCTCTTCTCTCAGTGTTTTGAACATGTCTCTGTGAACATCGACCGCATTTACAAACGCATCTGCAAGAACAGCAGCGCTCAGGTAACATCTGCCTTAAACAGGACTTAATACGGGACAAAACAAATCTAAAACAGGAAGACTAAAACAGGGTAAAACCAGAAATAGACCTGGACTGAACAAGTGCTAAATTGGGGCTAAACCAAAGACTAACTAAGGAGGGACTAAAACAGAACTACTACAAGGTCTAAAATATTATTAAAACAATATTAAACTAGAATTCAATAAGAGCTAAACAAGGACCAGAATAAGATTAGAGCCTTGGCTAAAACCAGGAGTAAAATGAGGATGATACCAGGTCTAAATCAGAACTGAAACCTGGATTAAATCAGGTCTGAAATAGCTTTAACCCAGGTCTGAAGCAGTCTCTTTCCTGAAGGCCATCCTGAGCGCAGAGAACCCTGAGGAGCCATATTTAGGAGGCATCAGCTACAACTGCATCGCTCCAGGAAAGAGGTTCATGTCGATGGATAATCTGTCTGGAGGAGAGAAGGCTCTGGCCGCTCTGGCTCTGGTCTTCGCCATTCACAGGTTCAACTTCTCTCACTCAGTGGTTTAAACTCACACAGAGTCCCAAAGAACCAAATAAAAACCAAAGTGAATGTTTGAATGTGGTTTATTAAAAAATCTCAACATAATGGAGAAAGTTGATGAACATTTTTAAAAGGTCTAATTTGCCACGGATTTGACAGATGATTTGAAAATGATCCCATACAGATAAAATAAAGCCTTACATCTTTTTCTGATTTCCTGATGTCCTGTTTGTGTCTCAGTTACCGTCCGGCGCCGTTCCTCATTTTGGACGAAGTGGATGCAGCTTTGGACAACTCCAACATCGGCAAAGTTCGAAACATCAACTTATTACACTGGATTTCTAAATAATATGTTTTTAACTTTTAGATAATAAAGCAGCTGTTTGTCTTGTTGCAGGTGACCAGTTTCATTCGAGAAGAGTCGAGGGAGAAGATGCAGATCATCGTTATTTCACTCAAAGAGGAGTTCTTCTCTAAAGCAGACGCTCTGCTCGGAGTCTACTCTGACGTAATGCTCTGTTTATACACTGTACATGAATATTAGAGCTGAATTTAGTCCTGGTTTAGACCTGGTTTAGTCTTGGGTTTAGTTTTGAGCTTAGACCTGGTTTTGTCCTAATTAAATCCTGGTTTTATCAGCGTTTTCCTTCAAAACATAGTAGTAATAATAATAATAATAGTAGTAATAGTTTATTTTTACCAGAACTCTCTGGGACAAAGCTAAAACATAACTAAACTAAACTAAGATTAAAACAGGACAAGATCAAGTGCCACGATGAATCTGAGCAGAACAAGACCTAAACTTTAGACTAAACCAGAACTCTATTGTTTTGGGGTTTTTTTTTCAGCTGGACGAGTGGATGTTCAGCCGGATTCTGACTCTGGATCTGCGTCCGTATCCTCTCAACGACGATGAAAACGGGCGACAGCCTGAAAACAGCAGACACAGCTCACAGATATCGCCACGAGACTAACATCTACTGTTCTTCCACTTCCTTGTTTTTCAAAGCACTGTTCTTCAGGTTAATAATGTTTTAAGAGTTTTTTATTCATTAAATTTCACTTTAAGGATGTTTCCATAGATTTAAAGAGTAGTTCTCTTTTTCTTTTTCCCAATTACATTTTGACTATTCCTGAACTACAGTATTTGTAGGTTTTTATAAATTGTGATATATCTTCAAATTAAATACTGTTTTAATTAAAGTTCTGAGAGTTTTTTACACAGTATGAATGTGTTCTTATAAAACACTGTGTTGTGGTTTTAAGTTTTAAAAATCTAATTGCCTGTTTTTTTCCTATTAAAATATTTTCATAAGCGCCCTGTGACTTCATGTTATTAATAGACTCCAAAGAGTCGCACTTACACAAAAAACATTTTTACATTTCTGTCAACAATCAGTGCCTGGTTCATTCCATCAAAACAAAATGGAAATATATTTTTTTATTTGGTTAATGTTAACATTAAAACTGAAACATAGAAACACTACTACAACTAAAGCCTATTCAAATCCATCTCAACTTAATTCCCTTCATTTAATTTAAAAACGTGTTATTTTGCTGTCAATGGTTTACAACACGGAGCCACTAATGAACTGAAATGCTTTACTGTTATAACTTGTATTTAAGACAGAGAAAGAGAGTATTACAAAGTGCTTTTAGGGTCAAATGGCAATAAAGTTAAAAAAAAAGTAAATAAGACGAAAATATGGACAAAAAAAATAATACAATGTCTTTGTCAGAAGAAATGCGTGGTTAAACGTCAAAATCACAAACAAACTAAAAAAAATGATTAAAACGTCTCGAGTTAGCATCTTTCAGCTCCTTAGCAGGTGCTGTATCCATGGTAACGGTTGGAACAACCTTAGAGTGCGTCATTTCCTGTGAGCTGTTACCACGTGATGCGTATTTACGGAAGTGGGTTGTTTTTGTCAAGAAACCGCAGCAGTTTTTGATAAAATCCTATACATTTTAACGTATTTAATGTTATGTTTTATATAAATCAATAATATTCAGGTTATGCGCTTCATACTCTGCGTTTAGAGCGTTTAGCCTCTTTAATTGGGGCAAATAAAGTCTAAAAATGCGTTTACTAGATGTCGTAGCTGTAGTTAGCTCACAGTGATTTGACAGAAATAGCGTCTAATTTCGGTTCGTTTTACAGTTTCTCGTTTTATCTGGGCTTATTCAAAGGTTACTGTTTCTGTAGAAGGTAAATGTTATTGCAGTTTTGCTGAAATCGCGTAAAAGCAGAGAGTTTCTTCAGGAGCTGAGGATGGGAGCAGAGCAGAGCGGAGACGCTGAGCACAAACACTCGGAATATGGATCTGCGGGTAAGAACTGAACAGAACCAGGACCGGGACTAAACCTGGATCTGGCTCTATATTTAAAAAATGTGCTCCATTAAAACAAGATTGGTGTGTATTAAAAAACATGTCGAGTAGGAACCTTCCATTCCCATCTCTTTAAATTTGATATTTTCTTTGGGAGCAATGCACTTCCATGTGTTGAGTTGCTATAAGTTTCGTAAGATTCTCAGTCAAATAAATACCATTTATAAAAGACAGTATAACTTTCTATTAGAAGGCTGTTCTTTCTGCAGTTCTCTCTGTTAACTCCCAACAAAACTTGTGCTGAATGTTGTTTATTTAAGTGTGTAATGCCCTTTTGTCTTTTTTGGGTTTTTTTGTCACAGTGCCGTCTCCAGCGAAGCAGAAAGCCAAAATGGACGACATTGTGGTGGTGGCTCCTGGGACACAGTCTCTGAGGAACATCCACAACGACCCAGACGTCATCAAGCTCCAGGAGATCCCCACATTTCAGCCGCTGCTCAAAGGTCACACAGAGACTACATTCAACATTTATTATTTTCAGACTGGTGCATTTGTTTTGTTCCTGATGAGTCCTGTTTGTCTGTGTTTTGTTCCTCCTGAGAGTTGTTTTTTCTGTTTTGTTCCCCAGGCGTCCTGAGCGGTCAGACGTCCCCCAGCAGTGTGTCTGTGGAGCGGCTGGACTCTCTCCAGGTTTTACAGCTGTGTGTCCGTTATCAGGAACATCTGCATCAGTGCGCCGAGGCCGTGGCCTTCGACCAGAACGCTCTGGTCAAGAGGATCAAGGAGGTAAGACTGGACTAAAACTGGTCTAAACCAGAATTAAAATGGATCTAGACCAGGACTAAACTGGGACTAACTAAACCCAGTCCAAACTCGGTCTCTCTCTGGTCTAACCCTGGTCTAACCCAGTCTTTCTCTGGTCTAACCCGGTCTCTCTCTGGTCTCAGATGGACCTGTCGGTCGAGGCCCTGTTCGCTCTGATGCAGGAGCGGCAGAAGCGTTATGCGAAGTACGCGGAGCAGATCCAGAAAGTGAACGAGATGTCTATGATTCTGAGGCGGGTCCAGATGGGCATCGACCAGACGCTGCCGCTGATGGAGCGACTCAACAACCTGCTGCCGGAGGGAGAGCGGCTCGAGCCCTTCAGCATGAGGAGCGACGAGGGTCAGGGGTCAGGCCAGGGGTCGCAGGGGTCGGGGAGCGGCAAGTGACTCAGAGAAGGTGAGTTTCCACCAGAAGGGTCTGAAGCAGAGGCATCAGGCAGTGCAGTCAGGGCAGAGGCAACGGGGCCCTGGAGGTGGAGGGGCCCCTGAGGGAGTCATGTCTGTGTCTTTTTAGTGTAATTTTAGTTGGTCCCAGTGTTCTGTGAAAGACAGGGCTTTAATATTTTAAATAAATGAGAGCAGAAGGCCTAAAACCTGTGAGTCTAATGAACTGCAGACTGTCACTGTCCACCCCATTACTTTACTCAACATTTTGTACATGCAATATGTAATGTAATATGTATGGCCGTGATCTGAGCAGTGATCAGGTGACTTTTTGTTTTTGTTGTTCCACAGGAAGTGAAGTTGTGTGAAGAAACAGTTCAGACGCTACAGACGGCATCAAACATCGACCAGCTCCTTTAAAAAAAACTGGAGCAGGTTTATAAAAGCATTTATCACTCGCTGCATGATGGCCTCATTTGGATTTTATTTAGCGTTTTGGATTATTTCTGATGGACTCTTTGAACTGTGGACCTTAATTTATTTGGAAGAAGTTGTGCCAAAGCTGCAAAATGAAGAATAAACCCAGGTTGGATCAAGATAACAGTCCACATTTACTCAGTTTGCTCCAAAAATAAAAGGGATTCTGTTGGACGTCTTTTAGAAAACACTGCTTTTTCTGTAAAATATTATGTCTCTGTTGTAAATATTTCAGATTAAAGCTTTGGTCTTTCATTGTCTTTGTGTTGTGTGTCATTTGTGTAGTTTCATTCAAGGATTAAACCAGATATTAGAGATAATGAAGTCCAAAAATAAGCTTTGGAAAGGATTTGAGAACTGCTAATGAATTATGACATTTATACAGTATTATCTGGTCATAAATGATTTTGTTTCCAGATTTTGTAAACATTAAGACGTCCTTGTTTAAGTCATTTAAAGTTGAAATAAAGTTCTCAGAAGAGTTCATGGTTCTTCGAGAGATGGTCCTGAGAATCATTGGTCTACCTCGGTGACCTTGGACAAAACAAGGACTAAACAACACCAAACTGGAACTACAGCAGGATTAAACCTACGACAAAAACTTAAATAAACCAGACTAAAGTAGAGAAAAGTATAGATTTTGGTGTCTTTTTGCTGCAGCTGTAAAATCCTTCCAATTTAATTTTGACAGACAATATTATTATTACTCTTAATACTTATTCTACACCTAATATTTAATTTTATTATTGATTTTATGTATTTATTTATTATGTTTTGACAGCGATTTCTCTCTTTGAATTGTGGTTACGTCATCAAGCTGCGACCGCTGCGCTGTCAACAACACAGACAGAGGCGGCTAACGGCGGAGCTAACGGTGAACTTTATCTCAACAAACACAGCAGTTTCTCATGTTTTCTCTTTTCGGTAAGAAGCCTTTAGCTCTTTTACATTTCCTGCTTTACCCTCACACACTTTTAGACTCAGCACATGTATATTTCAATGTCATTTATATTGTAAAGTTGTAAACGCTGCTAACGTTTAGCCTAACTGTTCACTATTCTAAACTCGAATAACGTTTAAACGGATTTAAAGTCAGAATTCAGATTAATATTTGTTTTTTAATCACTGATCGAGCTTCCATTTGTCACAAAGCTCCTGACACGCCCCTGATGTGGTTTTCTGGGTTAATTACATAACAATGAGAGCTGGCAGATGACTTTTCCTGGACTTTATAAAGTTTATTCAGAGCAGCCATAATAAATATAACAGGTTATATCTCTGTGGATTTATCGAAATAAAACAGTCGTTTGAGCCTGAACCTCAGTGTTAAAGTCTGGGGTCTTTACTTAAAATAATTTATTTAATATTTGTGACAAAATAATGTGATAATAGAAGCACAATAAACCTGTTAGTAACCAGAATAAAACCCGTTTATGTATTTAGATTCTGTCAAGGCTTTGTCTAGTCCTGGTTTAGACCTGGTTCAGTCCTGGTTTAGACCTGGTTTAGTCCTGGTTTAGTCCTGGTTTAGTCCTGGTTTAGACCTGGTTTAGTCCTGGTTTAGTCCTGGTTTAGACCTGGTTTAGTCCTGGTTTAGTCCTGGTTTAGACCTGGTTTAGACCTGGTTTAGTCCTGGTTTAGACCTGGTTTAGACCTGGTTTAGTCCTGGTTTAGACCTGGTTTAGTCCTGGTTCAGTCCTGGTTCAGTCCTGGTTTAGACCTGGTTTAGTCCTGGTTCAGTCCTGGTTTAGACCTGGTTTAGTCCTGGTTTAGACCTGGTTTAGTCCTGGTTTAGACCTCTTTCAGTTTTCCTCAGTTTGTCTTTAAATTGTTCCAAACTGGTCTTTCAGCTCTTATTTTTGATCCTGTCTCAGACCAAAGTCTCACTGATCTCAGGTTTAGTCCAGGTTTAGTCTGACTGACCCCGGTGTGTCTCCTGTCCCAGCCCCGGCCCCTCTCTGAGCCCCTCTGAGCCCCTCTGAGCCTCTCTGATCTGTGGGATGGGGCAGCAGCTCTCGGAGCAGGGCCAGGCCGTCGTCAGCCGTTTGCCTGAGAAGCTGCTGAGACACGCCGGTTTGGTGAAAGACAGCGGATACCTGACGTACGACGAGTTTCTGGCTCGAGTCGCGGAGCTCAATGACGTGTGAGTCTCAGGAAACAGAACAGGATCTTACAGGAAGAATGTTTTAAATGTAAAACTGTTTTTTCTCTCAGAACGGCCAAACTGGCGGCCGGGCAGCAGAAGCACCTTCTGTTCGAGGTTCAGCCCGGCTCCGACTCCTCTGCTCTGTGGAAAGTGGCCGTGAGGATCCTCTGCACCAAGGTCAGTATTTTATTTTGTAAATGGTTTTGGAGTTAATTATTTAACTGTTCATTCAAGAAATTCTGAGATAAATACATAAATGCATTGTTTCAGATTGAGGTTGTGGTCTCAATCTAATCTCAATCTAATTTTTGGGGAAACTGAGTAAAATGAATGATACCTTTATTCACTGCCAGTTTTACATAGTATTAATTAAATTATAGAAAATGAATATAATGATATTATTATAATTTATTATTTAGTCTCATTGCTTTTTTCCCTGAACCCTCTGAGGCTCATTTACCACTGGGTTTAATCCAGTTTTAGTCCTGGTTCAAAACATTCTGGAATTTCTGTTTTGTCAGCATCTTATGGCTCTGGTTTTGTCGAATAAAACAACTACATTTGTGTTGAATTAAACTCATCTTGTGACATGAAAGACTGAGGCTTAAGAATGAGGAAAACTGCTGAAGCTCTGGAACTTCTTTGTTTGGATTTTATAACGATGTCAAATAACAATAAATCTTCCTCTGAATATTCCTCTTTGTCCTTTATTGTTTTAAATCTCTGTTGTTGTCCCTGACACAGATCAACAAAGAGAGCGGAGCGGTGGAGGCGTCCAGGATCATGAACCTGTACCAGTTCATTCAGCTTTACAAAGACATCACGAGTCAGGCCGCGGACGTCCTGACAGCAGAGGGCGCTACAGAGGGGCCCTCGGCTCAGATCCCCAACACAGAGTCCTGCCAGGCCAGCGTCTGGATGGGCAGGTACCAATGTCTCTGAATATGTCCAATAAACTGACAGAATTTAAGTAGAAATGGTCCAGACTCTGGTGCATCTGTCTCAGAGTCAAGCAGCTGACGGACGAAGAGGAGTGCTGCATCTGTATGGACGGAAAAGCAGACCTCATCCTGCCCTGCGCCCACATCTTCTGTCAGAAGTGTATCGACAAATGGTGAGACACAAACTCCATCTGAACTGGATGCTTTTTTTTTTTTTTACAGCGTATGAACGCACATTGTGTTCTGCGTCCTGATTGGCTAAGGGACTGTAGACCATTGCGTTCTGCGTCCTGATTGGCTAAGGGACTGTAGACCATTGCGTTCTGCGTCCTGATTGGCTAAAGGACTGTAGACCATTGTGTTCTGAGTCCTGATTGGCTAAGGGACTGTAGACCATTGTGTTCTGCGTCCTGATTGGCTAAGGGACTGTAGACCATTGTGTTCTGCGTCCTGATTGGCTAAGGGACTGTAGACCATTGTGTTCTGCGTCCTGATTGGCTAAAGGACTGTAGACCATTGTGTTCTGCGTCCTGATTGGCTGAGGGACTGTAGACCATTGTGTTCTGAGTCCTGATTGGCTGAGGGACTGTAGACCAATGTCAACAGTCTCCTCCGTGTCTCCTGTTCAGTACAGAAGTGTGACTCTGAAGTGCTGTATGTTTGTAAGTTTTCTCCGACAAAACCCACAATGTGGACGAAACGTTCTGCACCGACAAAGACACCTGCGGTTCACCCAAAAGACAGAGGAAGATGCTAAGGTTTGAACTTTGAGAGTGTTTAAACAAGAGAGAAATGTGAGAAAATGTTAATGTCTGTCTGAGTAAAGTGTATAAAGTGTGTGGTTTTACAGCCTTAAAACATATAGAATAACTGTAAAAAATAAAGATGACTACTTCGTGGATTTCGCCTATTGAGGGTTATTTTTAGAACGTAACCCCCACGATAAACGAGGGACCACTGTATCCTGACTTGTTAAATACTGATTTAAATATGGGTTTAGTCCTACTTTAGCCCCAGTTTAGTTCTGCTAGTCTTGTGTTCAATCAAAGCTTTAGTTTTGTCTTGGATCTCTTCAGTTTAAGTTTTGGTCTTTGTTTCTGTCCTATTCACCATTTCCATCATTTTTCTCTATATTAGGCCGATCCAGTTCTCTTGTTTTGTTTTAAATATTAATCCAGGTGAAAAGCCCTTCCTAACTCTACTGTGTTGTGTTTTATTTTCCGTGTTGTTTTCCCTCAGGAGCGGTCAACAGAGGAACTGTCCCATCTGTCGGCTGCAGGTCACAGCGGCCAACGACTCGTGGGTGGTGTCCGACTTCCCGACGGAGGAGGACATCGCGGGCTACATCCTGAACCTGGCGGACGAGGCGGGACACCCTCACAGGCCTTAAACCAGACACTCAACACGTTTAATGACCACAGATCAAACCCACTCCCTCCGTTCTAAACCTCGTCCTGTTGGTGTGGAGCTGTAACGGCTGGACTCCTCCAATAAAAGAGCCTGTAGTTGGGGATTTTTACTGAAGAATGTTAATAAGAAGGAGTGAAGTTGTTGTAAAGCGCCTTTCAAGACAGACAACGTAATAATAATTAGTAAAATGACACTAAAAAAGCAAAGGTAAGGAAAAAATGTTCTAATCCAATTCAAAGTGGTTTAAACTGTGCTAAAAACTGCTCAGATTAATCTAAAACTTGTTCAAATCAAATAAGTATTTGTTCAAGCCAATCAGACTTAAAACAGATAAACAGAAAGAAACAAGAGACACTTGCTCTATACTTTAGTCGTGCTTTATGATTTAATCAAAGAGATTCTGGTGAGCATTCATTAAAAAGACTGATTAAAGGAGTCTCTGTTCAGAGCTGGAGCTGTGGTGCATTCACTGACACTAGACACAACTGGGAAAAACTCTGAGAAGAGTAATGAGAATGTGAATGAGATTTTCTTCGACCAGAGGCTCTTTAATCTGTCTCATATTAAACTGTTCTCAGCTCTAGACACTGGAGGCTTTCGTTCTGAATTTCAGACTCAACGCGATTAAAAAACAGAACATATTTTTCTTTAAATCTCCTTCAGCTGCTCAAAAAAACACCAGCCTGCTGTTAATCTTACCTCAGATTTACACCAAGAGCAAACAGATGTGAGAAAATACATGGCATTTCTGTTTTAGAGACAGAACAATGTGTCAGGAACAAAACAGAGAAGACAGACACTGAATAAGTCGACAAGAGGGAGACATATGGTTTTATTTACTCTTTATTCAGAATATAGACTGGGTCTGATTAACTGTTTCCAGTGCAAAGATAATAGCATTTGTTCTGTATTTAATGAATTCAGATGTTTTTTTCTGGCACAAAGAACGGCTAAAATTAAAGTTTATTTGTAAAGCACATTTAAAACAGCTCCAGTCGACCAAAGTTAGATAAAAATATAAATCAATCAAAACGTGACAAATGCACATTAATAAAAGCTGTGGAATTCACTGGTTCGTGTCTCAGCCCAGAAATGTTTTCAGTGTGAGTAAAGTTAGCATCTGAACTCTGAAACCCTGTAAACTACTGTAAAAAAGAGTTTATCTGTAGAATTTTTAATTTTGATGATTGTAAATTGCCCTCAGAAACTGGTCAAAACGTTACTGTAGTCTTTGTTAATCCCAGTGTTGAAGGTTTGTCAGAGACGTCAGTGTTGGATTCAGAGATACCACTTTTCACCACTAGATGGAGTGGTGAGCTGCTTAAATCACAAACTGAGCCTAAAGTCAAATCTAACCTAATTTGACGTCTGTTTTTTAAACATTAATCAAAACACGACTGAGGACAATATGGCAGGTTTTAGAGGCATTTTCTTTGTCGATAAAAGTGTCTGACATTGAGCCACATGTGTTTTACCCCCATCAGGAATAATACATTTAAATGATATATATAGTAATAATAAATGTTATTTCTTGTCTGACCTGTAAACGTCTTACAGCTTTGTCAAATAAAACAAACCCCATTTACTTTGAATTAAACTCAGTCAACTTCAAGAAAGAGTCAGGCCTAAATTAAGAAAAAAAACTGCTGCATCTGTCAATTTTGGGACAATTTAAAACTGATTCCAGACCTGTTTAATGTCATTTTGTTTATTTGTTTTTCACACTGAGTTATTATTGATTTGCTGTGACATAATCTACTGATTTTTTTAAGTACAAACATTTACGACATTTACTGTTCTACTGTAATTTAACGGCAGCTTCTTTTGGTTGGAGTTTAAACTGAATTTATTTGTTTGAAGGATGTGGTTTTAGTTTGGAGGCCTTTCATTTTTCTTACTGTAATTATTATATTTTCTAACTTACTGAAATCTGCTGGAAATAGAACATTACATTTAATAACCTGTATAAGATCAAACTGCTGTGTTATAAGGCATTTTCTCTTTATTTCTCACAGATTTGCATGTTTTTTCTGAAAATGTGAACTTAATTAAAGAATTTAACATTAGTAAAACCTTACTCTTGTTCAGTTATATTTGTATTTAAATGTGTATTCTGCATAAACTGGAAAAACCTTTGTACAAATGACACTGTTTAGAAAAATAGGTTCAAGTTTAAAGGGATGGTTCTGTATTTTGGCCAAACCTGTTCTAATCCAACTAAAACTTTAGTGATGGACAAATTCCTGCAAAGTTTAGTCAGTTCCTCAAAAATGCTTCAAATTATGAGTGTTTCCTGAAATTGAAGTTTACACTCCCATCGAAAAAGAAATAAACGAACCATCCCTTTAAAAAACCAGACGCTGTCTGTAAATGGTTTCTTGTTGAAAATAAATTCTATTAAATGTCATATTGGTACTGTGACTGTTCACACCCCTCCCTCAGCCTCAGACAGAAGGCTACACATGAACTGTTCACCAAAATTATACTTTTTTAAAGATATTAAGATAAGTCTTATAAACTGAGCATATATTATAAATTAATAATACACATCTATGGCAGCTAGACACTGTTAAGAGGCAAGAGGGAAATAAAATTAAGAAATAGTTCAATTATATTCAATTTTCAAACAAAAATGCCACTGCTTTTCAACAGTTTATTTAGAACAACCCTGAAAAACATATAAAACTCTTTTCGTGTCACTCATGAATCCATGCACAGAAACAAATAGAAAACACTCTCTCGTGAAACCAAATCATCATCTCACTCAAACTGGACTCAGTTTCATCTACAGCTCACTTTTTCAAGTTTTTTAAACATTTTTACAAGAATGACAAAAATGACAACAGTGTGAAAAACAGTATCAGAGAAAATGTCCTAGAAATAATAATAAAAAAAAACAATCCTCAAAACAAAAGGTAAACAAAGCATAAACCATGACTAAACTTAACCATCATTAAACCCTGGACTTAATCAAGATTAATCCAAGAATAAACCCAGAACTAGAACTAAACACGGATTAAGACCAGCCTTAACCAGAAACAAACCTTTGAAAGATTAAATCCAGGAATAAACCAGAAGTAAACCCAAAATTAAACCAAATCCAAACCAGCTCCAAACTCAGACTAAACCAGAACCAAACCAGGACTAAACAGGTTCATAAACCAGTTCATAAATCTGGTCGAGACCTGGTCCAACCCAGATCCAACCCAGGTCTAACCAGGTCTAACCAAGGTCTAAACAGGTCTAACCCCGGTCTAACCCGGTCTAACCCCAGTCTAACCAGGTCTAAACCAGGTCTAACCCTGTCTAACCAAGGTCTAACCCCGGCCTAATCCGGTCTAACCCCGGCCTAACCAGGTCTAACCAGGTCTAACCTGGTCTAACCCCGGCCTAACCAGGTCTAACCAGGTCTAACCCGGTCTAGACCCGGTCTAACCCGGTCTAAACCAGGACTAACCCCAGTCTAACCAGGTCTAAACCAGGTCTAACCAGGTCTAAACCAGGTCTAACCCGGTCTAACCCCGGTCTAACCCGGTCTAACCCCGGTCTAACCCAGTCTAACCCGGTCTAACCGTCCAAGGCTCACTCTGAGGCTGAGGGGCTGGTCTCCGTCTTCACGGCTCCAACCAAGAAGCTGAGTTCGTTGCAGAGCGTCTCGAAGCGGTAGGACATTCTGATCTGGGCCACGTTGGTTCTGCGGATGTCGTTTCCCTCGGGACCCTCCTGGAGGTAGTTCGGACCCAAAAAGTGCTTCTTCTCCTGGAGACGACGCCGAGGAAACGAGGGAAAGGTGTGAGTTACTGGAATAAATCACAACTAAACCAAGAATACACAACGTAACTAACGTTCACATGCTCTGGTGCTACATGCTAATGCTAACTTTTTCATTACATGTTTTTAATGTTTTGCTGGACTACTTCTTCCTACTCACTTCTTTAATTTAATAAGTTTTGATCCAGTTTGGACTGTTTTAAAGTGTATTTTAGATTTAAACGTGTATTGACAAGATTTGAATTGTTTTTGGTGTGACTTAAACCAGATTTACAAAAGGTTTACACAGGTTGGACTTCAACAACATCACAATTGTGCAAATATTTTCATTTTACTTCAAAAGTTCACATTTTACTGGACTGTTCATGTTTTACCAGAATCGTCATGTTTACTGGGAATACTAACGTTGTTCTGAATATTTAGTGCTGCTGACATCAGATGAAATAATAAAATGAATTCCTCTTCATCAGTGTTAATTATTGTCAAAGTTTTGAACATATTTTTGTGTCTGAAAATGAAACAAAAATTAAATAAAAAGTCATTAATGAGAACGAAAACTCAGACTAAATGTATGGACACTTTCGTCAACGAATAAAAACTAAAATGAACAGAGAGTAAATCCATCAAAAGGAGAGGAGTTGAGAAGAGATCAATCAGACTCAGGTTTTTGAGCGTCGCTGAAGTGATGTCAGACACAAACATTTGTTAGAGCCTCGGGAAGACGACAGGAGACCAAAAGAGAACCACTTTAAATAGAAACTATGTTAACACTTGGAACCTGAATACCAGCCGGAACAGGTTAGGACTAGTTTACTTTCATTCAGAGAGAAATTGATACCATTGAAAACTAAATTATGACCAAAACTAAATGAAACTTTCCTGTCAGCTCTTCATTATCATAAGTCAGTACCTGGTGCGAGAGGCCGCTCTGAATAACGCTGTTTCTGGCGATTTCACATAAATCACACGTGCTGAGTTTCCAGAGCTGACCCGCGATGGCGTATTCCTCCATCAACGGCTCCTAAAATGAAACACCGCCACATTTATAGTTTATTCTTTCGACAGATTTAGGCTGAAGGACCGTGAGGTGGAGCAGGCCGACCTTGGTGTAGTGGAACTGCATGGGGTCGTCCGTGGACAGAGACACACACAGCCCTTTGTGCAGGAACTCTCTGAGAGGGTTCTTGTTGTACTGAAGGAACAGGCTGTTGTTACTGAGAGGAGACATGGCGATGGGCACCTGGGCCAGGTAATACAGGTACTGCAGCACGGGACTCTGGGAAAAAACACATGAGACAAGAGTCAAGCAGGAGTGGAGTTGTTTTATTTTTTATTGATGGAAATAACTGAGAAGTCCAGCGAAAAAGACGTACATTTAAATTAAAATGATTCTGTCTCTTTCTTTTGCAAAATTAGACTGAAAGAAAGCCTCTTGATATTTAGGTGAACTATGTAATGTTATAATTTCAACAACCAGCTTGAGTATAAACAGCAAAGTTCACACAACTGCAATATTCCTCTTTGTGTGCATTAAATCACTGTGTACACCTTAAGCTAGAGATAAATGTTGCGGCAAATAATTCCTAAAAATGTGAAGTAATTAATGTAAGTCAATGAATACACGACTTATATTATTAACTGAAATATGTGTTTATGGTTTTACAAAAAGAAGAGCTGTAAAAATCAGCAGCAGCTTTCTGGCTTTTCTTATTCCTTCTTAAATCTGTTTAAATCCAACTAAAACCAGTTTCCATAAAAGGAGATAACTAATGAAATCTCACATTCAAATTTTTATAAAAGCTTCGACCTTCGACCTCCGAAAGTATTCTTCTTAACTATCGCCTCTTACCTCTGTCTTAGAACGTATCTTTAAAGACAGTGCAGTGAGGCCTGACCTTTTTGAGGTTGAGTCCGTGGGAGATGTTGTCTGCCGTGAGAAAAGCCGAGACCAGGTGAGTGATGGAGCCGGCCTCTCCGCAGTGAGGACGGAACTGGAACGTGTTCAGGCCCCGCTCTCTGAAACACAACCCGATTAAACTCACTGAACTCAGACAGAAGCGTGGGTGGAGCTGCAGCGGACGACGTACTTGCGCAGGTTGTTGAGCACCATGATGTTGGCGTACATGTAGAACAGGTAGTAGGTGTACGGAGGGTTCTCGTCCGACGTCCACTCCTCGGGTTTGGGACTTTTGTAGGAAAAGATGTGGTCGCTGTGCTTCGACTCGTCGTCCACGCTGTCGAAGCCAGTCACCTGCACATTCAGAAATATTTATGAATACGCTCGTGTTTCTGAACTACTGCATGGAAAAAATGAATTGTAATGTTGACATCAGGACTAAAACTAGAACGAAAACCTGCATTAAAACCAGAACTGCACAGTTCAACAGGTATAAAACCAAGACTAAAACAGGTCTGAACCAAGACTGAACCAGAACAAAACATGGACTAAACCAGGACTAAACCAGGTCTAACCCAGGTCTAACCCAGGTCTAACCCAGGTCTAACCCAGGTATAAACCAGGACTAAACCAGGTCTAAACCAGGTCTAACCCAGGTCTAACCCAGGTATAAACCAGGACTAAACCAGGTCTAAACCAGGTCTAACCCAGGTCTAACCCAGGTATAAACCAGGACTAAAACTAGGAAAAAGAAACAGATTGAAACTGGATCTAAAAAGGGCTAAACTAGATCTAAACTAAAGTAGGTTGTGTTTGGAAACCGCAAGCTTAAAATGGGGATTAAAATGACACCAAACTGCAATAAAAAAGGAGAAAAAGGAGTAGAGTTTCAGGTTGTTTCTTATTTTTTTTAAATCCAAACAGATATAATCAGATGATTTTAGAACCTCACTATGTCATGTCACAGGTGTTGATTATTGTGAAGGTTTATCACAAGAGAAGACAAGCAATATAGAAGAAGATGGTGTGTTTCTGAGACTCACGTATTTGAGGAAGACGTGGATGGTTTTGTGTTTCTGAGGGTTCACTGTGGCTTCGAACAGCGGCAGGAAGATGTTCTCCAGCATTTTAGCAAAGTTTGGGAACAGCTTCTTGGTTCTGAAGATGTCACTGGAAGAAACAGATTCAAATTAACATTATGAAAACATGTATATTTTCTTAATGAAAGTGGTGTTTTGGGAGAGACTCACTAGATCCTGGGAACCTGGATCATCCACCTCATGTTCGGAGAGTGGACCTGCTGCTGGATGAACCACGAGGCCAGACTCTCCCATTCACTGGTGGAGCGGCCGTAGATGGACAGACGAGGCTCGGCGTGTTGGTACTTACTCTCCTCCAGCTCTTTGGCCACTTCCTGTTTACATGACACAAACAGGAAGTGGCTACACAAACAGGAAGAGGCTACACAAACAGGAAGTGGGCAGAACATGTTCTATTCCAATCCAACTAACACTTGTTCAAATCCAAGTAAAACCTGCTTAAATCCAACTGAAACCTGCTCAAATCCAAATAAAACCTGTTCAAATCCAACTAAAACCTGCTTAAATCCAACTAAAACCTGTTCAAATCCAACTAAAACCTATTCAAGTCCAACTAAATCTGTTAAAATCCAACTAAAACCATTGAAATCCAACTAAAATCTTTTCAAGTCCAACTAAAACATGTATAGTCTAAATAAAACCTGTTCAAATCCAACTAAAACTTATTCAAATCCAACTAAAACCTGTTTAAATCCAACTAAATCTGATCAAATCCTACTAAAACTCATTTAAATCTAACTAAAACCTGCTTAAATCCAACTAAAACCTGTTCAAATCCAACTAAAACCTAGTCAAATCCAACTAAATGCCGTCCAAGTCCAACTACATACTGTTTAAATCCAAAATAAAGTCATGTAAATCTCTTGTTCCACACTGTCCCTGAGGGTAGTTTTTGTAGAAGTCTCAGACACATTAACGTCGTCCGTACCTTGACGAGTCGAGCAAAGTACTCTCCTTTGATGTTGTTGTCTGTTTTGAGGTAGATCTCTCTCAGTTCACTGGCTCCGACCGGATTATACTTAGAGTTAAACTTATCGAAGCGATGGAAGGTCTGACGGCCCTGAGACGAGACCAAGAACTGTTAAAACCAGCGCTGAACCGGGACTAAAGCCGGTCTGGACCAGGACTTACTGCGTGCACGTCCAGAGAGTCCACGGTCAGGTCGTACGGATCCATGTTGAGTTTGCTGAAGACCTGTTTGAGCGTGAGTTTTTTTCCGCCCTGGTCCAACACCACTCGGTCTGCGTCGGTCTGGTACGTCGTCTTTATGAACTTCAGCAGGTGTTTCTGGTTCATACAGGCCGCCGCGTGGATGTGAGTGTCCACCTGAGGACACGGGACAGGAGGGAGGACAGGAGGACAGGAGGGAGGACAGGAGGACAGGAGGGAGGACAGGAGGACAGGAGAGAGGGAGGACAGGAGGACAGGAGGAGGACAGGAGGGAGGACAGGAGGGAGGACAGGACAGGAGGACAGGAGGGAGGACAGGACAAGAGGGAGGACAGGAGGGAGGACAGGACAAGAGGGAGGACAGGAGGGAGGGAGGACAGGAGGGAGGACAGGAGGGAGGACAGGAGGACAGGAGGGAGGACAGGACAGGAGGGAGGACAGGACAAGAGGGAGGACAGGAGGGAGGGAGGGAGGGAGGGAGGGAGGACAGGAGGAGGACAGGAGGGAGAACAGGAGGGAGGACAGGACAGGAGGGAGGACAGGACAGGAGGGAGGACAGGAGGAGGACAGGAGGGAGGACAGGACAGGAGGACAGGAGGGAGAACAGGAGGACAGGAGGAGGACAGGAGGGAGGACTTAATAATGATCTTAATGCACCACTCTAGTTTAGGCTACATACATACACTGATACATACAAGAAAGATTATTTGAAAAACAAAACACGGAGCAATGTTGAGTAAGTTGTTGTTATCACTATTATTATCACTATAATAGTAGTAATAATAGTATTATTAACACTATATTATCACTAATCTGAGAGTGTGTCAGTCGGTTCCAGTGTTTGGGGCAGAGTTCCTAAAGCGTCCCACCCTCGCAGCACTACACCAGCTCAGTTTATTTAACATGGAATTAAAGTTCATGTTTCAAAATCCATCTAATTGTCTCTATTATCCACCCACACATCCATCTTACTGTGAAGCTTCTCCAGATTTAATTTAATGCCATCATTACAACATTCCTTAAACAGACTGCACCTGGTGTTATTTCTTCTCGTTGTGAAAATAGTTTATTGTAAAATCAATCATTTCTGTAAAAACAGTCTTTCTGATCCATCTAGTGTTTATTGTAAGGGATTGTAATAGATGAGAACCTCTATTCAGGAACAGAAAACCTTGGACAATCACATGCTCCAAAAAGGAGCGCTCCCATTGGTCGACACTTGTCACATGACGTTCCAGGAAGTTTAATAGCTGCAGATAAAGTGTATTTTCAGCTGAATATGTCTTTTAACAGAGAAACAGCTGAAAAAAGAAAAGCATCAACAGAGAAAAGGGAGGCAACGTAAAACACAGATAAATACTGTCAATTCAATCACGTAATGTTTAACGAGGAGGAGATAATTGTTCTAAACCACAACTGAACCTGGACTAAACTAGGATTATTCTTGAACTAGTAGAAGATATTAATACCACTTGCACCATCCACAGAAGGGTGTTTCCCTCCAGACTTTATTATCACATTGATCTGAATCATATTTCATCACAAATGAGAACCAGAACAGTCCTCTCATTCTCTCAGAAACCTGATGAAACCTGATGAAACCAGATGAAACCAGATGAAACCAGATGAAACCTGATGAAAGCGTACCTTCCTGACGTTGTAGAAGTCTCTGTGAGGAACACACTTGAGCTCCTTCAGCTCGGCCATCTCGTTCAGCATCTCGTGGAGGTAGAACTTAGAGGCCAAGAAGTTCAGCCGGCGATGGCAGTAGGTCTTTCTGTGGATAGAGACAAGACAAAACCAGGACTGAACCAGGTCTACACCAAGAGTAAACTAGAGCCAAACCAGACTAAACGATGCCTGAAAAGAGCACTCAGTAAAAAACACATTTAAGTCTTAACCAGGACTCAACCAGAGCTAAAGCTGAACTAAAGCTGAGATGAAACTGTGAATAATTCAGGGTAAATCCAGGACCAAACCAGGACGACTAAATTAAAGACTAAATGGAAAACTACATGGAGCCAAATCAGGACAAAACCAAGGACAAATCTAGGACTAAAGTCTGGACTGAACGAGGACCAAACTAAAACAGTAATAACCCAGGACTCAATACAGGACTCAATACAGGACTAAATCAGGACTAATGTTGGGCCTTTACCAAGAACACTCCAAACCTAAACCAGGACTAGACCAAGCTTCAACTAAAATACTAAAGCACGTTTAAGTCCGGGACCAGGCTGGACTTTAGTCAAGGCTAAACCCGGTCTAAACCCGGTCTGGACTCACGTGGGTCCGTCTGCGATCATGGCGAGGACATGGCTCAGGTCGATGGCGAAGGTCTCGAGGTCTGGGTACGGCAGAGTGTGGGGTCTCTGCTGGTCTAAGTCCTCGGGACGGTCGTAAACGTGGATGATCCCGTCTTTCATCTGCAGGACGTAGTTGAGGTTTTCTGGGATCCCCTCCATCGAGTAGGGGTCCTGTCCCTCGTGAGGACAAGGCCAGATGTCTGAGGAAGACCACGGAGAAAAAGACGTTCAGGATATGTCCACAATCGTGAGTTTAGTGTTAAAATAATCCCCGTCTGCAGTAGTAATCCCTGGAGTTTAGAGACGAGAGGCTGCTGCAGACGGAGAACTGGAGTCACGGGTTCAGAGTCAGGACTTTTAGATTTGATTCTGAAAAACCCATTAATGAGTCGGACTCGAACTAGGATTTGTAAATTCTCAGGGACAGACTCGGGACTCGACTAAAGCGCTGACTTAGACTTAGAACTCATCAGAATAGAATAGAAACAAGCACAAACGGCAGGACCTGGCAGGACCTCGTCGTCCTGGGTCCAGGTCTGGTTCTGGGCGTCCCGGAGGAAGCGGGCCGTGGTTCGAGGGAAGCGGTGATAGGCCAGTCTGGAGTATTTCTCTCTGATGAACAGAGCCGTGAGCAAACTCTGAGCGGCCTGTTCATAGTCCTCCACCGTCACCTGCACAAACACACACTTTACACACTACACAAACACACACTTTATACACTGCACAAACACACACTTTATACACTGCACAAACACACACTTTATACACTGCACAAACACACACTTTATACACTACACACACACTTTATACACTACACAAACACACACTTTACACTCTGCACAAACACACACTTTACACACTCTGCACAAACACACACTTTATACACTGCACAAACACACACTTTACACACTCTGCACAAACACACACTTTATACACTCTGCACAAACACACACTTTATACACTCTGCACAAACACACACTTTACACACTCTGCACAAACACACACTTTATACACTGCACAAACACACACTTTACACACTGCACAAACACACACTTTATACACTCTGCACAAACACACACTTTATACACTCTGCACAAACACACACTTTATACACTCTGCACAAACACACACTTTATACACTGCACAAACACACACTTTATACACTGCACAAACACACACTTTATACACTGCACAAACACACACACTTTTGTGTGTGTGCCTGAGGGATCTGTTGTGATTAACAACAGATCCCTCAGGCCTCTATAGACTAGCCCAGGTCTAAACCAGGTCTAAACCAGGTCTAAACCAGGTCTAAGCCAGGTCTACGTCTGGTCCTGACCCCGGCGCAGTAGTCCCCGCTGATGGTGACCCTCTGGAAGTCCGGGGCCTTCTGGAGCGGGCCTGGGTCTGGAGTGCTGGGGGTGAGGATGGGAGACATTGCAGGTAGGACCCAGTCTGGGATCTGGAGCGACAGGGACTGGGACCTCAGCAGCATCAGGGCCTTCTTCCTGTTAATGACACAGAGACGGGACTAAAACCAGGTCTAGGTTCTTGTGGAGTTTGGTGTTGGTCCTGTTGTTGGATGAAGTGGCCCCTGAGCCCGTTCCCACATGCCGCCCTTTAGCTTTTGGAGAGTTGAGGCCTGTGTCTGAGCCAGGGTTTACCTTAATCCTGGAGAGAATGGACGGGTCCTGCCAGAACACGGTGTCCTCGGAGACATGTCGGGGTTTTCCCCGGTTCCGGTGTGAGAATATGAGTGGAGCTCTTTGTTGCTAAATTCCAAAAGGAGCTAAGTTCCCTTTTTTAGACGGCCACATCATTGGAGCATGAGTTCACTGAGCTAAATGCTAAAAGTGTTCTCTCTTCGTTGAAAGTTCTCACAGATTGTTCTTCACACATTGTCTGTTCTTGAGTTTCTGGTGAAAATGTCCTGGTCAGAACTAACTTTGTTTTTGACAAAAACAATACATTTCTCTGTCTAATAAATCTGTGAATGTACCAGACGTTACTGGAGTTAAACCCAACAAATACTTTTCAAAGTTCTACAATTTATGTCAAAAACCCCTCTAAAAAGGGGTGTGACTGGTTATTTTTGAGAACCACTGGTCTAACCTTGGTCTAACATGGTCTAACCTGAGTTTAGTCTGACCTCTGACCTCTTGGCGGACTGGTCTTATCCGGTTCTAACCCGGTCTAACCTCGGACTGACCTCTTGGCGGACTGGTCGGACTCGGACAGTTCCTTCTGCAGGGCCCGTTCCCGGTCTTCGTGGGCCTCGATGGGACAGTCCTCGTGGACCGTGAACAGGGCCAGGGCGTCCCGCTGGTCCTGGTCCCGAAGAGCCGACACGTAGACCTTCTCCGCCAAGATCCGGACTTTCTCATCCACCTCCGACATCGACAGCCTCGGGAACTGCCTCCGCATCTCTGCAAGACCAAAGATCCGGGTAAGTCCTAGTTTAGTCCAGGTCTAAACCTGGACAAAACCTGAACTGCATCAGGACTAAACTCACACTAAACAGATAGAAAACAAAGACTAAACCAGGCCTAAAAACAGGACTTAAATTAGGGTTTACAGGAACTAGAGTAAGACTTGGACAAGACTAAACCAAGACCAAGTCCTGACCTAACATTTAAAACAAAAACTAAATCTAGATTAGACCAGACAGGAAGTGTTTTAGTCTCACTAAAATGCATCTTAAATCCAGACAGTGTTACATAATCTATTTATCTGGTTTTAAAATAGCCTTTTTATGCCTTGAGTTTATATTTTCCCACAATCCTCTCCTGAGAAGCAGAACACGTCTCATCAGTTTATCATACCAAAAACACAGGGCAGACCCTTCTAGACCCACTCTCATTATGGGAAACATGTCTAAACATTATGAAGGAATGTAGTCATGGTACATTTCAAACTAAACTCCACTGAGACCAGCCTCAGGACGCTCTGTGATACTCTCTGAGGAAATGACTCTTATATAACTATGATTATTCTGAAAACAATGAAGATAACGAACACCGTTCTCTTTTCTTAATCAGTACCCACTTTTGTTATTGTTTTGTTTCTTACTTTTGTTTTACTTCCTGTTTTATTTTGTGTCAATCCTCTCATTTTAGATTGACTTCCTGCCGCTTATGTCAGGTCCTTTTTTCCTCTGATTGGTTTAATCTGCTCCATTTGTCCATTTAGTCTAGAACCAGGTCTAAACCAGGTCTAGAACCAGGTCTAATCTCTCGTCCAATCACAGTGAGGCATCGGTCGATGATGTCATCAGTGTCTCATAAACAGCTGTGAGTCTGGATCAGGTCCAGGTCTAAACCAGATCCAAAACAGATCAGGTTCAGGTCTGGAACTGGATCAGACTTAGCACCTGACGCCAAGTCCTGGTCTCGGCTCCAGGAGGTCTCCAGGTCTCAGCAGGTCTAAGTGGGTCTCAGTCTCCAGGTCTCAGCAGGTCTAAGTGGGTCTCAGTCTCCAGGTCTCAGCAGGTCTAAGTGGGTCTCAGTCTGCAGGTCTCAGCAGGTCTACAGGGGTCTAATGGGGTCTGGGTTTGATGGATGTGTTTATTTACTGGTGACAGAGACATTAAAGAGGACTGTAGACTGGCCCAAAGCCCGGACTTTACAGGTCTAAGTGAGGTCAGACCTGGTCTAAACCAAGACTAACGTAAAACTAAAAATAAACCTGAAAACAACACAGTCAGGGTTTACTTTTGGACCAGATCTGGACTAAACCACAGCCTCAAACTTGGATTCAGGTCTTAACTTACTTTGGGTAAAGCTCAAACTAAACGGTAGATTTATTCATTTATTTTGTTTTGTGAAAACTTAAATAACTGTTGTGGTACGTCATGCATTTATGTAACGTCTGATTTCAGTAACTTTTAGCCTGTAGCCTTTAGCTTCTGTAGCGCTAACTACTCCTCTAGCCTTTAGCTTATGTAGCTCTAACTACTCCTGTAGCCTTTAGCTTATGTAGCTCTAACTACTCCTCTAGCCTTTAGCTTATGTAGCTCTAACTACTCCTGTAGCCTTTAGCTTGTGTAGCGCTAACTACTCCTCTAGCCTTTAGCTTCTGTAGCGCTAACTACTCCTCTAGCCTTTAGCTTATGTAGCTCTAACTACTCCTCTAGCCTTTAGCTTATGTAGCTCTAACTACTCCTGTAGCCTTTAGCTTGTGTAGCTCTAACTACTCCTGTAGCCTTTAGCTTATGTAGCTCTAACTACTCCTGTAGCCTTTAGCTTGTGTAGCTCTAACTACTCCTCTAGCCTTTAGCTTATGTAGCTCTAACTACTCCTGTAGCCTTTAGCTTGTGTAGCTCTAACTACTCCTGTAGCCTTTAGCTTATGTAGCTCTAACTACTCCTGTAGCCTTTAGCTTGTGTAGCTCTAACTACTCCTCTAGCCTTTAGCTTATGTAGCTCTAACTACTCCTCTAGCCTTTAGCTTCTAACTACTCCTCTAGCCTTTAGCTTATGTAGCTCTAACTACTCCTGTAGCCTTTAGCTTGTGTAGCTCTAACTACTCCTGTAGCCTTTAGCTTATGTAGCTCTAACTACTCCTGTAGCCTTTAGCTTGTGTAGCTCTAACTACTCCTGTAGCCTTTAGCTTATGTAGCTCTAACTACTCCTCTAGCCTTTAGCTTATGTAGCTCTAACTACTCCTGTAGCCTTTAGCTTGTGTAGCTCTAACTACTCCTCTAGCCTTTAGCTTATGTAGCTCTAACTACTCCTCTAGCCTTTAGCTTGTGTAGCTAACTATTCCTTTAGCTTGTGTAGCTCTAACTACCTAGCCTTTAGCTATGTAGCTCTAACTACTAATATAACTACTTTTTATATAATTACTTAGCTTGTGTAGCTCTAACTACTCCTCTAGCCTTTAGCTTATGTAGCTCTAATACTTAAGTTGTAGCTCTAACTACTCCTCTAGCCTTTAGCTTATGTAGCTCTAACTACTCCTCTAGCCTTTAGCTTATGTAGCTCTAACTACTCCTGTAGCCTTTAGCTTGTGTAGCTCTAACTACTCCTGTAGCCTTTAGCTTGTGTAGCTCTAACTACTCCTCTAGCCTTTAGCTTATGTAGCTCTAACTACTCCTGTAGCCTTTAGCTTGTGTAGCTCTAACTGGTGAGAACAGGGGCAGACCTGGTCTAAACCTGGACACAGCTCAGCTCTAAAAACATGTCACACGTTTCAAAAATAGACGTAAATACAATAAAGTCATATGTCACAGACTGTTTTATCTGAGCAATGGATTAAAGAGGTTTAAACCAGAAACAAGGACTAAACCAGGAATAAACCAGATCAAAACTAAGACTAAACAAGGACAGTCTACTTTTTAATGGACTAATCATAACTTCCTCATACAATTTCTAATAATATAATTTGTAGCTTTCATTCCGCATTAAACCCAGGATTAAACTAGGACTAAATCAGGAGTCGTTAGAAAAGCTCTTGGTGCAGATTAGAGCAGTATTTAACACTCAACAGTCTCAGTCAGCATTTACTGATGATCTGTTGACTCTATAATCAAGTAGATGTCTGTTTGAAGCTGAAAAGAGGTTTGCTTTTGTGGAAAGTCCCACGTTAGGACAGCTCTGTTTGTGTTGAGTCTGTGCACGTGGACTCTGTGTGTGCTGCTGGATCAACCTGGACTATGTTTGGACCAGAGTGGACTATGTTTGGACCAGAGTGGACTAAGTTTGGACCAAAGTGGACTAAGTGTTCCAGAGTGGATCGAGGAACAGTTTGACCTTGACCTAAATCTGTGACAAAGAAGAAGAGCAGAGCTGAGTCAGAAGATTATTAATAAGACTGAACTGTGGCCACAAAGAAAAACGTGCATTTGTCCAATTTGTGCAGACGACTGTAAAAATCAAATAGAAATGCTGTGATTTATATTTATTTACATGAGGCTATTATTCTGTCAGCTGCAAAACAAACCTACACCACTGGAACTATGTGGACTATTTCTGGACTATGTGGACTATGTGGACAATTTCTGGACTCTGTGGACTTTGAGAAGCGTGTAAGAACAGTCAGAGTCTGAGTCAGGGCTTTAGGACGAGGACAACACCCCCTCGACTGTACGAGACTAAACCAGGACTAAACCAGGACTAAACCAGGTCTAAACCAGGACTAAACCAGGACTAAACCTGGACTAAACCGGGACTAAACCTGGACTAAACCTGGACTAAACCGGGACTAAACCTGGACTAAACCGGGACTAAACCTGGACTAAACCGGGACTAAACCGGGACTAAACCTGGACTAAACCGGGACTAAACCTGGACTAAACTGGGACTAAACCGGGACTAAACCAGGACTAAGCCAGTATTACAATTAAATAAAATAATCTCTGACTTTTTATTAAAACTGATTTAAAGTTTAGTTTCATTTCTGCTCCAATAATACTCAACAGTTAGCATTAGCAACATTAGCCTGAATCCATCAACAAAGTCACACAACCAGACGTTTAAAGATTAGTTTTCTCCAAAAGACTGGTCCCAGCTGAGACCAAACAGAGAAATGTTTAGAGTAGATTCAGGTTTTAGCTGGATTTGAATTGGTTTTTAATGGAACTGACAAGTTTTAGTTGGATTTAAACATGTTTAAATTGGATTTGAACAAGCTTTAGTTGGATTTAACCCGGTTTTTAGATGGATCTGAATAGGTTTTAGATGGATTTGAACAGGTATTAGCTGGATTTAATCAGGTTTTAGCTGGATTTAATCAGGTTTTAGATGGATTTAATCAGGTTTTAGATGGATTTAATCAGGTTTTAGATGGAAATGTAGAGTGTAAAGCAGATTTAATAGGAGTTTAAAGTGTGTCAACATCAATAATGATAATAAATAATCTCATATTCAGAGAGTATCATGATTTAAACACATTAGAGACTGTTACTCTGCAGCAAACACACCTGCACTGGAACTGTCTGGAACTATCTGGACTATGCGGACTATATCTGGACTATGTTTGGACTATGTGGACTATATCTGGACTATGTGGACCATCAGATCCAAGTGTGAACAGCTGATCTGACCCAGTTTGACCTTGACCTAAATCTGTGACTGAAACTAGAGCAGAGCTGAGTCAGAGCCTCAGCACAACAACACATCCTTAGGTTTAACCCGGACTGGACCGGGACCGGACCGGGACCGGACCGGGACAGGACCGGGACTAAAACCAGGACTATATCTGGACTTAATCTGGGATGAGTCAGCATTTCATCCTCATTGACCAGAAAAACAAGAGCAAAACCAGCTCCAAATGTACCAGGTCTGGACTAAATCTCAAACCAGGACTAAACCTTTCACTGAAGCAAGACTAAAAACTGGACTAAACCTGGACTTTATCACAAATGAAGTGATAAGAAGAGAAAAAGTCACAAAACTGCATTTTTGCAACAGTCAGTGTAAAAAATTAAATTAAAACTTTTCGAAGAGAAGATAAACTAAAATAGACATTACACATGTACAGTACATTAACAAAAAATAAACCATTTCATCACTTCACACTCAGACTGAAGACTTCAGAACATCCTCAGGTTTAACGGGATCAACTGGGTCTAAACCAGGACTAAACCGGACTAAACCAGGACTAAACCAGGTCTAAACCAGGTCTAAACCAAAGCAAAACTAAAATTATGACTAAATCAGGATTTATAAAAAAGAAAAACAGCTAAATCAAGACTAATTCAGGTCTTGATCAGACTGATGCATGTTTATTTTTGCACTTTTTGGGATTGCACTTATGATTTTGCATTTACAGTAAATTTTTAAGCCTTTTCTGGACGATGCTCAAAGGAATCTCATTTTTATTTTAAAGCAATGATGATAAAGACTTCCTCAGTCCTCGGTCTGGACTCGTACAGACCCTTTTGGACCCGTCTGGACCCGTCTGGACCCGTCTGGACCCCTTCAGTCCTTACCTTCTGCTGTGAACTGGGCCATGCTTCAGTCCAGCTTCATGTGAGTCTTATCTGCTTCTATTTTCCGCTCTGGTTCTGAGTGGGTTCTGAGTGGGTTCTGAGTGGGCTCTGGGTGGGCTCTGGGTTCTGTCCCGGTCTTGGTTTATGTCCGGTCTGGTCTCTGAGCGAGTGAGGGGTCCGTATCGCAGCTGTCAGGAGGGTCCCGTCTATTTAAAGCTGTTTGAGTGAGCGCTGGGAGAGTGTCACAACAGAGGAACCGAACACCGCTGAAAACTCATAAACAACATGAGTCTGCATCGAACCAATGGATCTGATCTGTGTTTACATCACACACAGGAAAAACTGTCCCCACACTGTCCTCACACTGTCCCCACACTCTTTATACTGTCCTCACACTGTCCTCACACTGTCCCCACACTGTCTTTATACTGTCCCCACACTGTCTTTATACTGTCCCCACACTGTCCTCACACTCTTTATACTGTCCTCACACTGTCCCCACACTGTCTTTATACTGTCCTCACACTGTCTTTATTCTATCCCTTCACTATCCCCACACTGTCCTCACACTGTCTTTATACTGTCCCCACACTGTCTTTATACTGTCCCCACACTGTCCCCACACTGTCCTCACACTGTCCCCACACTGTCCTCACACTGTCTTTATACTGAACAGGTTTTAGTTGGATTTTTAACAGGTCTTAGTTGGATTTGAACAGGTTTTAAACGTATTTGAACAGGTTTTAAACGTATTTGAACAGGTTTTAAACGTATTTGAACAGGTTTTAAATGCATTTGAACAGGTTTTAGTTGGATTGGAACAGGTGTTACTTCAGCAGCTCCAGTTAAACCTGTAGCTGCAGAGTTTTGGTGTAAATTTAATCTTGGTTCGGTGCAAATGTAACTGAACCAGGATCAGTTGGTCTGTGATTGTCCAGAGTCTGTTCCAGGTGTTTTTGTCTCGAGGCAGGAACACGTTAATCACACGACACTGATCTGTTCCTGACATTCATCACACGCAGAGCCAGAGCCACACCTGAACCTGTGTGTGTGTGTGTGTTCCTGTGTGTGTGTGTTCCTGTGTGTGTGTGTGTGTGTGTGTGTGTGTGTGTGTGTGTGTGTGTGTGTGTGTGTGTGTGTGTGTGTGTGTGTAGCGCTGACCTTTGCCGAAGGTGGGAGTGGACATCTGTTTACAGAGCGGTGCATCTTTTCGACTCATCTTCACCTGAAACAAAACAAACGGGGTTTTACTGAACATCACAGGCTCCAGTTCTGGGTTCTGGGTCCAGGGTTTTCATTTTCCTTATGGTGCGTTCACGTGCTCCTCGGGAACTCGGGAAAATGTTTTTCAGAAAAATACACGTGGAACCTTAGGTCGGAGTCGCCTGAGATTCAATATTAACGTTATTTTTATCATCAACATATTTGGCTTGGATCTGAACAGGTTTAGATGGATTTGAACAGGTTTTAGTTGGATTTGAACAGGTTTAAATTGGATTTGAACAGGTTTTAGTTGGATTTGAACAGGTTTTAATTGGATCTGAACAGGTTTTAGTTGGATTTGAACAGGTTTAAATTGGATTTGAACAGGTTTTAGTTGGATTTGAACAGGTTTTAGTTGGATTTGAACAGGTTTTAGTTGGATTTGAACAGGTTTTAGTTGGATTTGAACATGTTTAAGTTGGATTTGAACAGGTTTTAGTTGGATTTGAACAGGTTTTAGTTGGATTTGAACAGGTTTAAATTGGATTTGAACAGGTTTTAGTTGGATTTGAACAGATTTTAGTTGGATTTGAACAGGTTTAAATTGGATTTGAACAGGTTTAAATTGGATTTGAACAGGTTTAAGTTGGATTTGAACAGGTTTAAGTTGGATTTGAACAGGCTTTAGTTGGATTTGAACAGGCTTTAGTTGGATTTGAACAGGTTTTAGTTGGATTTGAACAGGTTTTAATTGGATCTGAACAGGTTTTAGTTGGATTTGAACAGGTTTAAATTGGATTTGAACAGGTTTTAGTTGGATTTGAACAGGTTTTAGTTGGATTTGAACAGGTTTTAGTTGGATTTGAACATGTTTAAGTTGGATTTGAACAGGTTTTAGTTGGATTTGAACAGGTTTTAGTTGGATTTGAACAGGTTTAAATTGGATTTGAACAGGTTTTAGTTGGATTTGAACAGATTTTAGTTGGATTTGAACAGGTTTAAATTGGATTTGAACAGGTTTAAATTGGATTTGAACAGGTTTAAGTTGGATTTGAACAGGTTTAAGTTGGATTTGAACAGGCTTTAGTTGGATTTGAACAGGCTTTAGTTGGATTTGAACAGGTTTTAGTTGGATTTGAACAGATTTTAGTTGAACATGTGAACAAACTGAATTGTTTCAAGTGAATTAAGATTTAGATAAAAAGCTTAAATGAGTTCTGTCTGAGCTGGAGTTCTGGTCCTGGTCCAGGCTCAGGTCTGGCCTCGTTTTCGTTTCTCAGGTGAACACTTCGATGATTCAGTTGGACTCGGACCAAGTGCCACAAAACAAGCATCAACAAACGTCGCCAGGTTAGTTTTTTATGGCAAAATAAATCTTTGCCGATTTAATCTCCTGTTGAAGTTACTGTTCCAAAACCTCCAGAGGTTTATTGGCAGGTAACACCACGAAACAAACGGCAGTGTTTAGCGCCACCTTTTAGCTCCACCTTTTCCAAAGTAGTCCACAGTTGGGGCGGTTGAGGAGGTACAGCCGGGTTCTCCGGGTTCAGACGGTGGTGGGTTCAGAGGCTGTTGGTGCCATGGCTCCTTCAGACTTTAGACACATTCACTGCACGTTTTTAAATCACTTTTAAAAACACACTTTACAGGATTTAAACTGTGACGTCATTTACTCATGACTCATTTTCTGGTCCTTTTGTGTGTTTTACAGTTTTATTGCATTGTGTTTTTACTGTACTTTTACACTGTTTTGTGTTTTAGTACAGCTCGTTTTAAAGGTGCTTTATAAATAAAGTTTGTGCTTCAGGGACACTTCAGCTGCTTTAGATGGAAACACACCTTCTGTTTCTAAACCACGTCCAGCTGCCGTCGTTTCAAACCTTTAGCTCTCATTAACTTGAAACAAACATCTGTAAAATGGCGCCACTGATAACTACTGAGAGTCTGTGGATCAGCGCCCTCTTGTGGAGAAAAGTTACACAGTGGTGCTTTAATAGATTGTATTTGTTTTGTGTGATTTATAATTTCTAACGACAAATGAGATGTGTTCTTGGAGCATTTGAAGAGACAGGTTTTCACCAAAAGACTCTGGCAATAAACCAGCTCTGGACTGGACTTTAAAATGTAATAATGTAATAAAAGAGTTTATTCTCTGGAGCCTATTCTCTTGGCTTCAGTTTAACACGTCAAACATCAGAGCCTCATTTCCATAAAAGGCCTGAGGAGTTGGAGCTAAAGCTGTCGCTGAAACACAGGAAACTGTCAAACCACCAGAAACAAACAAACACCAACAAAGTGTGTCAACACCTCGGCGTGTTCCGACAGAACCACCCACAGCTGTTTTATTCTGTTTCAACACGACACAGGTTTGAACAGAGACAAGACAATAAAAATGAGCCGGTTTAATTTAAAGGCATTGTGTCGAAAGTGTTAGATTACAGTAAATTTCCTTTTGGTTTCTTTTCATATTAAAGAAAAGCAGAAGATTTTTTAACTTCTGCATCGCGGCAACACATCTCAGGTTCATCCAAAATAAGACTTAAATCTCCAGTTCCTGATTTAATTGTTTTGTCCTGGTCTCAGACTCCACTCTGCTCCAAACCAGATCCATTTTCCACCACAAAACACTAATACGTTACATTACACTATTACTACTACTACTACTATTACTATTTTGAAATTACTGTAAAGATCTTGGTCAAGACTCTCCGCAAAAAGAGGAATGTAAAAAATATATTTTAAAAATAAATAAAAAATAAACTAAGAAAATAATTATACATTAATTATAATATAAAATAAATTAAATATAAACAAAAATTAATAATTAATAAAAGAAATAGAAAAAATAGTAATTAGTTCAGTCGTTAAGCAGGCGTGTAATGATTCAGAGTCGTTACACACCTGTTTCTGTTGCTTTCATTCAATTAGAAACGCCTCAGATCTTCTCTTTTGTCATTTTCTGCCAAACCCCAGAAATGTTCCTGAAGAGGTCACTCAGGTGTGCACCTGTTGTGTCCAGGTATTTCAGGTTGGGCTTGTTTGTTTATATCATATCTTTTTATGGAATTGTATGCATCATCAACAAGGCCGAGGAAAGCAAACATTTAAGATATTTTAGTTTAATATAAGAAACAGTTTTTTCTTGACTATGTCCTGAATGAGACTGTATCGAGAGCGTGAGAAGAGTCATGTAAACAGAGTGGACGTCTGGGACGGGACGGGCCCAGAGCCAGCTTCCATCAGCTCACAATCTCCCTCTGAGGAATATCAACTCAGTCTTTGACTTTTGTTGTTCTATCCTCCTCTGACTCAGCTGAGAGTCAAAATCTGGTTAAACCGTTGTGAAAATGGTTTAAACCCAAATAGTTTATTGTAAAATCATTTGTAAAAACAGTCTTTATGATCCATCTTCTGTTTATTAAAGGGATTGTAATAGATGAGAACCTCTATTCAGGAACAGAAAACCTTGGACAATCACATGCTCCAAAAAGGAGCGCTCCCATTGGTCGACACTTGTCACATGACGTTCCAGGAAGTTTAATAGCTGCAGATAAAGTGTATTTTCAGCTGAATATGTCTTTTAACAGAGAAACAGCTGAAAAAAGAAAAGCATCAACAGAGAAAAGGGAGGCAACGTAAAACACAGATAAATACTGTCAATTCAATCACGTAATGTTTAACGAGGAGGAGATAATTGTCGTCCTGACGCTGAAGTCACAGCTAAGCTAACGCTAAACTCTAAACTTCAGTTTGGTCAAATGGATTAGTATTTTGGAGGAAAAACTGGTCTGGTTTTATTTTTTTATTTTTAAATTTGAATCTGACTAATCCTTAAGGTAAGGTAAACAAATTAAATTAATACGTTAAATAAAAAAAATAAAAAATAAAAAAAAATATGAAAATTATATCAAAATAAAGTGAAAATAAGATAAAAAAAAACAGAAACATAATGTTAGTCTTGATAAAGGATGGTTAAATAATTAACACTTAACAAAAATCACAAAAATAATGTGATGTTTTGACAGTTTGAATGAAATCCTTCAATAGTTCGTTTGAGTTTTATTTCTGTATCTTCCCATTTGTCTTTGTCTCTGCAGACGTTCCCTGTTTCTGCATAAACAACATTCTCTCATAGTTTCGTCCAAAGTCAGTTCTAATTGTTCCAGTCACACCTTTGTCCTGTTTGTTTTTCTGAAATGTAGAGTCATATTCTGAAGCAGAGAGCATTGATCCCTGAGTAAACGTTCTCAGGGTGTTTTCTGTTGAGTTTAACCCTGTTTTCAGCCTCATTTCTGCAGGACACAGGTCTGAACAGGCTTCAGCTGCAGAGTTATGTAACAGACGTGTTCGTGGAAGTCCGTGAAGACAGTCTGGACGAGAACAGGCTTAAAATATGAAAAGATATCAGATTCAAAACTAAACACCGGTGTTTATTTAAAACCAGAGAAACCGGTTTTGAGAACAGTTCCTTCCCAGAGAATTCTTTGAAAGTTTACAGTGGATTAAAAATCAACTTTAGTGGCAGCTCCATCAGCGTTCTAACAAAACTATTTACGGTATTTGACTGTGGGGATGTTCCATGAAGCGAATAAAACCTGATAAGTCCTTATTATTCTGATAAGTCCGACTCATTTTCTGGTGGAATTAAAAATAAACAAAAAATAAGAAAAAATAATGGAAATAAATTAAAAAGTAAAGAAAAATAAGACCAAAAAAAAAGAAAAAACAAAAAAATGGAAAACAAAAATAAAAAACTAAAGAAAAAAAAAAAGAAAAAATAATGAAAAAAGAAAAATAAACAAATAAGAAAAAATGAAAATAAATTAAAGAATCAACTCTAGAGGCAGCATTATAAAAGAATTGTTTGAAATATTTACGGTATTTTACTGTGGGGCTGTTCCATGAAGCAAATGAAACCTGATAAGTCTTTATTCTGATAAGTCCGACTCATTTTCTGGTGAAGAGGTTCGGTCTGGTCCTGGTCCAGACCTGGTCTTTCACATGTTTTGTGCATCACTTATTTTTCAGTTGTTCTTGAGTCTTGTCCTGGTTATAAAAATATTCAGAATATAATGTTTACCTGCCTCAAAGAAAGCGGTCAGTGATATCCTGGTTTCATACGTTAGTGTCGGGATTCATTCTGACTTAAAAAGAGAAAAAACACACTGAACCTAAGTCTGTTAACAGAAAAGTAAAGGTAGATTCACACCAAAAGCAACTAAATCTCTGGTTTCAGCTCATCTCACTCTGTTCAGTGTTCGTTAGTCCAGAACCTGTGTTATTTTAAATTAAATTAAAAATAAATTACAAAATAAAACACACCAGACAGTGCCACAGTGGCCATTTTGACTCCATATTGATGCGTACTTAGGAAAATCAGTTTTAGTGTGAACTCACTTTACATAAAGAGTTATTTATCACATTTCCCACAAAAAAAGGAAAGATAATATCCAAACATGTTGTGACTGAAACGCTTCAGGTTCAGAGGTAAAAACCTTTTATAAACTAGTGTTAAACATGAAACTGACCGAGTTTTGGACAAACTGCAGCGTTTCTGTGAAATATCACGAGGTTAATAACAGTCTGAAGTTTTAAAAAAGCACAGTTATAGCTTTTTGTCGCTGTTTGAAAGCTGCTAGCTTCATGTTTGTTTTGCGTCACTCGACTAAACTCTGTGATCCACTGTTTTATGTGACATTTGTCCAAAAACTTTTCACGATTGAACAAAGAATGAGGAAATACCAGCTGTAATTGTTGTTGTGAAAAAGAACTGTTGAAATGAGAAATGTCTGAGTGACGTCTCTGTCGACAGCAGAGACTCTCCTCAGATTTCACAAACTGGATTTAAACAGTATTTTTATCAGAAATGTAAAAACAAATGGTCGTGTCTGACTGTGAGCGATTTGGTTCAGGATTTACTTTGTCGCAGTCGCTCTATTGTAACCACAGCACAATACTCATAATTATAAATAGCAGGAATTAAATAAATAAATAAATAAATAAAGTAAAAAAAAATAAATTAAATAAGAAACAAAAATGATTTTAAAAAAAATTAATTAAAATGAATAAAAATAAAACAAGAAAAAAATAACGAAAATAAATGAAAAAAAATGAACTAAGAAAATAATTATAAATGAATTGTAATTATAAAATAAATTCAAAATAATATAAGAAAAAATTATGACAAAAAATAAAATAAAATTAAAAAATTAAATAGGAATAAAATAGGAATGTAATGATTCATTTCAGAGACACACCTGTTTCTGTTGCTTTCATTCAATTAGAAACGCCTCAGATCTTCTGTTTTGTCATTTTCTGCCAAACCCCAGAAATGTTCTTGGAATTTCATATTTCTGCTTTTGTCACAAATAAAGGTTCAGTCTTTTTTCATTATTCGGTGATTGACATAATAAACATTTTGATCGATCCATGTAATTGCAGGTTGAATGAGATCACTCAGGTGTGCACCTGTTGTTTCCAGGTATTTCAGGTTGGGCTTTTCATTTGTTAATGTTTATATATTATTAATCTTTTTATGGAATTGTGCAGATGCACAGTCGGCCTTTGGCTCTATATTTAAACTGATTTAATGTTTTATTACAGATCAAAGAGTACAGGATTAATCCTGATTATTCATGTGTTTACGGCCTCATAAGTCATTTTAATGTGAATTTAAACTCTGTGAGACCAGGTCAGGTCCAGATAAAAGCTGTTGAACTGGACTTAATCTGAAATATGGCTTTAGACAAATGGAGAATAGATAAATAAATCAATAGTAATCCAAGAAACTAGAGTTTTCCTTATTTTGATAATTATTTTTTATCACAGAGGAATAATAATATCTTTTAACTTTAAGATAATTCAATGTTTGGAGCAAAACCAGGACTAAACCCTTTTAAATTTTATCTCTCCTCTGTTTTTCTGCAGCATCTTATAAATCGATGGAGAGATGAGGAAAAACAGAAAAAGAGGCAGATTTTCAACAGTTTAGATTAATTCAAGTTACTCACTTTCTGAAGTTAAGTCCAGACTCGAGGATTTGGATGGATTTGGATGGATTTGGAAGTGAATCCTGCAGGTTTGGAGTTAGTCCAAGACTAAACCCAGCCCCGGACCAGGTCTAGAGCAGAGACAGAGGAAGAGTTTGAGGAAGTGCAGTTTTAAAGGAAGCTGGAGTTTAGGCCCCGCCCCCAAAGAGAAACTGAGTCACATTTATCTGTCGTTGTTCGGAGCAGACGCTTCAGGAAATACATTCACTTCACTGTAACATAAATAGAGCCACAGACTCTAAACACAGAAAAGAACTAAGAAGATTCAATATACCCCCAGGTCTTAACAACTGCCTCAAACATGTTTATTGTTTCACTCAGTTCCATAAAAAGAGCTAAACCCAATAATCCAGACTTATTTGGTCTGGCTCATTTTATAAACCAATAAACATCACACATGCATTTATTAGATCTTCAAAAATAAAATAAAAATAAAATACAGTGGGGCATAAAACAGTTTCATAAAATAAAATGAAATAAAAATAAAAGAAACAGGACTTTAACCAGGCACTAAGAATCCATTAAACATTACACATGGATTCATTATATTTTAAAGATTTATCACAGAAATATACCTATAAAATAATTCTGAATAAAATAGGATTAAACTTGAAGAACATGTATGCACTTATAAAACAATACAAAAAAACATATACATTTATTACTAAAAAATTATGTTTATTGACCCAATACAAGTTAATTATGTTACATTTAATCATAAAAATAAAAAAATACTAGTATAATAATAATGCATGAGCTGCTTTACACATTGTTAAAGACAGAGGGCAGCACAACACAAAATATTTTTCCAGTTATAGAGAATATAATCTACACAAAATCATTAACAAAATATGAAACATAAAAAAACATTTAATTTGTATAAAAATATATTTGCTTTAAATGAATAAATACAGTGCTTTACTGTCAGTTAAATATGATACAGAGAGAATAAAGAGGTTTGTACATATTACACATTCACTCTTTTCATGAATAAATGTCACACACATTCAACAAATAACAAATATTTACTTTTAATAATTTTTTTGGATCAAAGTAAAGGCCTGCAGCAGCTTTTCTGGTTCCAAAAACAAACATGGACGCTGCGCATCGCTTCATTTAGTATTCACAGTTTTATATCTGTCCCCTTACTCCGTCTGCGTCTGCGTGGTCTGTCTGCGTGGTCTGTCTGCGTCTGCGGGGTCTGTCTGCGTCTGCGGGGTCTGTCTGCGTCTGTCTGCGTCAGCGGGGTCCATCTGCAGGGTCCGTTATCTGTTGTTTGGTCTGCGGGGTCCATCTGCAGGGTCCGTCTGCGTCTGTCTGCGTCTGCGGGGTCCGTCTGCATCTGTCTGCGTCTGTCTGCGTCTGCGGGGTCCATCTGCAGGGTCCGTCTGCGTCTGCGGAGTCCGTCTGCGGAGTCCGTCTGCAGGGTCCGTCTGCGTCTGCGGAGTCCGTCTGCGTCTGCAGAGTCTGTCTGCGTCTGTCTGCGTCCGTGGGGTCCGTCTGCAGGGTCTGTCTGCGTTTGCAAAGTCTGTTTGCATCTGCAGGGGTCCGTCTGCGGGGTCTGTCTGCGTCTGCGGCCGTATCTTCTCATCTTTTCTGGAGGCGCTCGGGGCTCCTTCTGTTCGTTCTCGTTCATGATGTGGATCTGGTGCGGCAGGACGTGGTAGGAGCAGGTGGAGAGTTTACATCCCGACGATGACCTCTGTGACCTGACCCCACACAGACCCCATATTATTAGATTATATTAAATATATATTAAATATTTAGGCTTAAAGGCCTTTTAGGAAACAGCGTAAAGCACTGTAACCGTGTTTTTGAAAAGTGATAAATAAATAAAGTTATTATTATTATTAACCTGCACAAAATTTTTTGTTTTATAATTTTCAGTTCATCTGGACTCTTACCTGACTAAGACAGGTTTTTGGTTCTGGTCTTGTTTGGGTCCAGTCTGAGGCTCATTTGGCAGGTCTCTTTTCAGACGTCTCTGCAGTAACTGCTTCAACCTGAATTGAAGCATTTTCAAGTTACTCACGAGAAAATAAAACGTTTTCTTATTTTTTCTTGTACAATAAATGTTGTGGAGCTAAAAAAAACAAAAGAACAAAAAAGGGACTTATATGTTTTTAATCAGAAGAATTATCCAATAAAAATATATAAAGTATGTTTTTCTCTTGTCATTTCTGCTTCAGAGTTTAATCCACTCAAACATCCTGTCATCAGTTTTTATCATGTTCCTCACCGTGTCCCAGGAGCAGAGGCCCCTGAGTTCCCATCAGCCCCTGGGTTCCCATCAGCCCCTGGGTTCCCATCAGCCCCTGGGAGGTGCAGTAGAGCAGCAGAGACCACACTGAAGAGGACCAGACCCTTCAGACCCAGCCTCATTCTGACGTTACCTGCAACAAACAAACTCAAGGTGAACGGAGCATTTACGAGTTCACAGTTAAAACGAGACGGACCCGAGACAGATTTATTTATTTGTTCTCCTTCGTTTTTGCTCTGATCACGCGCTACATGAACCTGCAGCGGGACGAGGGAGGGACACGGTCAAACCAGGTGGATTTAGTCTTACGTCTGTGGAGTTAAAGAAGAGGCTGGGTCCAAAAGGTCAAACCAGAGCCATTTTTCATCAAAATATTAATACTTTACATTAAATTGACGTTTAGAGCTGAACCGTAGACTGTAGTCAGACACTTTTACCTCTTTATATTTGTTCTTTTACTTCAGTAAAGCGACTGAATACTTTCTTCAAGACTGTTTTTTACTTTTACACAAACATTTGGAACGTAACTGAAGGATGTGACTGGAACCAAACGCTGTCTGTAAGAAAATCTAATATTTAATAGAAATCCAAATATAGACGAGTGGGTTTTAGGTTTTTAGCTTTAATATCTACTCACTTATGGATTGTAATTAATCTCCTGTGGATGAGTTAAAGATGCAATAAGCAGATTTGTATTATTGTTTTAGTTGTAAATAAATGGTATATTTAAATTTAAAAAGAAAATCTAAAGAGAGTCACAGTCTGAGAGACAAAAGAAAGTTAAAAAAAAAAAAGTCTTAATTTAATTTTTAACTAAATTGAAGTCCTTTGAAAGCTTTAAAACTATATATAATACAAACATAAATACTATATATAAATACTTCTACAAATATATAATACAAATATCATTAATAACTTCTTCCTTTTTTATGAAGCATGACCAAGTATTATTTATTACAGTATGATCTCAAAACAACATTTAAATCTTTAAATCTACAGTGATCTGTCAAAATCAGGTTTTATTTCATTCTAAATAAATAAAAATAAAGACAATGATGACAAAAGTGTCAGTTATTTATCCAAGATTTAATGTAAACTTCTAAACTGAGAATAATTTAATTTATTTATTTATTGTGTAAGAGAAAAGCCGTACCTGGAGCAGATCCTCAGAGACCAGGAGAGTCCGGTTCAGAGACCAGCAGAGACCGGTTCAGAGACCAGGAGAGTCCGGTTCAGAGACCAGGAGAGACCGGTTCAGAGACCAGGAGAGTCCGGTTCAGAGACCAGGAGAGTCCGGTTTAGTCTCAGGGACAGAGCTTTGTGAAGTCTGTCTCAGATTCACAGCTTTTATATCAGAGCCCAGAGAGAGGAGGGACCAGGACCAGACCAGGACCAGACCAGGACCAGACCAGGACCAGACCAGGACTGAGACTAGGACTAGGACTAGGACTAGGACTAGGACCAGGACCAGACCAGGACTGAGACTAGGACTAGGACTAGGACTAGGACCAGGACCAGGACCAGACCAGGACTGAGACTAGGACTAGGACTAGGACTAGGACTAGGACCAGGACCAGGACTAGGACTAGGACCAGGACCAGGACCAGTACCAGGACTAGGACCAGGTCCTCAGCTCCATCTGAGTCTGGACCTGGACTCTGTGGACCTTTAGCCTCCTTCAGACCTGGAGTTAAAGTCTGGATCAAACAGAAATCCATGTTTATTTAACTTTATATTAGCCACAAAACATCTGTAGACACTTGTTTATTTGTCTGTGGTTCTCATTCATCCAGATCTTCACAAAAGTCTTCAAAACTACGGCCAGATGTTTTCCTTTGACTCTTTATTGCCACTGACCATGTGTTTTATTATGTTACTTTATCTGTTTTTATTTGACTCTTCATTACTTTTTATACTATTAATAAACTGTCTCTAGTGAGGATTCTCTGTCGTCCGATCCTTCGACAAGAAACGGTCTGAAGGAGGCCACAGACTGGATTTTAGAGAAAATTAGTACTTTCTCTTTATCAGAAGATGACTCAGCGTTCACACATCCTTCCAGTAACACTCTTCTGAACAACATGGGTCTGACTCATATTTAATGAACTTCTGAAGAAACAAGGTCTAAACAAGGTCTAAACAAGGTCTAAACCAGGTCTAAACCAGGACTAAACCAGGTCTAAACCAGGTCTAAACCAGGTCTAAACAAGGTCTAAACAAGGTCTAAACAAGGTCTAAACCAGGTCTAAACCAGGTCTAAACCAGGACTAAACCAGGTCTAAACCAGGACTAAACCAGGTCTAAACCAGGACTAAACCAGGTCTAAACCAGGACTAAACCAGGTCTAAACCAGGTCTAAACCAGGACTAAACCAGGTCTAAACCAGGTCTAAACCAGGACTAAACCAGGACTAAACCAGGTCTAAACCAGGTCTAAACAAGGTCTAAACCAGGTCTAAACCAGGTCTAAACCAGGTCTAAACCAGGTCTAAACCAGGACTAAACCAGGTCTAAACCAGGTCTAAACCAGGACTAAACCAGGACTAAACCAGGTCTAAACCAGGTCTAAACCAGGTCTAAACCAGGTCTAAACCAGGACTAAACCAGGACTAAACCAGGTCTAAACCAGGTCTAAACCAGGACTAAACCAGGTCTAAACCAGGTCTAAACCAGGTCTAAACCAGGACTAAACCAGGACTAAACCAGGTCTAAACCAGGTCTAAACAAGGTCTAAACCAGGTCTAAACCAGGTCTAAACCAGGTCTAAACAAGGTCTAAACAAGGTCTAAACCAGGTCTAAACCAGGTCTAAACCAGGTCTAAACCAGGTCTAAACCAGGTCTAAACGAGGTCTAAACCAGGTCTAAACCAGGTCTAAACCAGGACTAAACAAGGTCTAAACAAGGTCTAAGCAAGGTCTAAACCAGGTCTAAACCAGGTCTAAACGAGGTCTAAACCAGGTCTAAACCAGGTCTAAACCAGGACTAAACCAGGACTGAACCAGGACTAAACCAGGTCTAAACCAGGACTAAACCAGGACTAAACCAGGACTAAACCAGGTCTAAACCAGGTCTAAACCAGGACTAAACAAGGTCTAAACCAGGACTAAACCAGGTCTAAACCAGGACTAAACCAGGTCTAAACCAGGTCTAAACCAGGTCTAAACCAGGTCTAAACCAGGACTAAACCAGGTCTAAACCAGGTCTAAACCAGGTCTAAGTTGTATTTTCATCATTATTCCTTTAGTCCTGGTCTATTTCGAGGTAGAACCATGTGAACCTCATCAAAAACACGTTAAGAATGGGTCTTATTTGTGATTCAAGTGTCTTTCGGCTGCGGTTCATCAATTTAAGTGTTTTTTGTCGTCGTGGAAACTGCACGAACGACTGAGACGAAGGGAAACTGAGCCGTTTACGAGTACACGCTTCACTTCTGACAAAACAAAAAAACTAACCAGGATGTGGCTTCAGCATTTAACATTTAACACTGTTTCTTCACTGTTCAGTCACAAAACTCCAGATAATGCTGAGTAAATATCTTCTAAAATCTGTCCAAAATGTTATAAATAACTGAGAATTCCATGTTCAGAGATTATCCAGAACGTTCTGAGAAAATGAGAAATGTCTTGGTAAAAAGTCAGTGTTAAAAACGAAGATTCTCATGCGCCGCTAACGGAGGAAAAAGTGATGTCGAATGAAAGACTGCTCAGTGTTTTAGACGGAACTTTAATCTCCACTTCATTTTCTTTGTTTGTCTCTGTCTCAGATTCTCCTCCAAAAACAGGACCTCTCCTGCTTCTCTTTTATTAAAAAATAAAACCACAAAATACTAATCCATTTGACCAAACTGAAGTTTAGAGTTTAGCGTTAGCTTAGCTGTGACTTCAGCGTCAGGACGACAATTATCTCCTCCTCGTTAAACATTACGTGATTGAATTGACAGTATTTATCTGTGTTTTACGTTGCCTCCCTTTTCTCTGTTGATGCTTTTCTTTTTTCAGCTGTTTCTCTGTTAAAAGACATATTCAGCTGAAAATACACTTTATCTGCAGCTATTAAACTTCCTGGAACGTCATGTGACAAGTGTCGACCAATGGGAGCGCTCCTTTTTCGACCAAGGTTTTCTGTTCCTGAATAGAGGTTCTCATCTATTACAATCCCTTACAATAAACACTAGATGGATCATGAAGACTGTTTTTACACAAATGAATGATTTTACAATAAACTATTTGGGTTTAAATAGTTTGTGAAGGGAGTGGGTTCAGATTAATGCCTGAAGCGTGACACATCTCGTCCTGCCCCCCGTCGACTCAGAGGAATGTGTGGAGAAAATAAGAAACACAAGTGTCTCTGCTGCGGCGGAATACTTCAGCGATGATAAAAACATCGTCACACAGAGGGATTTATAAAAGAGTGGGGCTCATCATTTAAGAAGCAGAGCCAGAATCGTTATACTTTTTATTATTTTGTTTTATCTTTCAGTCTGTCAGTATTTATATTCATGTTTGTGTCCTAGGAGCCCGAGAGCAATTTATTCACAAACAACGACTCAGATAACGACCTCCAAAAGTTCAAATGTGAAAATATATAATGGAGAAAAAACTGGACTTTCACCTGAAACGTGTTGTGTTTCTTAGTTTGGTTTAACTAAAGTTAGAGTTTGGTAAGTTCCAGTTGAACACATGTTAAACACAGAACGAGGATGTTTTGTTGCAGGTTCAATAAACATGGAACAGACTCAACTATTAATCCCAGTCTGAGATGATTCTACGTCTGATTGTTGGTGTGTAAACCCTTCCGTTGGTGGATTACAGATGTTTGTGTATGAATTATGATATTATGGCCCGACATGAGTTCACTGTAAACATTTGTGTTTAACTGGATCCAGCCTGTTTTCTCTGAGTCTGGATCCACTTTTCTGAAACAGGCCGAGTTAATGAAGAGCGTGAGGCTCCGGGGGTCACCGCAGCACGCTCCAGATATTATTAGAACCACACAACTATTTATAGCCCGCTCTGGTTCTGATCCGCTGTGGAACGAAACATGACGGAGACATTCCTCAGACTTCCTAAACGTGGAGAAGTATGTGCAGTTTACAGGTGGAACACATCAGTGGACGCTGGGGAGAAACAGGCCGTTGTGAAACCAGAACATCGCGTTGTTCGTAAAAATGATGCTCAGTGATTGATGGACGACATAAAGAGGACAAAATTACTTTCAGATTTAGAAAAACGACTGATAAAAATAAACATATGGCTAAAAATAACCCCTGCAGAGTGACAGTATTAAGGCATGCTGTAAATAAATGCTCTAAATACTAAAAAACATCACTTCATTAGACACATATTTGACCTTAAAGTGAAGATATTTGTGTTTTTAGTTGGAGTCAGTGTTTTGTGTAAATCCACTGCTTTTATGTTGAATTAAACTCACAAAGGTTTCGAAACTTGAAATACTGAGGAATGGAGTAAAAACTGCTGGACCTTTTATTGCTGCAGAGCTTCAGTCTGTGGTAAAGCTTCAGAGATTACACACTTTTACTTTTAATCTACAAAAACACTGCAGAGTTCACAAGAAGCTCAGTGGGTCTAAAGCAGTGATAAAAATAAATAAAGACAGACACAAAAAACTGTGTCTGTCTTTGTGTCTTTTGTAATTTTTCATTAAAGTTGGGTTTTTTGCTTCTGTTTATTTTCAAGTGAAGAATAAGATCAATTAATTCAAAAGGAAAACAAAAAGTGGAGAAAAGAGGGAAAAATGCATAGAAATCAAATTTTAAGAAGGATTAAATCAGACCATAATGATGCATTGTCAGAGCCACAACAGTTACTTTAGTATTTTAACAAAATTAATTTAAACAGACTGTACCTGATCATTTTTCTTCTTGTTGGTTTAAACCCAAATAGTTTATTGTAAAAACAGTCTTTCTGATCCATCTCCTGTTTATTGTAAGGGATTGTAACAGATGAGAACCTCTATTCAGGAACAGAAAACCTTGGACAATCACATGCTCCAAAAAGGAGCGCTCCCATTGGTCGACACTTGTCACATGACGTTCCAGGAAGTTTAATAGCTGCAGATAAAGTGTATTTTCAGCTGAATATGTCTTTTAACAGAGAAACAGCTGAAAAAAGAAAAGCATCAACAGAGAAAAGGGAGACAACGTAAAACACAGATAAATACTGTCAATTCAATCACGTAATGTTTAACGAGGAGGAGATAATTGTCGTTTTGTTGTTATTTTTTAATAAAAGAGAAGCAGGAGAGGTTCTGCTGCTTTTGGAGGAGAGTCTGAGACAGGGACAAGAAATATAATTTCTAATTTAATCTAATTTTGAGGAATTATCTGAAAAGATGAGAACTTCAGATGTCATCTAGACTTTATTATCTAGGATTTTAATAGAAGAGAATTTTCAGTCCAATCACAGCTCGCTTCTGGAAAAAGAAGCGCTCCCATTGGTCGACACTGATGTCAACAAGGAAGTGACGGCTCTGAATACATCTTTTTTTTTTTTTTTTACAGAAAAATAGCACAAAAAGAAAAAACAAACAGAAAATGGAGGCAACGTGAAACAGGGATAAATACTGGCTTCAATCACACGATGTTGAATTATTTGTCAAAGATCTGTCCCTCGTTCATCTTTAATTCTGTTCATATCTTGAGCTTGAACCACACTCGTTCTTTTCTGTAACAGTTTCTGACACGGCCTCGACTCCAGGGTCACATTCCTCAGGTTTTTACTGTAAACGTCATGTTTCTGAAGCTGCAGCTGTTCGTGTTCATGATTCTCTGGAGGAACGTAAACCCGCGAGAATCTGAGGAGAAGATGTATTTATAAAACAGAGACAGATCTGCAGCAAAACAACAAAACTGTCAACAATTTGCAATTGAAATGGATTTATTTCTTTAAATCAACTTATAAAATAGAAAAGTGAGTGAAAAGATGAAAGCTTTCTGTTTTTAGAGTAATCCCAGAACAAGGAGTTTGGCCCGGTCTGGTTTAGTCCAGTTTGGCCTGGTTTAGTCCAGTTTGGTCTGGTTTAGTCCAGTTTGGTCTGGTTTTGTCTGGATTACATGGTCTGGTTTAGTCCAGTCTGGTCTGGTTTTGTCTGGGATTACATGGTCTGGTTTAGTCCAGTTTGGTCTGGTTTTGTCTGGGATTACATGGTCTGGTTTAGTCCAGTCTGGTCTGGTTTTGTCTGGGATTACATGGTCTGGTTTAGTCCAGTTTGGTCTGGTTTTGTCTGGGATTACATGGTCTGGTTTAGTCCAGTCTGGTCTGGTTTTGTCTGGGATTACATGGTCTGGTTTAGTCCAGTTTGGTCTGGTTTAGTCCAGTTTGGTCTGGTTAAGTCCAGTTTGGTCTGGTTTGGCCTGGTTGGGACCTGATGCTTTAATAACACAGGGGTCCAGTGTTTATTATATTTTTCTGTCGAGCCGTTTGACGAGAGTTTGATCTTCGTTCAACAATAATACTCTTCCTCATCAACAGACTTCTACATCCAGCAGTGAGTGAAGGAAAGGAAGTAGTAAAGGAAGTAAGTCTTTGTTTAGTGGATATTTTTACTCCAGGTCTGGGTTCTCTCCAAATACGCTGTAGGTCTCAGATTGTCTCGGGTTGTTATCCCTGGACTTAATTTTACAATTTATTATTAACTTCAGTTCTCATCAAACATAACAAATATTTATTAATTTTCTACATTTTAACCCTTTTTTTAAACACAAAAATAGTTTAAACATGGTTTATTTTATTCAAATCTTGTCGACACGTTTCAGCCTCAAGGCCTTCATCAGGACAAGGTCTCAATGTATCTTTCACTTTTTGTGTTTTATGTGAAAACAGACGGACTTTGAGGCTCATGATTTATTATAAACATGTTTCTAAACGTAAAGACTCAAAACTCAAAGGACAGGACTTTGGACAAAGACTTGAGACTTACTAAACAATGACTTGGTCCCAGCTCTGGTCTGGACTTGGTTTTGGTTTAGACTGGTCTTGACTCTGGCAGGTTAACGCCACCTGGTGGTAAACTACGGGTACTGCAGATGCACGCGTGACTTTTCTGATGCCTTTTAAATTCTGCTCAAACACACACAGATTAAAACACAACAGAAACACTCTTTTTCTTCCAGATCTGTTTAATTTCATTTTTCACTTCATTATCTTTTCACAAATATAAACATTTCAGTAAAATGATGGTTTTAGTTGGTGTTTGGTGAAAAACGACTGTGGCTTTAATCTAAAAACTGTTTATTTACACAAAAAGCTAAACTGAAATGACATTACTGTTTATCATAAATCTATAATGTGTCAGACACTGTATTTAATAGAAACGTGTGACAAAAGCTGCTAAAATATTTACAAAAGTCTCTCTGTAGCCCTTTGTCTCAGTTCAGACACAAGAACTCATGTTTAAATTGGATTAAATTATGAGAAAACAAACCCAAACAACGTTTTTATCCAAAATTATAAAAGGCAGCACATCTCAAAGACATTTTTAAAACACTAGGCTTTAGGATTAAAGTATTTATTTTGGTGTGAACTAAATAAAAGAGTGGTTTTAGTAAAGAATACAAAGAGAAGATGGTAAAGGCACAGTTTCATTCTGAGGAGTTCAGAAAGTTTAAAGGACTTTAAAAACATGGATCCAATAAATTCAGCATTTTCTTTTTCAGATTATTTCAGGTGCAGCTCATTGTTTGTTGGTAAATTTATTTATTCCAGATGGAATAAAAACACAATTTTTTATTTTTTATTTATATTTTTATGACATGTTGCCCTTTAACATTTCTGGTGACATTTTAAATGATACTAAAAGTAAAACTAGTATTTTTTGTATTTTTGTAGCATTCAAAACCATTTTTAATTCAGGTTTTTTCTTGTTTAAATGAATGGTCTGGTTTTAGTGGTGTTTCTGTTGGAGACGAGGTCAATAAGGTTTAACGAGGAACAGTTTTCACTTCATTATTTCACTTTTACATTTTGTATTTTTGTTGTTCATTCAGACGTAAATCCTGTGAGACTTTTATCTTTTATCAAGTCACTTTCAGAACAAGAGTGGATTTAAAAATAACATCACACCTGCTTCATTTTCACTTTGACTCATTTTGAATCATAAAAAACAGCAATAGTCTTGATGAATATGAACCTGAAAATAATTGTACTGGCTTTTGATTCAGTCTTTTCCTCCGTCTCTGTTGGGTTTTGTTCTTGGTGCACTCTGTGTCTGTGGGTCTGGTCTTCACTGGGTCCTGGTTCAGTCCGGTCTTCACTGGGTCCTGGTTCAGTCCGGTCTTCACTGGGTCCTGGGGGGTCCTGGTTCAGTCCGGTCTTCACTGGGTCTGGGTCTGACTCTTTCGTTCCTGCCACTGTTTTTCTCTCAGGTTCAGTTCTGCTTCAGAAAATGCTGCTGGACCCCAGTTTGTCACACGACACTGTCCTTTAGCTCCTGCAACAGAGTCTGAGTTAGACCTGGTTTAGACCTGGTTTAGTCCTTGTTCAGTCCTTGGTTAGTCCTGGTCGGTACCTGGTTGAATGAGGCGCAGCATCCCTTCATGTTCCGCAACCTTGTGTTTCCAGGACTTGGTGTTGTTTGTGGCGCTTTCCAGTTTCTTCATCACCGTCTGAAAAAAACATATTCATCTGTAACTGAGTCTGAGTCAGGCCCTGGACCTCCCCGGACCTCCCCGGACCTCCCTGAACCTCCCTGGACCTCCCCGGACCTGGCTCTGGCTCCGGACCTCCCTGAACCTCCCTGAACCTCCCTGAACCTCCCTGGACCTCCCTGAACCTCCCTGGACCTCCCCGGACCTCCCTGAACCTCCCTGGACCTCCCCGGACCTCCCTGGACCTCCCTGGACCTCCCTGAACCTCCCTGGACCTCCCCGGACCTCCCTGGACCTCCCTGGACCTCCCTGGACCTCCCCGGATCTCCCCGGACCTCCCTGGACCTGGCTCTGGCCCCGGACCTCCCCGGACCTCCCTGGACCTCCCCGGATCTCCCTGGATCCCCGGACCTCCCTGGACCTCCCCGGACCTCCCTGGACCTGGCTCTGGCCCCGGACCTCCCCGGACCTCCCCAGACCACCCTGCTAGCTACCTCTGTTAGCTCCGTGTTGAGGCTAATGCTGTTAGCTCCGCGTTGAGGCTAATGCTGTTAGCTCCGCGTTGAGGCTAATGCTGTTAGCTCCGCGTTGAGGCTAATGCTGTTAGCTCCGCGTTGAGGCTAATGCTGTTAGCTCCGCGTTGAGGCTAATGCTGTTAGCTCCGTGTTGAGGCTAATGCTGTTAGCTCCAGTTGTTATGTGTTGGTAAAAAACACATTTGAGTTATATTTTTTGGTCAGTAGCAAGAGAAATAAATCAGATTTCCACCCAGCCCCAATCTGCATCCAGACTACAGCTCCTCTCTTTGCTGTAGTTTATATTTATTTATGTATTTTACCTGGTACTGCTGCAGAGCCCCTCTCCTCTCCTGCTCTAACTCCTCCAGCTGCTTCATGGCGTCCCTCAGGGCCGACTCTTTGGCCTGTCTCTCCTTCTGCAGCTCCTGGTTCTGGGCTTCGGTTTCACTGATGGCCCTCTGCTGTTTCAGGTGGATCTGCTCCAGCTCGGCTCGTTTCAGCGCCTCCTCCTCCAACAATCTGCAGAAAAACACCAAATATAAGACTAGAAACCAGGACTAAACCAGGACTAGACCAGGACTAAACCAGGACTAGACCAGGACTAAACCAGGTCTAAACCAGGACTAAACCAGGTCTAAACCAGGACTAAACCAGGACTAAACCAGGACTAAACCAGGTCTAAACCAGGACTAAACCAGGACTAAACCAGGTCTAAACCAGGACTAAACCAGGACTAAGTCAGGACTAAACCAGGACTAAACCAGGACTAAACCAGGACTAAGTGAGGACTAAACCAGGACTAAGTCAGGACTAAACCAGGACTAAACCAGGACTAGACCAGGACTAAACCAGGACTAAACCAGGACTAAACCAGGTCTAAACCAGTAAACCAGGACTAAACCAGGACTAAACCAGGACTAAACCAGGTCTAAACCAGGTCTAAACCAGTTTTCTCCAATAATCTGCACAAACATGATTAACAACAGTCATAGAGCTGTACTGTCAGCAGGTGGCGCTCTAACACTGTTAATTTCTCTGTTTCTTTGATAAAACCTGTCTTTGTTCAGCTCTGAGTGAATCTGTGAAAGAAACAGAGTCTGAGCTGTTTATCAATGAGCCTCTGGTTTCTACAGAAACACACCAAAACCAGGTCTAAACCAGGTCTAGACTAGGACTAAACCAGGACTAAACCAGGACTAAACCAGGACTAAACCAGGTCTAGACTAGGACTAAACCAGGACTAAACCAGGACTACACCAGGTCTAGACTAGGACTAAACCAGGTCTAAACCAGGTCTAAACCAGGACTAAACCAGGTTTAAACCAGGACTAAACCAGGTCTAAACCAGGTCTAAACCAGGACTAAACCAGGTTTAAACCAGGACTAAACCAGGTCTAAACCAGGTCTAAACCAGGACTAAACCAGGACTAAACCAGGTTTAAACCAGGACTAAACCAGATCTAAACCAGGTCTAAACCAGGTCTAAACCAGGACTAAACCAGGTCTAGACCAGGACTAAACCAGGTCTAAACCAGGACTAAACCAGGTCTAGACCAGGTCTAAACCAGGACTAAACCAGGTCTAAACCAGGACTAAACCAGGTCTAAACCAGGTCTAGACCAGGTCTAAACCACAGCGCCCCCTGTCTTCAGGCAGAGGTCTCAAAGGAAGGACTTGAGCAGAAACTGAAAAAGGGAAGTGTCTCTGAACAGTTTTAAATAGAACGTCGGTAGAAATCTGTGAAATAATAAAACGAGCTTTCATCTGAAAAAGGGAACTAGCTCCAACAAACACTCGTGTGTTTCAGTTTGTCTGGTCTTAGAATAGTTTAATTTAATTTCTGTTCTGTCCAGAGTTGTTTAAAAGTGACTCAGAGGAGCTTCATTTTTCAAATGCTCCATAAATGTAACAAAAGAACAAACATAAATGTAGGTTTGGTGTCCTTCTTGTCTTGTCTTTTACTACTTTACTAACATTCCCAAAGAAAACCTGTCAAATCCAACTAAAACCTGTCAAATCCAACTAAATCCTGGTTGGACTCCAGGTTTTGGTCCAGACCTGGCCTGGAGCTTCCTCACGGCCTCCTCGTCCTGTCGAGCCCGGCGTTCCTCCTCCAGAGCGCCCTCTAGCTGTCCGTACATGTCCTCCAGCTCCCGGACCCTCAGCAGGTAACTCTCCAGCTCCGAGGACTTCTGAGCCATCTGCTGCTCCATCTGCTCCCGCACCTGAACGCACCACGAGAGGGTCAGTACGCACCTGAACGCACCACGAGAGGATCAGTATGCACCTGAACGCACCACGAGAGGGTCAGTACGCACCTGAACGCACCGCGAGAGGGTCAGAACGCACCTGAACGCACCACGAGAGGGTCAGTACGCACCTGAACGCACCACGAGAGGGTCAGAACGCACCTGAACGCACCACACAAGTGTCAGTATGCACCTGAACGCACCGCGAGAGGGTCAGAACGCACCTGAACGCACCACGAGAGGATCAGTACGCACCTGAACGCACCGCGAGAGGGTCAGAACGCACCTGAACGCACCACGAGAGGGTCAGAACGCACCTGAACGCACCACGAGAGGGTCAGTACGCACCTGAACGCACCTGAACGCACCACAAGAGGATCAGTACGCACCTGAACGCACCGCGAGAGGGTCAGTACGCACCTGAACGCACCGCGAGAGGGTCAGTACGCACCTGAACGCACCGCGAGAGGATCAGTACGCACCTGAACGCACCGCGAGAGGGTCAGTACGCACCTGAACGCACCGCGAGAGGGTCAGAACGCACCTGAATGCACCACGAGAGGGTCAGAACGCACCTGAACGCACCACGAGAGGGTCAGAATGCACCGGAACGCACCACACAAGGGTCAGTACACGCCTGAACGCACCACGAGAGGGTCAGTCCGCACCTGAACGCACCACACAAGTGTCAGTATGCACCTGAATGCACCGCGAGAGGGTCAGTACGCACCACGGGCAATAGGCACCTGAATGCACCACGAGAGGGTCAGTACGCACCTGAACGCACCACGAGAGGGTGAGTACGCACCTGAACGCACCCACGAAGGGTCAGTACGCCCACAGAGGGTCAGTAGGCACCTGAACGCACCGCGAGAGGGTCAGTACGCACCTGAACGCACCACGAGAGAGTGAATATTTACTCTTTAAATATTTGTTTCATATTTACTCCGTCTGAAGACGGCCTTAGATTCATAGATCTTTTTGGACAGATGTAATATTTGAGGATCTTTTGGGATCAACACAGTTCCTGTTCTCTGTGAGTGTGAAGGCCTTCTGTAAAAATACACTTTACTTTTGAACAAAGATCAAGTCTTTACAGAAACAACATTAGAACTCGAACCAGTTTTAGTGAATTCTCTGTGAATATATGAGATGTTTCAGATAAATGTGGACGGTACCATCTTCTCTCGCTCCAGGTCCGTCCGGTACCGGTCCTGCAGCTCCGTCTGGGTCTGGACACGCCTTCGTTCTTCTTCTGCTGCATTCGAGGCCGCCTCCTCCAGAGCCTGCAGGAACAGAACAGGTTAAAGCAGGTCCAGGACTAAACTGGGACCGGGACCGAGCAAAACTGGTTCTGTCGGGTCCCGTTTGGAGAAGCAGACAGGAGCGACGCCACAGAGACTAAAGCAGCTGTAAATAAGTCACATTTAAATCTGCTTCACTTTAAATACATCTTTACGCCGTATATGTCATTAAAACCTGTTCAGATCCAGCTAATACCTGTGTAAAACCAACTAAAACCTGTTCAAATCCAACTAAAACCTGTTTAAAACTGTCTAAAAACTTAAAATCCAACTAAAAACTTCAAATTTATCTAAAACCAGTTCAAATCCATCTAAAACCTGTTTAAAACCAACTAAAACCTCTTTAAATCCAACTAAAACCTGTTAAAATCCATTTAAAACCTGTTTAAATCGATTGAAAACATGTTTAAAACCAACTAAAACCAGTTCAAATCAATGTTCAATGTTTTTTGTGTTTTTGATCCACTGGAGGCAGTAAAGTGCAGATGAGGAGCTACATAAATCTCAGAGACAGAGACAGTCCTGTTTCAGTCCGAGTTCGTTCAGAGACAGAGACACGAGTGAGTTTTACAGTGAACTCCTTCAGAATGTGACTCTGTGCTCGAACAGAAGGGTTTGTGTGGTTCCAGTTCCTCGTCAGACGCTGGGTTCTGACTCACAGCAGGCTCCAGACTCGTATTGAACCAAACCCTCTGCGTCTCCAACAAAAGGACAATCAACCGAGCTATTGTTCGTCTCACAGCTCGGCTCCAGTAAAACAAGAATATACAACCGTACGAGAGGCGTCACGGAGCCGATCCCGCTTTAACCACACAATAAACACTCGTCTGTGTTGGAAAATAGACTTTGAAAGAGACGAGAGAGGACAGACGCTAATATAGACAATAATAAAGCACATATTTGGAAAAAGAAAAGGGAAAAAAAATAAGTAAATATCCTTCAGAAGATAGATATAATACGAGAGGCAAAAAAAGAGGTTTAAATGTGGACAATAAGGACGGGTCTGCTCTGAGACGAGGACGTGGATAAACAGTGAACTAGTTTATGATTATAGTAAATACATGAAGTTTTGCTCTTTAAATCAAAAAGAGAGAATATGTAGAAAATACATTAATAAGAAACTACCGTAAAGTCACATAAAAGTGGTTGTTATCTGATGTATTTAGACTCTATTTGCATTTAATGTGACAGTAAAATTTAAAATCCAACTAAAACCTGCTCAAGTGTTTTTTGTGACATGGATTTAGCTGCAGCTTTAAGTTCTGAATCAGAAACAGTGGAGTCCTGTCAGAGGCAGGTTTTCAACACGGCTCTGGGTTTTCTTTCAGGATCACTGAGCCGTGAACGTCTCTGAGGCTCGACTGCGTTAATGAGTCCGACGTCGGCAGAAAAACCAGTTCCGGAGCTTTACTCAGAGCCGTGACGTAACCCAGAGGAATGTGCTTCAATAAAGACAAACACTGGAGTAAAAATAACTTCAGATCTGATTTAAACAAAGGGGAAGCACCAGGACGGAGTGAGAGCTGGAGACCTGACCTTCCTCATGTTCTCCAGCTCCATCTGTTTGGCCTCGTTGGCCGTCTGCAGCTCCCTCATCCTCAGCTCCAGCTCGTCCTGCTCGGCCTGAAGCTTCAGACGATGCTCTCTTCGTTTCTGTCGAGCTTCTCTGTGAGGAGCAGGTCGTCCCTGACGCAGCAGCGACACCACCATCTGGATCGCTACAGACACAACAGTTATTTAGATCTGGACGACTACAGACACAACATTTATTTAGATCTGGACCGCTACAGACGTATTTATTTAGATCTGGACGACTACAGACACATTTATTTAGATCTGGACGACTACAGACGCATTTATTTAGATCTGGACGACTACAGACACATTTATTTAGATCTGGACGACTACAGACACAACAGTTATTTAGATCTGGATCGCTACAGACACAACATTTATTTAGATCTGGACGACTACAGACACAACAGTTATTTAGATCTGGACGACTACAGACACATTTATTTAGATCTGGACGACTACAGACACATTTATTTAGATCTGGACGACTACAGACACATTTATTTAGATCTGGACGACTACAGACGCATTTATTTAGATCTGGACGACTACAGACACATTTATTTAGATCTGGACGACTACAACCACATTTATTTAGATCTGGACGACTACAGACACATTTATTTAGATCTGGACGACTACAGACACATTTATTTAGATCTGGACGACTACAGACACAACATTTATTTAGATCTGGACGACTACAGACACATTTATTTAGATCTGGACGACTACAGACACAACATTTATTTAGATCTGGACGACTACAGACACAACATTTATTTAGATCTGGACGACTACAGACACATTTATTTAGATCTGGACGACTACAGACACATTTATTTAGATCTGGACGACTACAGACACATTTATTTAGATCTGGACGACTACAGACGCATTTATTTAGATCTGGACGACTACAGACACAACAGTTATTTAGATCTGGACGACTACAGACGCATTTATTTAGATCTGGACGACTACAGACACAACAGTTATTTAGATCTGGACGACTACAGACACAACAGTTATTTAGATCTGGACGACTACAGACACAACAGTTATTTAGATCTGGACGACTACAGACACAACAGTTATTTAGATCTGGACGACTACAGACAACATTTATTTAGATCTGGACGACTACAGACACAACATTTATTTAGATCTGGACGACTACAGACACAACATTTATTTAGATCTGGACGACTACAGACACATTTATTTAGATCTGGACGACTACAGACACATTTATTTAGATCTGGACGACTACAGACACAACATTTATTTAGATCTGGACGACTACAGACACAACATTTATTTAGATCTGGACGACTACAGACACAACATTTATTTAGATCTGGACGACTACAGACAACATTTATTTAGATCTGGACGACTACAGACACATTTATTTAGATCTGGACGACTACAGACACATTTATTTAGATCTGGACGACTACAGACACATTTATTTAGATCTGGACGACTACAGACACATTTATTTAGATCTGGACGACTACAGACACATTTATTTAGATCTGGACGACTACAGACTCATTTATTTAGATCTGGACGACTACAGACACAACATTTATTTAGATCTGGACGACTACAGACGCATTTATTTAGATCTGGATCGCTACAGACACAACAGTTATTTAGATCTGGACGACTACAGACACAACAGTTATTTAGATCTGGACGACTACAGACAACATTTATTTAGATCTGGACGACTACAGACAACATTTATTTAGATCTGGACGACTACAGACGCATTTATTTAGATCTGGACGACTACAGACAACATTTATTTAGATCTGGACGACTACAGACACAACATTTATTTAGATCTGGACGACTACAGACACATTTATTTAGATCTGGACGACTACAGACACATTTATTTAGATCTGGACGACTACAGACACATTTATTTAGATCTGGACGACTACAGACACATTTATTTAGATCTGGACGACTACAGACACATTTATTTAGATCTGGACGACTACAGACACATTTATTTAGATCTGGACGACTACAGACACATTTATTTAGATCTGGACGACTACAGACACAACATTTATTTAGATCTGGACGACTACAGACACAACATTTATTTAGATCTGGACGACTACAGACACAACATTTATTTAGATCTGGACGACTACAGACACATTTATTTAGATCTGGACGACTACAGACACATTTATTTAGATCTGGACGACTACAGACACATTTATTTAGATCTGGACGACTACAGACACATTTATTTAGATCTGGACGACTACAGACACATTTATTTAGATCTGGACGACTACAGACACATTTATTTAGATCTGGACGGCTGTGTCCCAGACGTGTCCCTAACTTGTGTAAATAATGATTAAATAAATAAAAAAGCTAACTATTTCTCAGTGTGTGAGCTGCTAAAAACCACCGTCAGCATTTATCAGTATTTTCCGTCAGACAGAGGTTTAACAGCTCTTCTCACATTCACCACAGAAATAAAAACTCACCCTGGATCCACTCCTGCTTCTTCTTTTTGTCCGAGGCACTGATCTCGAAGCTTTTCTGAGACGATTTCACCAGAAACAGACACTTCTTTCCTTCTTTGTCCGGCAACGACTGCAGAAAACGTACAGAATCAGGATTTAGAAACATAACTGAACAGATATTTGTTTGTAGTTTAATGTAAATGTTTCTTTCTTTGCTCAGCGTCAACACAACGACAGAAGCAGCCGAGCGTCTCAGACTCAGACCTCGACGAAGCAGTTCCCGTCGAGCAGGATGTCTCCTTTCTTATCGCTCTGATCTTCTCCAACGAAATATGAAATACACTCGGGCTTCAGCACAAACCAGCGCTCCGTCCAGTTCTTCCTCTTATGGCCCTTCTTCATCATGTAGCCCTGGACCAACAAAGACCGGGTTAGACCGGGGTTAGACCGAGGTTAGACCGGGTTCAGTCCTGGTTTAGTCCTGGTTTAGACCCGGTTTAGACCTGGTTCAGTCCTGGTT